>CM077203.1:27913535-28513535 GCA_039654625.1 Rhinogobio ventralis | reverse complement strand
TGTACGACTTATGACTGGTTTTGTGGTCCAGGGTCACATATTGTATATTTTTTTATTTATTCCAGCAAAGCATTATTTGTGCATAAAATGTTTTATAATATATATTTTTGAATGTTTATTTGATTGAATATTTTTTAAATCTATTGTAGCAAAGCATTATTCGTGCATATGTTTTATAATATATATTTGTATATATTTATTTTATTATATTTTACATGTATTGTAGCAAAACATTTAAGCATTTAATGTTTTATAATATATATTTTTATATATTATTTTATTATATATGTTTGTACATTTATTGTAGCAAAGCATATTCATAGATATCACATTTTTTAATATATATTTTTATATATTTGTTTTATTATATATTTTTAAAGTATTATTTGTGCATATAAATTACAGTTACCTTTATATTTGTTTAATAATTATCAGCCATAAATATTTCACTTGAGAATGTTTTTCAGGTAATAGATTCAATTGAAGTATTAATGATATTTTGTTGATTTATAGATTTGAAAGAAAAAAAAATGCTGTCCTAAAGGTAAAAAATTGGGCAAATATTGTCCCTTAACAGAAAAACCAGCGTGTCCGTCTTTGTGCGTGATCAGCTCTTGCGTGCGAGCGGACGAGGTTCCTGTGTGCGACCCATCAGAGACTACTGCATTTATGCAAGCCCAAAAATGGAGGAGTGTAGAGTAATAAAGCGACGAGGAGGCTTTGGATGGAAACGGGAGATTGGGTGTCCTGGCAGCTGCCTG
Source organism: Rhinogobio ventralis (assembly GCA_039654625.1). Classification (NCBI taxonomy): domain Eukaryota; kingdom Metazoa; phylum Chordata; class Actinopteri; order Cypriniformes; family Gobionidae; genus Rhinogobio; species Rhinogobio ventralis. The sequence goes on along the minus strand of CM077203.1, from coordinate 28,512,774 downwards.
CAGCTGTCCTTCTCCAGTGTCTTTGTTTAAAACATGTCATTATGCCAAAGGGCGGCGCGGAGCACAAACCTCCTGAAACAAGCCCTGTCGAGCACAAACAACTCCCACCAGAGCAATATTAAAGAACTGTCCCATCATGCCTCTTTGTGCGTGTGTGTGTGCGTTCGGCTGGGAGTTTGTCCTCTACTCAACAGTTTGTATTTTTTTTAAAAAGGGAGAAGCTAACTTAATTTAAACTGACGACATTATTACATAATGAGTCATTTTCCATAATTGCTTGGATTTATAATAGCATCACCAGAACGTCCCATTATAAGGAAGCCAAGATACACCTTAGAAGCTCAGCTGAGGAGTGGATTCGGGGAGTGTTACCTCATGGGACAGGCTGGCGGCAGCGGGCAGCACTCCATTCTCATTGGGCAGGCTGTCGTTTGGAGAGCTGCAGCCGGATACTGGAGTGCTACTGCTGCTAGGGGAAGAATCTGAGAGGAACACACACACACTTAATGCATTTTAAACATGGGCGGCACATCAATGCATGCATTACAGTTTTTACTTAAAGCACTTTTTCAAAACTCTTCACACAGCAGTCTATGAGCTAGTTTTACTAAACAGAGCAAATTAATGTGAGAGCCCAATCCCATAAAAGCAGAGGTAGGAGTGGAAAGTTCTGCATGTGATCAAGCAGATTCAATGTCATGTCAAGTGCAAAATGGGTTAAGACGTGCTTTTTTGGGCATTAAATAATGGCGCAAATACCTGTGAATTCACTACAGTGAACCTTTCATTTATTTCTTCACTCATACATTTTGTGTCTGAAAGGGAAACTCCTACAAATGCATATGCAAAAATATTGTCCACGCCCTGTTATCGCTAATGTCTCTAGTAAATTTAGACAGTAGTTATTTTACGCCAAAAGCATTGGTGCAAGCTGTTAGTAAATCTGGCCATAAGTGGGTTAAACTGAGGATCATTTATCATTGCTTTAGTACAATATGCATTCAGTGATAACATCTGTCAAATTAAATGATTTCTTTAGTCACTCAGGCACAAACACCACCAAAACTATATGAACCTACAAGCCAATTTGGCCGTTTACATAGCAAAACTATTGAACTTAATTTCAAAACCTAATACAAAACTGAATAAGACAGCAATTTGCTACATTTCTACAGTAACAACACAATGAAATATATTCCAAATCTAAAAAAATATTAGTTGAACACCTACACAGGTGTTAGTCTTTCAATTTAACATATAACATATGTTTTAAGTTACACATAACATATACTGCAGTGAATTCTAAACAGTAGAAAAAGAAAACGTTGTATAATGCTACCTGAGTGACAAAGTGCTTGTTGGGTGTAAACCTTTATGGAAGAATCAATGAGTTGATTTGAAACACGTATGGAGTGTTTTGGTAGTTTTAGTGCATTTTTAATGTGAAATTAACCGCTGTGCCGAGCTGTAAGTTGGAAAGAAGAACTGTGTGAAGAGTTTTGAAAAAGTGACCTGAGTATTGAGAAATGTGATTGTAAAACAAAATTGTAGATTGATTTGATATGCATGGTAAATGAATATAACTATACAGCTGACAGCAGGTGTACATGAGAACATGGTGGTTTAGTTACCCAGCGCATCAGGAACGCGGTGCTTGACGGTGGGCGGCGCACTCTCTTTGCGGGTCAGCGGGCTCTTACGGGTGTTCAGGTGCTTCTTTAACTTATGCTTCACCTTTAGGTTGGGCTCTGACCCTGCGAACAAGAACAAAAAACAACAGCATTACCAAAAAGGATGACAAACTTTCTGAAAATCTTTCGATCTGGTTTGGGTCAACTAGCTCATTTACCGTACTTCTGCAGGGTCAATCGTAGTTTGTTTGTTCAAAAAACGATGATTTTTTTTTCTACTTTGAGGGACAATGTGTTGTGTCGTCACTGCGCTGTTTAAAAGTACCAATTTGTGATGGCAAGTAACAACCTAGTGTATACATGAGCATATACCATCAAATACATCTATGTAACCACAACAAACAATGTGTTCACAGACAGCCTACGGGTTATAATAACTGCATGTCAACACCTGAGATATAGGGCCCTATTTTAACGATCTGAGCGCATGGTGCAGGTGCACTTAGGGTGTGTCCGAATCCACTTTTACTAGTTTAACAACAGAAGTCCTGACCTCAACACCTTTGGGATGAATTAGAGCGGAGACTGCGAGCCAGGCCTTCTCGTCCAACATCAGTGCCTGACCTCACAAATGTGCTTCGAGAAGAATGGTCAAAAAATCCCATAAACACACTCCTAAACCTTGTGGAAAGCCTTCCCAGAAAAGTTGAAGCTGTTATAGCTGCAAAGGGTGGGTCAACTCCATATTAAACCCTACGGATTAAGAATGGGATGTCATTAAAGTTCATGTGCATGTAAAGGCAGGCGTCCCAAAACTTTTGGCAATATAATGTATCTTCTTTTGTATTTCGAAGATTAATGAAAGTCTTGGTTTAGAATGACATGAGTGTGAGTAATTGATCACAAAATGTTGGAATATCCCTTTAAGACCAACTAGTCAACTACTCATTCAAATGACAGATTAATTAGTCGATTTTCGATTTAGAAGTAGTTTTGCACATCCCTATTGACCTGTAACTATTTATATGCAAATGTAGCATCAACTTCTTTTGATCACACAGTTACAGCTCTATGCTTTTGTTGCTGGTTCAGAAAAGAAGAAGGTTCCGAAATCTCTTCTCTACTTCCTAGTAATTGTGTCTGTCATTGTAAAAACACTATTACACCATCAGCCTTGAGTTCTGGCAGAGGACATGTTGAAAACCGTAGTTCCACAGCTGAACTTACTCAACTTTACCAGTTAATTTACCAGACATTGCTCTGCGCAGCATCTTGTGGTTATCATGTTAAATGTTTCCTCGTTTGACCAGAGCACAAAGTGATCCTGACAGACGGCACTGAACTGATATGAAGTGGACAGGTCAAGTATTTGGAAACTCTCTCAAGGACTACTTCAGCAAAATGTTCTACACTGAAAACTGAATAAAAGAGTTAGAATCTTAAAACTCTGTGCAAAAACTGTGCAAAACTCATCGCCACAATGCTTGGATGACGTGGTTGGTTGCCAGGTATTGCTATGCGGTTATTAACGTGCTCTGAGTGGTTTATAGTGTATTGTTATGCAGTTGCTAAGATGTTCAGATGGTTGCTTATTGTCCCAAGCCATAAAAATGGTACCTCAAAGTGTAATACCTCATGCCTGTTCACAACAGGACGAATATTCAGTGCAAAAATTTGGTGCGATAAACATTTTTTTAGAGGTGTTCCACACTCTTCCATCGCTTTGTGAAGAAAACTGGCCAACCAATGAGATTCAAGCTTTTGGTCACATGCCCAGAGCCGGTGCTGTTAGATAAAACTATGACTAGTTTGTGATAATGAAGCGAAAACGGCAGCGAATAGCATAGGAAGAATCCAGAATCGGGATATTTGGGGTATTTCTGCTTTTCCATAAGTGCCACCTACTGTCAGGGAGCAAGTTTGCATTTTCTTTCAGTCTGTCTTCCGTTTTTTATGCAATTTGTGTTGGTGTGAACAGGCCTTTTACAGTTATGGGTTTAGAGCAAATCCTTAAACTTAAGAATGAGCAGTAATTACAGCGACAATTACATTAGCACTAATGCTAAAAAAAATGTGTTTTTAAATCTACACAAAAAACACAGAACAAAGACTTTCACTTTCGCTAATTTCATATGAGTTAAGCCCAAAGTATACTTCGTTTTTTACCAGTCCGCAAAGATCCACGTACAGTGCAGGTGATGCAAATTTCGTCACCAAGTTACGATTTTTGTAACTGCAAAACTTTGTACACGCAGGTTGCACATGCGCATTGAATTTGTTTTGCATGTAATTGAATTTGTTTACAGTTGCTCCACAAGGTGGCAACACTGGCCCGGGATTCGCACTCGCTTGTCTTCTTAATAAATTATTATATTTTACATTATTAAATGTTTTAATTATGTAACAAAGCACATATACACTGTAAACCCTAACGCTCAAAATAATTAATTGGTTTGAGTAGAGCTAACTCAAATTAAACAAATTAGCTCAAACAAATGAACTTTTATTAGCATTTAGAACTTTCTTTTTCTTTTAAGTTCTCAAAACTGACACATTTTAAGTAATCAGAATTGTTTCTGTGTTCTGAGTTTTATGAACTTGTTTCTTTTAATTTAGACTAACTTAAATTTAACTGAAACTGGGCTGGGATTTCTATTTCCCAACATGCTTTGCCATGACACTCAAAATGCTAAAATAAGTGTTATATAATGTTTTTGGTGCAAGATTAATGTTAAGACGGAGATTTAGTAGTGTTTAATGCTTTGTTTTGCTAGTTTAGAAGAGATGTTGGTTTATTTTGTTGGGTTTCCATCATGGTGACGAGTGGGGCATGAGTTTAGTTTGAGTCCAGATTTATGTTAAATATTTTATATTGCTGTCCTCATTCAGCAAGTGCTATGCTAATGCTAGCAAAGCACTGTGTAACTATTAGCAAGGTAGCATTTATTGAATTAGCTAGTTAAAGCTAGCCAAGTTTCCACTACTAAAAAGTGGAAAAATATTTAAATTGCGATTAAATTATAATTTTAAGTTTACTGCTTACTTAAACTTGATGTAACTGATTACCTAAATTTTTTTGAGTTTTGCCAACTTATTCGGGTTTACAGTTTAGCAATCAAACCTTTCGGCAAACAGCCTTCTTCAGTGAATTGTTCACAGACAACAACAACAAAATACCGGAGACTGCAACAATAGACGCAAATTTAGTTTAAAAGAATAAAGAGACATTTTAGTGGTAATAACTTCTGGAGAGAAATAGCGCAGACACTGGACAAAGATGAAACTTTCTAGAGCACATGTGGCAGGGGTTGCACCGACTAGTCGACTAATCGACTAGTCGACTTTGATGCTCTGCCATGACGCTTTAAGCTTGACGTCGACTAGTCGCTGGCTTACAGGATAAGCCATTTCCTGACACGCAGGCTGTTTCCAACAGTTAAAAATGACAAATAAATACATCCTCAGAGAGCTCTCCACAAGACATGTTTGATTATACCATCTGGATGCTCAAAATTGATCGGGTGAATGCACGCTTATTGTACACGTAAGTTAATCACCGTTCTAAACTAATGCGCGCTGCATTGTAATGCACACACATAGCTCGCACATCACACGGAGATTGCGCGCACCTCACACAAAACCATTCAGTAGCGCAGAAATCAATCGAAAGTATGGTCAATACTGTTCTGAGATTCATCAATAAAATAGCTTAGAAACTGAAGTTCTAGCATATATTTCTTAGTAACTAAAATTCACAGCTTCACTATTAGTAGAGAGACGCTGGCAGGTAGAATTAATTCACACGCAATCGCTCTCTCACTAATGCATTCATATACATGTAAGCTTTATTGTGCTACTTATCTGTATCTGATTCAGAACGAGCAAAAATCTGTGAGCAATATAACGACCCAAAGACAAAAGAACTGATACAAAAGCTGTTATGTATGAGCAATAACCTTATGGGCAGCGCTGTGTCATATGCCATAGCTGTCCTGTGCACAAGAAAACCCGTGTTCGCGTCTCAGCTCAAGGTTCAGGGTTATTTGTTCATTAATGACGTCATCAGCGACTAGTCGACGTCGACTCGACTTTCATCACATAAATGTTGACTTTAAAAAATCGGAAGTCGTTCAACTTCTAGTTTGCGCACACTATCAAATAGAGCATAAGCTAGAGTACACATAAAAAAGCAAAGTATACTTCGGGATTTACTGGACGTCCAGTCATAGTTATTATGACACAATGAGCCGTAGTGTTTCGGCCGCAGGGCTGACAGGGGAGTGTTCTCGGCTTTCAGAGGTAAATGAGAAGGTTACACAAGGCCTTGTTAACAGCATGATGCCTGGAGGCAGAGTGAGGCGCTGGGAGTGTGTGTTTGATCAAGGAATGCTTCCACACAGCACACCTGCTAAAAGACAAGCCCTGCCTCCTGATCTCAGGTGTGTGTGATCTGTATGTAGATGGTGATGTCATGCTTTGATGAATGAACTCTCATGTGATGTTTATATGTATGTTGGACGGTGACGTACTTGCTCGTCTCAGGTTCGTCGGTTCATCGGGTCCTTCTCTGAGAGTTGGTTTTGTGAGTGGCTGTAGGGGAGCGCTGGGATCTGGAACCAACTCCCTGTGAGAACACAAAAGATATTTATCTTAAAAGCTGATAATAAGCTCATGAATCTGTGCACATGTGCACTTCAGCAGCTGTGGGCGGGAATGAGAGTTGCTTCTAACCGGTAGGCCACCGACGGGGTGCTCAGAGGGTTGGAGTTCGTCCTCTCCAGGACCGCCTGCTTCTGTTTCTTCAGAATCACTTGCGCTAGTTTCTGCTTCACCAACGCACTGGCCACAGCACCTGTCAATCAATACAATCAGCCAATGAAATGACAATACTTCACTTGATTAAACAAAGCTACAATGAAAGTGTTTATTTACTTTTTAAAATATTATTAGTGAAATATAATTTGTTTAATACTTTTAGAGAGTGTAGCCCTCAATCAATACAACCAGTCAATGAAATCATACCAAACCACATTTTTTTTAAAAAGCGGCAATGCAAAAAAAATTAAAAATAATAAATTAAATTTATTTAATTCTCGGGAATACTGTTTTAATATAATTTTTTTATTTGCATATTAATTAAACATTTTTTGTAGATTTCTTTATTTTATGTATTTTTTTATTATATATTTTAGTTGTTTAGTTTAGTTTGCCCTAAACTAGGTCATTTTATGCTCTGAGGTCGGGGGAAGGAAACTGCATGTTGACTCAGTGCCTCCCTGTCCTTCCAGGGCGGCCATTATGTGGTGGCAATGTTATAGTGGCTCTAACCAATATGGTCAATATTGACACGGTTACTGTTTGCACTGCATGATTAATTTTACTTCTCTGCAGCTACTTTCTCTCACAACAATCGTATCATCAACTGTGATAAAAGACTCCAGCTGCAGTGAGAGACACCTGTGTAACGTCTACACACCCCTGATTGAGACTGACTGCAGGATACGCAGAAACGTGTTTTGAGTGAGTAATTGATCATAATAATACATTTAATTAGACTTTCCAAGAACAGCATTGGGTGTTACAATAAATGATTCTTAATGCACAGTCAGTGTATCAGCAAACCTGGTGGTAGTAGAATTCACACTCCAGATGTTGTTTAACTCTAACAGTGTCACGTGATTCAAAAGAAGAATGAATGCCTCATTCAATGAAACGCAAATAACAACAAAAGTGGTATTAATGTTTTGCCTGCGTGACCGAGCGCTGCAGCATGACACAGCTCTGGAGTGACTGGAGACTGTTGTGATCACAATGGAGCAATTCTACCACACACACACACACACACACGCAGCTATTACAGACACAGAGGGCAAAAGTGCAAAACCCCTGATAAACGTGTTCACACTCCATCCATCTATCCATCTATCTATGTGTCCATCTATCTATCTATCTATCTATCAATCAGGGTTTAACAGATAACATCCATCCATCCATATTTACACACAAACAAGTAAAAAAAAAAGAAGAAAAAAAAAAGATATCAATACCTAACTAGTCAAAACATCTACAAACCGATGTTTCTGTCTCCAAATCATTCAACATCACTTTAAAAATGTCCAATGAAACCAGCTCCCTAAGTTTTAATGTCAATTGCAAGTTATTCCAAGCAGAGGGAGCAGCAAATTTAAATGCCTTTTCCCCTAATTCAGTACGTACCACTGGAACAGACAGTAGGAAAAATTCCTGGGACCGAAGTCTATAGCTACCAACATGTTTTTTACAGATGTATGTATGAAGATATGAAGGAAGTAGACCCAGGATAGATTTATAAATAAAAACATGCCAGTGTTTTAGTCTACGGATGGACAAAGCAGACCTTCCAACCCGAGCATACAACATGTTCCCCATCTATCTATCTATCTATCTATCTATCTATCTATCTATCTATCTATCTATCTATCTATCTATCTATCTATCTATCTATGTGCCTGTCCAAGTAACATGTAAATACATGTAAATATGGTTACTATTTATTTAAGTATTATAGTATATTATCATCCATCCGTCTAACAAAAAGCACCATGGTACTGTATGGTATGGTCTGGTACTGTATGGTATGGTCTGGCACTGTATGGTATGGTCTGGCACTGTATGGCATGGTCTGGTACTGTATGGCATGGTCTGGTATTGTATGGTATGGTCTGGTACTGTACTGTATGGTATGGTCTGGTACTGTATGGTATGGTCTGGTACTGTATGGTATGGTCTGGGTCTGGTACTGTATAGTATGTCTGGTACTGTTTAGCATGGTCTGGTACTGTATGGTATGTCTGGTACTGTATGGCATGGTCTGGTACTGTATGGCATGGTCTGGTACTGTATGGTATGGTCTGGTACTGTATGGCATGGTCTGGTACTGTATGGTATGTTTGGTACTGTTTAGCATGGTCTGGCACTGTATGGCATGGTCTGGTACTGTATGGCATGGTCTGGTATTGTATGGTATGGTCTGGTACTGTATGGCATGGTCTGGTACTGTATGGTATGTCTGGTACTCTATGGTATGGTCTGGTACTGTATGGCATGGTCTGGTACTGTATGGTATGTCTGGTACTCTATGGTATGGTCTGGTACTGTATGGTCTGGGTCTGGTACTGTATGGTCTGGGTCTGGTACTGTATGGTCTGGGTCTGGCACTGTATGGCATGGTCTGGTACTGTATGGTATGTCTGGTACTCTATGGTATGGTCTGGTACTGTATGGCATGGTCTGGTACTGTATGGTATGTCTGGTACTCTATGGTATGGTCTGGTACTGTATGGTCTGGGTCTGGTACTGTATGGTCTGGGTCTGGTACTGTATGGCATGGTCTGGTACTGTATGGTATGTCTGGTACTCTATGGTATGGTCTGGTACTGTATGGTATGTCTGGTACTCTATGGTATGGTCTGGTACTGTATGGTCTGGGTCTGGTACTGTATGGTCTGGGTCTGGTACTGTATGGTCTGGGTCTGGCACTGTATGGTATGGTCTGGTACTGTATGGCATGGTCTGGTATTGTATGGTATGGTCTGGTACTGTATGGCATGGTCTGGTACTGTATGGTATGTCTGGTACTCTATGGTATGGTCTGGTACTGTATGGTCTGGGTCTGGTACTGTATGGTCTGGGTCTGGTACTGTATGGTATGTCTGGTACTGTTTGGCATGGTCTGGTACTGTATGGCATGGTCTGGTACTGTATGGTATGGTACTGTATGGCATGGTCTGGTACTGTATGGTCTGGGTCTGGTACTGTATGGTATGTCTGGTAATGTTTGGCATGGTCTGGTACTGTATGGCATGGCACCATCTGTAACTGCTGTAACTGGCAGGTCACCAGCAGCAGTGTGACAGTAAATCACCTTTATAGAACAACAGGGTCCCCATGTTCAGAGGAGACGAGACTCCTCCCATGTGTTTTCAACCACAAAGTTTTGTTTTTACTCTCAGAGCTATTTCCTGAAGCAGCCGTGGCCCTTTTTAGTTAAGGCACTATTAAAGAGGGCATTGGCACAACGTAATTCAGCATTTCTCAGTCACTTTGATACAATTCTCAAATCAAAATGGAACATCTCAAAGCTGCTCGTTCTTCCTCCACATCATTTAGTCACTTGCCATTAGACAGTTTCATAAAGCAGTGTCCTATAATGAAGTACACAGTAAGTCTGTGAACAGCAGGGATTCAAGAGTTGTTGTGTGTGTCACTCACTCTGTTGACTCTTGTCCTTGTGTTTGAGTTGCTGTAGCTGTTGTTTCGCTTGTTCTTGGTCTCGTAGATGCTGCTCCATGTTATACTGCTTGAAAAAGAGTACAACATCATAATTATTCATACTATAAAAATGCTAACTAGCCAGTACATGTATATTGGGACTTATTAATGAAATAAATTATATTTTCATGTTTTCTGTTTTGTGAAAAAGGTGTAAGACATCTTTACAAGAGTACATCATTTAGAAAGCATCACATTCTGTTTTAAAGAGGACCTAAGATGCTTTTCCCATGTTTAACTTTCTTTAGTGTGTAATGTTGCTATTTAAGCATGAAACAAAGTTACAAAGCACAAAGTGAGAGAGTTATTATTTATATTTCTGAACTCCCTGAAACACCTCCATTGTAGTCTTGAGTTTTCTTCCGGGAACGAACACGTCACAATATTCCTCATTTAAATAAATAAAAGTTTGGGGTTGGTAAATTCTTTTGAAATGTTTCTAGTCTAGTTAAAGTCTCTAATGTTCATTAAGGCTGCATTTATTTGATCAAAAATACAGTAAAAACAGTAATATTGTTTGATTTTTCAATTGTACTCTTTCAAAAGGCATCTGAAATAATAAACTAAGTGCAATGTAGTGTTGTCAAAAATATAGATTTTTTGATCATATCGAAGGGGTCTGATTCCAGAATCCAAATATAATATATATATATATACACACTGATCAGGCATAACATTATGACCACCTTCCTAATATTGTGTTGGTCCCCCTTTTGCTGCCAAAACAGCCCTGACCCATCGAGGCATGGACTTTACTAGACCCCTGAAGGTGTGCTGTGGTATCTGGCCCTAACATGTTAGCAGCAGATCCTTTAAGTCCTGTAAGTTGCGAGGTCGGCCTCCATGGATCGGACTTGTTTGTTCAGCACATCCCACAGATGCTCGATCGAATTGAGATCTGGGGAATTTGGAGGCCAAGTCATCACCTCAAAATCATTGTTGTGCTCCTCAAACCATTCCTGAACCATTTTTGCTTTGTGGCAGGGCACATTATCCTGCTGAAAGAGGCCACAGTCACAAGGGAATACCGTTTCCATGAAAGGGTGTACATGGTCTGCAACAATGCTTAGGTAGGTGGTACGTGTCAAAGTAACATCCCCAGCTATGCAGCCCCCTATGCAACAAACTGTGATGCACTGTGTATTCTGACACCTTTCTATCATAACCAGCATTAACTTCTTGAGCAATTTGAGCTACAGTAGCTCGTCTGCTTGATCGGACCACACGGGCCAGCCTTCGCTCCCCACGTGCATCAATGAGCCTTGGCCGCCCATGACCCTGTCGCCGGTTCACCACTGCTCCTTCCTTGGAGCACTTTTGATAGACACTGACCACTGCAGACCGGGAACACCCCACAAGAGCTGCAGTTTTGGAGATGCTCTGACCCAGTCATCTAGCCATCACAATTTGGCCCTTGTCAAACTCACTCAAATCCTTATGCTTGCCCATTTTTCCTGCTTCTAACACATCAACTTTGAGGACAAAATATTCACTTGCTGCCTAATATTTCCCACCCACTAACAGATGCCGTGATGAAGAGATAATCAGTGTTATTCACTCCACCTGTCATAATGTTATGCCTGATCAGTGTATATATCCTTTTGAGTGGTTTGTAATGAGTGATTTATAATCAAGGTATTAATCAACATTTATCCTTCAACAAATTAAAAGATTGTAAGGACAGCTTCAAGCTTATGAGATTTTACTTAATCATAAAACTACCTGTTTGTTTACTGGAATGTGCTCTCTCCATGTTTTTGAGAGAGGCACCCAACATGTGTTAAAACATATATGTAATCTTCTAGCTGACCAAGACATCCGAGGTCACTGGGGTCACTTCAGCCTGTCGCTTACATGACCAATTCTTAGTTAAAGCACTTACTTTACTTTTCATCTTCATCTTCAATCACTAGAAAATAATGATGAATATTGTCTGTACCTCTCACTAAGAAAAAGAGCATACTATCAGTATATTTTTGGAAAGTTTCCTGTTTAGAGCAAGAGCTCGGCCAGCTCCAACCTTGAAGAAGCTGTGTATCTGTGAATGTGCACTAGTGTTCTTTGGTACAGATCAGTATTAGTGAGGTGAACAACTGGGAAGACGGAATGACTCGTTTTGCTCCATAAGCTGGCACCTAGAAATGCATTTCTGTGACCTGAAAGGTCAATTCGTGCCTAAACCAGAGGCCTTGGTGTCAGCTCAGGTTCATTCATCATATCTGATCCTTGGGTCTTTAACTGTATATTCCCCTATAATAGCGATACTGAGATATCTGAAACGCTTCCGATACTCATTTCCCGCAGAATACACAATACCAGCCGCTCTTTCACACAAACTGGCCTCCCCTCACTCACTCGTGCTCCGGATGAATATTGTTGGTGTTACAGGGCTTGGATTTCGGCATGGGATTGTGCGTACATCACATAATTTTACCCATTCCCGCAGATTTTGTGCTCACACTCAAAGTGCACGCACATAAAGTCACCTCTCATTAATAAATTGAGTTCTTTTTCGCTGTGTATTGCGCTTAAACAGTCATATACACAAAATAAGTATAATGGATCTGTTTGTCAGGTCTTAAAGTGAGAGCAGCCTAATATACCTGCTGCCAAATTATGAGATAATATTAAAAATATCTATATGGCAGTTTTTTCGATGTCAAAACTGTGGCCAGTGAAAAGTAACTTTGGAAAACCACTAGCCACAATGACTGGTGAGCAAAAAAGTTCATGTCAAGCCCTTATTACAAATATGCGGATTTAGTGCTTAAGAAAGAATCTCATTACTATCAATGTTGAAGACAGTTGTGCTGCTTAATATTTTTGTGGAAACGGTGATACTTCTTTTCAGGATTCTTTGATGAATAGAACGTTCAAATGAACAGCAAATCTTTTGTAATATTAAACTAGTGCTGTCAAATCGATTAATCACGATTAATCTCATCCAAAATAAAAGTCTGTATTTACATAATAAATGTGTGTGTGTACTGTGTATAATTATTATATATATACACTCACCTAAAGGATTATTAGGAACACTTGTTCAATTTCTCATTAATGCAATTATCTAATTAACCAATCACATGGCAGTTGCTTCAATGCATTTAGGGGTGTGGTCCTGGTCAAGACAATCTCCTGAACTCCAAACTGAATGTCAGAATGGAAAAGAAAGGTGATTTAAGCAATTTTGAGCGTGGCATGGTTGTTGGTGCCAGACGGGCCGGTCTGAGTATTTCACAATCTGCTCAGTTACTGGGATTTTCACGCACAACCATTTCTAGAGTTTACAAAGAATGGTGTGAAAAGGGAAAAACATCCAGTATGCGGCAGTCCTGTGGGCGAAAATGCCTTGTTGATGCTAGAGGTCAGAGGAGAATGGGCCGACTGATTCAAGCTGATAGAAGAGCAACTTTGACTGAAATAACCACTCGTTACAACCGAGGTATGCAGCAAAGCATTTGTGAAGCCACAACACACACAACCCTGAGGCGGATGGGCTACAACAGCAGAAGACCCCACCGGGTACCACTCATCTCCACTACAAATAGGAAAAAGAGGCTACAATTTACACGAGCTCACCAAAATTGGACAGTTGAAGACTGGAAAAATGTTGCCTGGTCTGATGAGTCTCGATTTCTGTTGAGACATTCAGATGGTAGAGTCAGAATTTGGCGTAAACAGAATAAGAACATGGATCCATCATGCCTTGTTACCACTGTGCAGGCTGGTGGTGGTGGTGTAATGGTGTGGGGGATGTTTTCTTGGCACACTTTAGGCCCCTTAGTGCCAATTGGGCATCGTTTAAATGCCACGGCCTACCTGAGCATTGTTTCTGACCATGTCCATCCCTTTATGACCACCATGTACCCATCCTCTGATGGCTACTTCCAGCAGGATAATGCACCATGTCACAAAGCTCCAATCATTTCAAATTGGTTTCTTGAACATGACAATGAGTTCACTGTACTAAAATGGCCCCCACAGTCACCAGATCTCAACCCAATAGAGCATCTTTGGGATGTGGTGAAACGGGAGCTTCGTGCCCTGGATGTGCATCCCACAAATCTCCATCAACTGCAAGATGCTATCCTATCAATATGGGCCAACATTTCTAAAGAAATGTTGAATCAATGCCACGTAGAATTAAGGCAGTTCTGAAGGCGAAAGGGGGTCAAACACAGTATTAGTATGGTGTTCCTAATAATCCTTTAGGTGAGTGTATATATATATATATAAATACACACACATGCATCTATATATTTAAGAATTTTTTTTATATTTATAATAGAAAATATTTATATAAAATTATATAACTATATATACAGTATATATATGCAAATAATTCTTAAATATAAACATGAATGAGTGTGTATTTATATATACTAAAGCAATAAGCCCCAAGAAGCCATGGTTAACAGTGAATTTATAACAGCTAAGGGGCGTTGTTAGGCATGACGCGGAGCAGAGTGCCTAAAACCCCCTTAGCTGTTATAAATTCGCTTCTGGCCTTTCTCGTTCCGGCGGATGATAAATGATTGCCCTCTTTAGCTCTGCGTCCCATATGCAGTTGCACATCAAACCAGACTTTAATGACGAGACCCTCAGGTGTATTTGGATTTAGTGCTGGAGAGTGCTTGATTTTCTGAAAGTCTGCCTCTGTTAACGCAGGATGATGAGATTTGTCACGTCCGTCTCGGCAAAGTTTTTTTCACTACAGCTTCATTTATTGACTTTTCCAGCTCTTCAATTTCTCTCTCATTAATTTCAGCGTGCCTGCTTTCTTTCCTTGTCCTCTTCCTCAGTTCTGTCTATATCTTTCCACCACTCATCGACACTTAGCGGCTTACCGGCTTCAAATGCGGCTCAACCAATCAGAATCAAGTTCTTTTTTCAAAAATCGTACTGAGCCCAAACTTTTGAATGGTAGTGTGGATTGTAAATCTTAAACATTGTGTAAACATGTGGCTGAACGTTTTAGCAACAAATTACAGATAAGCTGCTTTTAAACTCATCATCCAGTTAAAAACGGTCACATCTAATGCTAGGTGAAACGTGAAACAGTTGTGAAATTGAGAGCTTATGTGTGGCATATACTGTATGTTGTAACCCTAATGCTGACTCTAGTCCTCATGTTGAATGTACCCTAATCATTAAATAATGATCCAAAAAAAAATCTATAAAAGTAATTTTGTTCAAGCCCCAACCCCAGCCCTAACTTGACGACAGTTATGTTCCAGCACCAACAAGGATCTTGATTGTGACAGGAATGTGTCTTATTAGGCTAAATCACATTGAGGAGGTATTTCTGTGTCTCTGACTGCATTGAGATCAGTGTGTATGGCGCATGTACCTGTATATGCTGCAGCTGCGGCTGGCTGTACTGGGAACAGTGCTGCGGATTAAAGGGACCGATCAGCAGAGGGGGGTGCAGAGGGGACAGGAAGGCCGTGTCCGAACCCGGACGCACCAGACGCTCGCCTACACGCAGGTCCATGGGGGCGAGGCCCGTGGGAGACGACAGTGACTCTTCTGGATGGACAGAAACACACACACACATTTATTATTATTATTTATTTATTTATTTTAAAACTGACTATGATGTAAGACCTAGAAATAGGAGAAACATAAGATAAATATTATTACAAATTAAAATAAGTGTTTTCTATGTCAATATATTATAAAACATAATTTATTCCTGTGATCAAAGCTGAATTTTCAGCATCATTACTCCAGTCTTCAGTGTCACATGATCCTTCAGAAATCATTCTCATATGATGATTTGATGCTCAAGAAACATTTATTATTATTATCAGTGTTCAAAACAGTTGTGAAAAACATAATTTTTTTCAAGATTATTTGATAAGCTTGAAAGCTTACATAAAATAGAAACTTGGAACTTTATAAATGTCTTTATTGATCAGTTTAAGTTAAACTTGATGACTTTTGAACAGTAGTGTATATTTCTGATGATTATTATTATTTGCATTGAGACAATATTTTCAGGACAATTAAGCACATTTTCACAAAAAAAAAAAGTCTATAATTTAGCTTTTATACTTTTTTTTTATATGTGTGTCTTCCAAATCACTATAATTCTCATTACATTTTTTTTATATTTTTGTGACATTAATGCAAAACAAAATAAAGTAACACAAAAAATATATCCATAATACAATGTCACACAATGCAAAAATCTTAATGGTTCTAAAACAGGCATCTGTACATTAATACAGTTATTGAGGTCCTCACATCATAGCTAGGTCACCTGGTCACCCTCCATTATTTTGATTTAATAATTCATGCTCTTTAAAACAATGACAGGACATTTCCATTGGTAGGAGAGGGAAGCAGGTGAAAATGCAGAAAAAGAGAAAAGAAAGAGGTAAAGATGTGTGTGTTGGTGCATGTGCATGTCCCAAAATTTCCCTTACGGCACATTCTGCAGTGATATAAAGTCGGCCTGATTTCCATAACTTTTGCATGCTGCTTTAAGAATATTTGCATGGTACCAGTGAGTCAATGGGACGCACTGCCTCACCCTTACATCAAGCCCTCTCACACAGAGCAGACAGGAAAATCACAAACACACTTACAAAAACCAGCCGTGTGCATGTAGGTTGGTGCATATCTGGGCTACCACAGCACTGATGTCAGTCATGTAGCTCTGGCGCGTTGCCCAGCTAAAACCAGAGCACGTTTATGAATGCGCTTGACAGATTTCTGATCTGAAGAGTTAACCAAGCATGTCAACCATAGTTTTCAGTATTTCCCAACTCTTTCCCACTTATTTCCAACAACGACTCCCAAAAATAGCTGTGTCTCCCACACTTGCAAGAAGATCTAGTGCCTCAGAAATTGTGACTCATGCCCTTTTGACAACCCAAAGCACACTTACTATTGTGTTCCTGTGAATTGTGACTGCTTTGTCACCTTTATTCTGACACAAATCACTGAACAAAAACGCTTTCTACAGCAGACCAATGAGCAGTGTGGAAAATGACTCACGAATGACTTCAACCGGTGAGGAACAATGTGTACCTTTCGAGCTGGTGCGTTATGCAAGAGGAGCAAACTGAGAAACAGAATAAGAAATGTGATCAAAAGAGATGACATCAGGTGGCAGGTGAAGGTCCTATTATGGCCTTTTATGAAGTCTTGATTTTGTTTTTGGGGTATACTAGAATATGTTTTCATGCTTGGTTGTTCAAAAAACGCATTATCTTCCACATATTTTCCATTATTACAGCACCGCTCTCCAAAGTCTGGCTCGAACACGCCAATTTGCAGATACAGATACATGTTTGGGTTATAATGGTCAGGAACCGTGTTAAAAATACATTTTAACCACTAAGTTCGACGGCCTTAGATAGTTCAAACAAATGAAACATCTCTTTGACATAGCGACAACACCGTCTTCTCTAATGCAGCTCAACCAGGCCAAGCACCTTTTTTGCGTATTCCGTGGGCGGAGTTATTTAAATGAGTAAGATTATGACTTCTTAAGATCCAGAAATAACGCGTTGTAGTCCAAACAAGCCGTTCATTGTAGTTCTTGAAAAGTGTAAAAAGTGGAAAAGCATAATAGAACCCCTTTAAAACTAGTGACTGACCAATATAAATCACCAAAGCTGATATATAATTTTTTTAATTATTGCATTGGCCGATGAGTTTTTCTGTTTGGCCGACGTGATGGAAGCAGGACTTTTATTTTGAAAGCATTGTTTGAAGTGGTTGATGTCATATTTACTGTGTTTAATCAAGTTCAAATAATTTTTTTTCATATATATTAATTTTTAAATTGTTATTATAATTTATAATAATACAATTTTTATTAACTTTAATTTCCGTAATTGTTATCCATATGCTTTTTCTATCTGTAAATAAATAAATAAATAAATAAATAAATATATCTCAGCTCAGCTATATATATATATATATATATATTTCATCAGCCACCCTGTTCTCTAAGATATTGCACTGGCCATCAAAAAAATCTATATCAGCTTACCACTAGTTAAGACAAGAAAACAGGAGTGCCGTGAGAACGGCCAGAAGTGACCCGCTGGAGTTGTTTACATGACGAGGGATGTCCTGACATGTTCTGACACAGTCCAGGATCTCCTCAACCCCTTTTTAGGATCTTGAAATGGAGAAGAGGAACATCTTGGCACCGTGGCCCTGGATGCCAAACATGTTTTGGGTTCTTGCTCCCCTGAGCTCTCAACATCCAGGGTATTCCCACTCAGACGTGTACAAGATCCGCAGAGCTCTACTGTATTCCAGGAAATAACACGACTCCCACTTTTTTTTTCCCCCTTAGCATTCCCTTCCTGATAACAGAACGTTTACTATATTCCGCCCTGCATGGATTATTCCAGCTTTCAGCATTGCATTGCATTCTGAGAAATGACCTGTCGGCCCAACACTGACAGATCCAGGAAAGGAACTCAAAGTCCCAGAGGAAAATGAGACGGAATTGAGCAATTTGGTGTTTTCCGACCTTTAGAGTGCTATGGATATTATTACAAAAAATGTGCTATACTACTATCATGGTACTCTTTGAAGCACCATGTAAATACTATGGTATATGAATATGGTAATCTTTCAATAACAAATACATGTTTATAATGCAATAAATACATTTCAATCATGACAACTCTCGGAAGTGAATAAAACAGCATTTACTGATAAAAATGGAATGCACATAGGTGTTGTCTTGGCGGACTATATCTGCTGCTGCTGCTGGCATGAGTAAATACTGTCAAAACATGCACATAAATACAGGGAATAGCATACGAGATGCTGCAAAGAAAGCAGGGAGAATCCCCTAGCAGATCTAGGCAGGTGGTGCTGGGGAGGGTGGAGGGCTAGGAAAAGTGTTGAGCCAGTTCAGGATGGAAATAAATAGGTTATGTAGATAGAACAAACAGATTCAGTCAGCTTTAAGAGAACCAATCAACTGCTCGGAAGAGTTTCATGTCTGAACTACGTACAGTATGTAACATAAATAATACAGGAATGTGTGTGTGTTTGTATATTGAGGCAAGTAGTGCATATGTGTGTTTGTGTGCATGCACTTTTGGTACTCCTACACAGAAAGCCAAACAATAGTGTCTGAGCCAACTCAACAAAAACAGGCCCACAAATACACTAATAAAAATGACAGACAAGCAGATGTGCAGTGGAATGCACACAAAAATGTGTGTGTGAGGGACATCTTCCTTCAAAGCTGTGCGACTGTGTGTCTGCAGGAAAATATGTGTAAGTATGAATCTGCTTCTAAGGAAACTCTGAGTTGGTGAACATAAGCGTGAGACCGACTGCAAACGAAACTGGTTGCCAAATGCCAGAAATTACTTTTAAAAAAGTTAAATCTGCAACAAACAGAGTTTGGGGTCAGTTTTTTTAAGTAAATGAATATGTTAATTCAGCAAGGATGCATTACATTGATTAATTTATAATGATTCAAAAAAAAAAATATTTCAAATAAATGCTTTTTCATCAAAATTAATCCTGAGGAAAAACAGTGTCCACAAAAATATGAACTATTTTTAATATCAGAATGATTTCTGAAGGATCATGTGACACTGAAGACTGGAGTAATGATGATGAAAATTCAGCTTTGATCACAGGAATATATTACATTTTACAAATATATATATATATATATATATATATATATAAAACGTTATTTCAATTTGTATTTGTGATCAAATAAATGCAGGATTGGAGAACATAAGAGACTTCTTTCAAAAACATTAGAAATCTTAAGGATCTAAAACTTTTGAACAGTAGTGTACCATGGTAATGCCATAGTATTCTTTGATATCTTGTAATATTAAATTACCATGGTATTTCCATCTGATGCCAGAGCTAGGAATATAGTTTTTTTTGGTCACACTTTAGAGTAGGGTCCAATTCTCACCATTAACTAACTATTAACTATGACCTTTGCCTCAATAAACTCCTAATTACTGCTTATTAATGGTTAGTAAGGTAGTTGTTAAGTTTAGGTATTGGGTAGGGTTAAGGGATGTAGAATATGGTCATGCAAGTACTAATAAACAGCCGATATAATGCATATAATAATATACATGCTATTAAGTAACTTAATTGTGAGAATTGAACCATAAACTAAAGTGTTACCTAGTTTTTGAAGGGTAATTGCTATGAAAGTTTTCCATTTCTTGAAATAAAAGCAGGTTTCTATGATATTCTGGTCTCTATATACGGTGAAAATTGTAAATCTAAAAGTTTAGAAAGGAATTAGTCACGTTGTATGTGCAATAGTAATGTTAATAGTGACATTATTAGTAATTGTATTTTTAGAACAAGGCACCATTTAATCCAGGTGTGTTTTTCCTTTAATGATGTAGACAGTCTGACTGCAGTTGATAACTTCCTGTAGCTGCCTATTCATTATGCAGTGGGGAAGAAATGCTGGCACGTCAGAGATAATTTTAGGTTTTTGGTGTGTAATATCTCACTATAGGAGCTTTTGCGACTCTTAAAAGGTTTTTCAGCTTCATTAGATCAGATGATTCCTTTGCTTGTCAAGAACCATTTTTACTGTACAGGCTTCTTGAATTGAGAACTTTGACAATTAAAGACATTCTGGATGTTACATTATAAGTTCTACCGTTCAATGTATTGTTTGGGTTGTTTAAACAAGTTTTCTAAAGAACTAGTTCATAAAATGCCTTGCTTAAAGTTCTGTGTTGAACTTAAAAATGGTGTTTGCCTGTGTAAAACATGCCACTAAGATGGTGTTGTCATGCAGTTGCTAAGGTGTTTTAAGTGTTTTTTTATTGCATAACTATGCTAGGCAGTTGCTATGAGTGGTTACTAGGTGGTTGTTTACTGGCTCAAGTCAAAAGAGCCCACCAAGTCTGGCTCATGTTCCTTTTCAGTGCAAGTCTACTGGATTTTGACCAGTCTCTCCTCCAAAAAATGGCATAATTTTCGATGCAGGACCAGTAATAAATGCTTAACTAGGTGTATTGTCACAGCATTAACCGTGAGACATTTATTCCCATGATTACCTTCAGTCTGACAGAAAAAAACACAAGTGCTAGTGTGAAACACACTACTACTTCCAGTCCTCTCACACCCCGACCTGTTTGACCAGCACAACCAGTTTAAAAGGCCTCTTTCAACACACTCTTGCTGTATGTCAAGCCATGTGTGTGTGTGTGAGTAGGTATGTGTTGTTATAATCAGATGCTGACTAACTTCAGAACCTCTATGGATCAAAAATAACACTTACAGGTGCCATCAAGTGTGACTTGCTCAATAGAGAACTCATAATCACTCATAAATCAAAGGCTTCTGGTCATCTGCTTATCTTCCTTTGAAATCAAATAACTGTGTTGCATCCCTGCATCAACAGGAAGAGAATTACAATAATATAAATAAAGTTCCAAAGGGAACACTGATCACCATAATGGGGAGTTCAAACTAAACATTATAGGAAAATCAACATCGGTTTATGAGGTCAGCTTATGTGATGTTCTCTCACATTTTTGTTGTATTGACAATTCAAGATGACTTTGGGAAATCAGTGAATGCAAACAGAGAAAAATAACTGCAGAATTGGAGGAAACGAGTGAAAAGTCCATTAAAGGTGTTGTATGCAGAAATGACAGCTAGTGGTTAGAATGGGTACTGCAGTCCAAATTTAAAATATTGTTTGCCAGACCAAAACAAAAACAGACATTCCGACACGGAAAAACACATCTCAAAGTAGAATAACTGGCTGTATTTTGGTTTTTCAGAGAAATGAGGATGTGAACTCAACATGTTTCCTAAATATCTGTAAACATATGATGGTATTTTTATGCTTTAGTTCAGCCAAAAACGTACATACAGCACCTTTAAGAATTGCCCCGCCTCAAAAACTTTGGCAAAATGGCACTTAAACCATTCAATTAATCTTAACTTGGGTTTTCTAAGTAAAAAAGGCCTAGTATGTGACTAGTAAAAATTACTAGATTTTTACAATTAAGACATTAAAGTTAACTAAAAAGTGTTAGTTAGAATCACTGTTGGATTTTACAGTGCAGCATAAATTTACAAATCTCTTATTTGCAATGAAGATGGATTCATTATTCACCTTTCATTTAATAAATTTTTCTTTAGTCAGTATATAGTCATGAAAATAAGACCGGCCTCTACGTGAAATGGAATACCCTTACAATGTGGAAACCATAGCTTCTGCCAAAAAACTATATTGCCGCAACAAATTTATTGTAACTTGTTATTGTGGATACAGCGCCGTGTCATAACCAGGCACAATGCGATAGAAGGCTCTGTTCACACTGTCAGTCCAAATCCTATTATCTGTGTACCCGACTGGAATCTGTCTTCAACTGTTCAGATCGGATTTGTGTGCCCCATGCTGCTATTTTGTTTTCCGGAATATCTGCACTGGTTTCTATGGCAATGGCGTTGTGTTGGTAGGTATACGCTAGGGGTGTGACAAGACACTTAGCTCACGAGACGAGACGAGACACGAGACTGGGTTCACAAGAATGATACAAGATTTTTTCCTCAATGACAAAATGACTGGAAAAATATTGAAACATTTTGAAATGTTTTGACTAATCATCTAGTAATGAATGCCATTTCAGTTCTATTTTCTGAGTATGAATGATCAAATGCATTGAAAGACAACAATATACAAGCACTGTAACAAACAAACTCAACTGACTGGCTTCTCTCCTGTATGATTTCACACGAGTCTCTTCAGTTCTTGCCAGTTTGAGGACACGCAACAGGAGCGAGCGCAATTGACAATGGAAGCCACACTGTAAGTTGATGAGTTGATTTATTCCGCGTTTTAATATGCTCTTGTTCATACAGTTTTTTAGATGGATGCTGAGGCTTTTTAGGTCGGGTAGAATCAGCAATCTCTGACCCAGTTTGTTTGCTGGCTTCCATGGCAGCAATACGCTGTGTTCTCCGCCAACTGGCAACCTGTGGTGTCAAAATACTATTGGGTGAACTGGCGGTGTGTGTTATCGCACAGACCAAAACAAAAACTGACACGGAACACACATCTCAAAGTAGAATAACTGGCAGTAGCTTTGTTTTTCAGAGAAACGAGTACGTGAACTTAGCATGTTTCCTAGATATCTGCAAACGGATTATGGTATTTTTATGCTTTAGTTTAGTCAAAAACTTACCTACAGCACCTTTAATAAAGCCTGAACCTCGTCGTCGGTCCATCGTCGTATTTTTTTAACTTCATTGTTGATTCGAATAGCAAACAACTCTTACTGCATGCACCACAACAGACTTTTAAAAATGGTGGTTGAAATAAAATGCTGCGTGAACACAACCAATCAGCATGTTCAGCACCCAAGTCCCACCCCCTTTGAAAAAGTACTACCTCGCGAGCAGGGACGTTTTGAGGGGGACATTTTTACTGGGAACTTCATTTAGACCCTGATCCCTGCGGTCGAAACACACTGAGTACCACCCCAAAGTCCCTAGTTCCTGGGGAAAGTTCCTGCGGTTGAAACATGGCTTTAGTCATTATAGTCCTCGTCTTTGGTGTGAACCTGATTTTGGTAAAGGTGGATAATGTTGGCTTGTCAGTCAGTGCTGCTGAGCCTACACCACTTGACCTTCATGAACGAGTCCGGTCCAAGAACACCAGCTGTACGGGCTGTTCTAAGTGTGAGCTACACAACAACACACACACACACACACACTGCTGTTGGCCAGCGATGTCGCCTGAGTCACAGCAGAATGGGAAATGGAGAACAATAGGAGGCAAGCTGTCGCTGTAAATCTGGGAGCCTAGAAAAAGAGCCGGTTTGTGTATTTGTGAGTGTGTGTGCTGATCTGAAAATAACACCAGCCAGCAAAACAGGAAGTGCGGAAAGAGTGACATCTGCTTGTACGGGGTCAGACAATCTAGCCCCCCCCCCCGTTAGGCTGCGTAACTGGCATGTAGCAGCGCAGCTATTCTGGAGTGGGAGGGAGAGATGCTTCTTTTTTAGCTCTGATCATTTCAATGCCCACTTTTGTTTGTTATGCTCATCTGACAGTAGAGGAGGGGTGAAATGTGCCACGAATTTCCTCAGGGCAGGGAAGAGTTCAAGAAGCGAGGGATTTTCTCTTGAAACAAAGTTGGATTCTTGAAGGGTCTGATTTGATATGGTAGTTGACTTGGTTCATAGAAGTGAAAGTGGTCATCGTTTGATGGCTACTTCATGAGTGGCATCAGTTTTGTGTGTGAAAGGGTTGTGGTGTGTGTCTGAAACCTTACGAAAACCTGTAGATAAGACCTGTCAGAGCATCTGTGCGAGTGCGTGCACTCCAAAGAGATTGACAACAAGCTCTGACTGCTATGTAGTCTATCATCAGCCTTAGGAGTGTGTTGAGTGACTACACACACACACAGCGGAGTAACAGCCTCTAGAGATATCTACAAAGCTTTCAGGTTGTGTGTTCACAATCAGTGGAGATTAAACTCTAAGAGTTCCCTCTTCCCTAAACTGACTTACAGCCAACATGGCATTTAAATCTGATTTAAAGAAATATTATGAGTTTATCAGTTCAACTTGAATTACTCAAATGCTTATTTAGCTATAAGAAAATGCCGGTTAACCAGCAGCCAGTAAATAAAATGACGTGGTAGTAATGACTTGATTTTCATTTGGGTTTTAAAATGTGCAGCAACCAACAACCACAGCTGCTGAAAATAAAATATCTTACATACTTCATATGCGAGAAAATATATTGGTAACACTTTACTTAAAGCCCTTCTACACAATGCATTATAAAAGTGTTTTAATGCATTTGTAATGCACCTTATAATGCAATATGGTCTCGTGAGTTCATTGTTCAACAAACAAACAATTTTCAGATGTAACAAGAAATCTGCAAGCATTTTAACGTTGGTTACAATTATTTATGAAAAGATACAATGCATTACAATGCACTTTATCAATACCTTTATAATGTATTACACATAAAGGCCTTAAGTAAAAATGTACCAATATACAGTGGTGGTCAGAATTATTGGCACCCCTGGAAAAAATGATCAAATATGGCTGTAAAAAATAAATCTGCATTGTTTATCCTTTTGATCTTTTATTCAAAAATCTAACCTTTCATTGAAGTAAAATAATTTAAAATGGGGGGGTAACGTTGGCCACAATTATTGGCACCCCTAGAATTTGTTATGAGTAAAAAATCTCTGAAGTATATTCCTATTAATATAAAAAAAAACAATTAGCACACCAGGGTGACTAGGAACATGAAATTGTCCAGCTATGACGTCTTGTTCCACAGAAGTATAAATATGAGGAAACACAAAGGCCAAATTCCCTTAATCATTCATCACAATGAGTAAAGCCAAAGAATATAGTTCTGATGTGCAGCAAAAGATTGTTGAGCTTCACAAAATAGAAAGTGGCTGTAGGAAAATAGCTAAAGCATTGAAAATTCCCATTTCCACCATCAGGGCAATAATTAAGAAGTTCCAATCAACTAAAGATGTTACGAATCTGCTTGAAAGAGGATGTGTGTCCATATCGTCCTAACGCACGACGAGGAGGAGAGTTCGAGTGGATGAAGACTCTCCAAGATCACAGATGGACAAATCGCAGAGATTAGTTGAGTCTTGGGGTCAGAAAGACAAAAAAAAATTAAAAAGGCAGCAAATCTACCAGATGGGTTTGGTGCAAACAAGGATAAAAAGTACCCCATGTCCACGGTTAAAAATACCGTTGGAGCTTTAATGTTGACGGCCTATTTATTTGCTGGAGGTCCTGGACATCTTGTTCAGATACATGGTATCACGGATTCTAGCAAATACCAACAGATAAAAAATCAAAACCTGACGGCCTCTGCTAGAAATCTTATAATGGGCCGTGGTTGGATCTTCCATCAGGACAACGATCCAAAACAAACACAACACACAATCAACCCACAGATGTGTCACTGAACACAAAATGAATCTTCTGCCATGACCATCCCAGTTCCCTGACCTGAACCCTATAGAGAATGAGTGGGGTGAACTGAAGAGAAGAAGCACCAACATGGATCTGGGAATCTGAAGGATCTGGAGAGATTCTGTATGGAGGAATGCTCTCTGATCTCTTGTCAGGTGTTCTCCAAACTCATCAGGCATTATAGGAGAAGACTCAGAGCTGTTATCTTGGAAAAAGGAGGTTGCAAAAAGTATTTAATAAAAGGGTGCCAATAATTGTGGCCAACGTGCTTTGGAGAAAAGCATTTATTTCATAATGTGATTTACCCCCTACTTTCAATTCTTTTACTTCAATGAAAGGTTAGATTTTTGTGAATTTTTTTGAATAAAAGATCAAAAGGATAAACAATGCAGATTTATTTTTTACAGCCATATTTGGTCACATTTACCAGGGGTGCCAATAATTCTTGTAATTTATTGTAATTCATCAAGAAGGAAAACAAGCGTTTTGTATTAAACTGTCTGTCAAATGGGGATATTATTTATATACTAAAAATTCATTAGCGCTTATTTTTGTATTTTCAGTAATTTTTAGTAATTTTGTTTTTGTCATTTTTATGATTTTTTAACATTTCTATTCATCTTTAATTTATTTTTATTTCAGTTATATTTTTTGTAATTTTAGGACTTATTTTATTTCAATTAATTGTGAAGGCAACATTATTAATTTTTTTAAGTTTATGTTTTTCATGTAATGTTTTATTTCATTTCAATGTTTTAGTTTTAGTTTTCAATTACAACACAACAATCATTAATTTTCAATTAATTTTTTACAATAATTTTTGAAATCACTAAAATGACCCCTTCTAAAGGCTTTTCTGTCAGAGATATGAGGCTTGTTTTACACACATATTTCAGTAAAATGTGTGTTATAATATTGTAATTTGGAGTTACATGCACATGAATCACTAGGCATTTGTTTATCAGTGACAAAAATCAAAGAGCTTAAAACCAAGTTGCTACATTAGAAACAACAAACGCAAATGTATTATTGTTAGATTTGATGCTCAGATAATGTAAGTGTAGTACACACGTTTGTTGCTACAAAAGATTTTATTGTCTGAGGTAGCTGTCCGCGGGTCACAGATGACAACTATTTCACAATTTTAATATTTCCTGAATAAACTGCCTGAGAAAAGTGCCTGAGTGTTTATTCTCATGTCAAAGCTCTGACCTCTGTTATGCCATCCATATCTCCTCAGATCCCAGAGATGAAAGCTGTCTCAGTGTGTGTGCGTGTGTTTGGAGGTTCAGAGAGAGCTGGGGGGTATGGGAGTGGGGATCTGATTTGAAAACCTGACACTCCTGAGAAAGAAACTCAAGAGGCCTCCGGTCAGCCGCCAATGGAGCAAGAACCTCAGAAAGCTCCTGTCCGAGAAGGCGAACGCATGCCTCGCGTCAAATGAGGGTGTGTGTTCGTTTATGCGCAATGAAGTTCATTTAATAGTTGGCAGAGTGGGTCTTTGTATCTCATTTGTTGTGTTGAATTACACCACTGGTTACTGAATCGAGATGCCATTTTAGATTTCTACAGGCACAAATAAGTTCATTTGATATCCTTCAATTTACACGCACACGTTTGGCAACTGGATGCTATCCATGAAAGTGATTTGCTTAAGGCAGGATCGACGGTCTGTTTATAGTTACCTATAGCAAGATGCATTTAAAATGTTTGGACTGTTATGGAAATAGTGTGCTGGGAATTCAGACTCTCACCACAATGTGAACATGCACCACAATATGAATTGCATCATTATTCATTATCATTCTTACATATTGGGGTCTTTAGAGACCTGGATCTATATCTAACACCGATCATCTCTACCTGTCACGATAATATAAAACTCTCCTGATATCAGAGTAACGATTACAGAAGAATAACATAAAGCATATTTTGTTATCTTTTGGAGCTTGTAAGGGTTCAGTTTGAGCAGATGTTTTATACCATCATCACTGTCCTCGTCAGAGCTCATTTCAGTACATTCAGCATCTGCCTCATATTCACAATCTCAAACATATT
Source organism: Rhinogobio ventralis (assembly GCA_039654625.1). NCBI lineage: Eukaryota > Metazoa > Chordata > Actinopteri > Cypriniformes > Gobionidae > Rhinogobio > Rhinogobio ventralis. The sequence goes on along the minus strand of CM077203.1, from coordinate 28,484,810 downwards.
CTCAAAACTATCATTTTCAACATCTTCAAAATCAATATTTTGATCTCTGACAGCTTCTTCACCAGATCCACCATCAGTGACAATGACAGTAATATTTGACTGCGTTCAGTTCTTGCTCTGCAGTAAATCACTGAGACATTTCAAGTTTTGCTGATGATTCTTCCTATTCTTTTGTTTTCTGCCTGCGGTAACTATGAGTGAAACGTCACCATTGTGTGTCAGACATTGCCACCTTGTGGAATAAAGATGAACTGCACTTATTCAGTCATCAGAGATTCAATTATTGTTGTGCAGAAAAATTATACTTACACTGTTACACACCTCGGGTCATTATCGACCCTATACAATTTTTACAAAAAATGAATGTAAAACCAAGCATTCTTTTATAATTTTATAATAATAATAATAATTTATACGATTTAAATATATTGTTTATAATGAATTGATTGAGGAATACTATGACGGTTGATATCTAACTTTAAAAAAATGAATGAGAAGGAGGATAGTGAATGACATCCCAGGTCACTAAAGACCAGAGGTATGTGTTTAAGGGTTAAATTTCTGCATTTCGGTACAACTTCGTTATGTATTTGCAGGCCTAAGATTCATTAACTGCTGGTGTAACCATAGACCTACTGACTGGAAATACAGAACAAGTAAGACTTACAGAGAAACACAGGACGAGACACTCAAAGTAACCTGATAGTCGTGTTGGCACAATGGTTCTGACTCAGCTCAGAAGGGCAGAGTTTGTACGCACACATAATATGCAATGTACATACTCTGCGTGTTTAAGGTGAGGGTTCAGGACTATGCAAATACTTTGGTATGTTCATAAACTTGTTTTCTGAAATACCCTAAAGGTGTAAAATAAATGTGTTATATATATAGTTTATTGACACTGAATGTGCAAGAGTTGGCACAGAGTTTGTTTTTATAACCATGTGAAATCATACTATATGTGTATGAATTTGTTGCACTACAATTGTGAGTGTTTGAGACAAAAATCAACATGCTTTAAATCTAATAATGTCAACCGGTTTGTTTGAGATTAGATTTATCGGTAGGCTAAAGTAAATAAATTTGGATGAAGTTTGTGTGCGTGTCAGGTGTGGAACACAAGCTGATGTATAATGCATCCTGAGTATAATATTCCCACACTGTCCTGACCCAAGTTTCCAAAACTGCTCGTGTTCTCTGTCCGATGACCCCTGAGCACCCCCACTTAAACATTCAACAGCAACACGAGCTTCACAACACTTCAGCGCAAAGATCTTCTTCTCTGCTGATTCGTTCAGCCATAACGATAACAATTAACAATCAACAATTGACCAATGCCAGTCATGAATGTTTACTGAATCACTCATGCTTGAAGTCCTATCAGACAGGTCTTTAGAAACAATTAAAAAAAAATTACGTCCCATCTATGCTGACAAGATGCGTCAAAACTAAAATGCCAGTGTTATAATCAAGGAAAGGCAAACACACTAGCTGTATTTTCTATTGTTTTTTATATCTAGACCTGTGTTAAACGGATGTCTTTGATTATTACACTAAAAATTCTAATTAAACTAAGGCCTAATCCTGGCTTAATCTAAACCTTGTCTGTGAAACCAGGCCAGACGCACCAACAGGGATGTTTGATAGGTAGGTGCATTGTTGTAAGAAAAGTAAAAAAAAGTAAAATGACACGATTGTAAAGAAGAAATGCATGGAATGCAGAACACACATTCTTTAAATTGCATTTGTTTTTCTTACACTCATAGTAGAAACATCCTGGTTTCCCAGAGAACCTTTTAGAGAAGAGTTTTTTTTTTCAGCATGAAGAACATACTTCACACTTCACATTTATCAGGTTTGGTTCAAATAAAACGAACTCTGGTGCGATTGCTCTGTTAGTGCGGTTCAGTGCGGGGGGGTTTGGGGGTTTGTATCTTGCTGGGTAAAAATTGTGTGAATGCTAAGTGAACCAGGAATAAATGTATCATTTTCATTTTTGGTCCGGACCAAAAGAATCAAGACAACCAGACTACAAGTGTGAACACACCTTGAAAATAAAGGATAAAGGATTCAGTCTCTTTAAACCCCTCCTTCTCGAGAGTTGAATCTGCTCTGACTGGTCAGATGGCCCAGTCTATTCTGATTGGTCTACTCTGCTCTGATTGGTCAGATGGCCTACTCTGTTGTGATTGGTTTAATCTGCTCTGATTGGTCAGATGGCTCAGTCTGTTGTGATTGGTTTAATCTGCTCTGATTGGTCAGATGGCCAAGTCGTTGTGTTGGTTTACTCTGCTCTGACTGGTCAGACAGTCCAGTCTGTTGTGATTGGTTTAATCTGCTCTGATTGGTCAGATGGCCCAGTCTGTTGTGATTGGTTTAATCTGCTCTGATTGGTCAGATGGCCCAGTCTGTTGTGATTGGTTTAATCTGCACTGATTGGTCAGATGGCCCAGTCATTGTGTTGGTTTAATCTGCTCTGATTGGTCAGACAGTCCAGTCTGTTGTGATTGGTTTAATCCCGTCTGATTGGTCAGATGGCCCAGTCTGTTGTGATTGGTTTAATCTGCTCTGATTAGTCAGATGGCCCAGTCTGTTGTGTTGGTTTACTCTGCTCTGATTGGTCAGATGGCCCAGTCTGTTGTGTTGGTTTAATCTGCTCTGATTGGTCAGATGGCCCAGTCGTTGTGTTGGTTTACTCTGCTCTGATTGGTCAGATGGCCCTGTCTGTTGTAATTTAGTTTAATCTACTCTGATTGGTCAGATGGCCCAGTCTGTTGTGAGTGGTCTACTTTGCTCTTATTGGTCAGACAGTCCAGTCTGTTGTGATTGGTCTACTCTGCTCTGATTGGTCAGACAGTCCAGTCTGTTGTGATTGGTCTACCACTTACAGCGTGTCTCGGAAACCAAACGGCCATTACCATATCTGATATCCATCTCCGGATCACTTGATAAACAGTTATATGAACAGTAATGATGACGTCAGTTTTACCGTGTCAATGTTCAACAAATTCTGTTGCAAAATATACGTCACAAAAGCATTTTATTTTTGTTTTTGTTTTTTTTAGGTTCTGTCTTAAAAATTACAGTGTGAACGCTAAGCGGACCAGGACTAACTGTATCATTTTCTTTTTTGGTCCGGACAAAATGAACCAAGAGAACCAAACTACAAGTGTGAACACACCCTAAATTATCTTTTCCCACTATAAAGAACCAAAGGTTCCATTGATGTTAAAGGTTCTTTATGGAGCCATTGATGCCAATAAAGAACCTTTATTTGTGCATTCAGGAGTCTGGTAGTGCATCTGCAGACTACATCTCAGTTTTTTGAGTTTTCTGTCTGTCCGTCTAATATCTACCCACACTGCAAGTGCTGCAAATAAGTGTTGGAGGCCCCAGAGGCCAACACACAGAACAAGGGGAGGTTTAATCAACAACAGAGGAGACCTCAGCCATTTTAATTAGCCACACACACACACACACTGACTCCCCTGGGCACACTAGCGATAGGGCCTGGATTGTTTGGTTTCCTGTTCGACTGAGGAAACACTGGTGATTACAGCTCCAGCCATGGCTACCTCAAAAACAATCTGCAGTTTTATATAAATAGCCAGAGGATGAAGTCCGTTTTTGCTCTCTTAGGCAACACTTCTCTCTCTTTTTTCTCTCTTTCTCTGAACTATAATTAGTCAGTACTGTTGCTCCCAGTGGTCGCGTTTGGTCAGCAACAACATCCTCTTTCACATATTACCCCCGTATGTGTCTTGCTCTTTCATTCTGGCTCTTTTCTTCTCGCACATTTAACACTGTGTTGGTTTCGAAGCCAAGGGTGCTCGGGGCCATCCCATAAACTCAAAAAAAGAGAGTTAGAGCTGCCTAGTTGCCATAGAGACCTTTCTGTGTACATGGAAGCCGTGTAAAAGTGCAACAATGAGAGCGAGTGAGGTGTTGTTACGAGTGCAAAACGTACAAAAGAATAGAGACAAAAAAAAGTGAGCGAGACTCTTCCTGTTTGCTGTCTTCGTTTCCTGTTCGTGACTTCTTGTATGCAGCTATTTTTGTTACTGCCAGTTTCTATTGAGGTAGAAGAAAACAGTTAATGTTTCAAGGCCGAAAATGCTCACAAAGCTACATGTTAGCATTACTACGTGCTAGCATAGGTTTTGTTCAACCTTCAAAATAACAGCTTACTCTGTTGTTGACACACAAAACACATTTCAAATGTATTTCCTCCAAGTGGAACTGTTTGTTCAGAGAATAGGCAAGCACTGTAAAACAAAATAGTTTTAGCAAGGTAGCTATAACTGAAAATTCAATGCTTTACATCAAGCAAAGATGCTAAGCATATAACTGGGCTCTTTAGGCTTTTCAACAAAGCAAAACAAGACCAATGGAAGGGCTATTTCTGTCCGTCTCAAGTGGCCATTCAGAAAACAAGGCCTCTGATATGTCGCAAAAGCCCCATGGTGCGAAGAGTTCAGTCGCGTAATGGCTAACTTAGCCTAGCGTCTGATTAGCCCTGAGGGTTTAGACCCTAATCAGGGAGTAGAGATGGAAAAACTAGTTAAGCATGAAACTAATGAATGTCTTTTTTCCATTTTTCCGTACTACCGAGCTTCCAAACCTCTGATAACATATGCAGGGGTCCACTAGTCAAATCGCTTCTGTTCTGCATTTTCCATAAAATGTTAAACACTAGATTTTCATGGTCTTAGACGTTTGCCTTATCGACTGTGATAATGTATACGTGTGTACATCAGGTTTAGCATTCTATTCATTCTACAGAAGCCTAATCTTCATTCCTTGCACTACATTTGAAGGCAAAGTAAATAAAGTTTTCAAAGCGGCTGTGAGATAAGTTGACACATTTAAATAGGCCTCCCATTCTCGCTCTCTATTTTACTGTTGCTAAACTGACCTTGTGCAAGACAGGATCTCCAATTTTAGAAACATTTGACCGCATTCACATACACCCTCTCGCTGCGTTCTTCACTCGCTTCTAATCTCACCATCTGTCTTTCCTTTCTTTATCTTGCTATCTATCACTCCTGTCCTGATATTTCCCATTCCTCCTGCTCAGAGAAACCTTATGTGACATGATTCAATCCTTTACAGTCTATTCTCTCTCTCTCTCTCTCTCTCTCTCTCTCTCTCTCTATATATATATATATATATATATATATATCTTTATTTTTTTCACACACATAGGCTCTCTTATGAAATAAGCAACTACACAAATAGCCCTCACTATTGATTCCAATAGAGTTTAACATTAGCAAGTTACTAAAACAACTCGACATCCTAATAAGCAATAAAACACAACACAAACCACACATAAATATTGGGCAAAACGGTCTACACTCTAAAAGAATGCTGGGTTGTTTCAACCCATGTTTGGGTCAAATATGGACAAACCCAACCGTTGGTTTAAATAGTTTAAACCCAAACATGGGATGAAACAGCCTAGCATTTTTTTTCATTACATTCATTCATTATCAATATTCTAGTATTGTATGAAAAATACCCTTGTGAAGAAGAAGTGTGTTTAACTGTATTGAATGTGCACTTGTAAATCTTAAAAATGTAGGGTACAACGGGGTTAAAGCCACCGCGGCATAAAAGGCTCCTGTGATTTTATTTTCTTCTAAACCACGCACAAAAACTTTGATGATGCACGTGGAAATTTGTCTGATCCTTGATGCGATCGCGGGCATCAGCGCAATATGTAAAAGTATGGTATTTGGGGTAAAAGGCGCTCCTGCTGTCGGGGCGAAAGGCACAATAATTAACATGATAATAAACAGCCGCTGACATTAACATTTGTTGACATGACATGGTTAGATTCGAATGGTAAGTATATATGAAGTTGGGCGTCTGTCCACTTTAAAGATAATCACCATATTTATAATAAGAAATATGACATTAATCATATCATATAATAAAGTATCAATTACTTGTTACAATTGTAAGTCTATATTAAATTATTATGGGATCCCCTTCAATGCTTTTAGAATCTTTACGTTTTAAAATAATTTTGTTTCTGTGTTTTTAAAATATATTTTTATATTAACATATTTTATTAGCAGTATACAGTATTTATTGAATAAAAATGAATTATTAATCAAAATTAACAGAAAATAGTGCACACTTTGCTAAAGTGATTGTTTTGAACAAATATTAACATTATTAAAAACATATTATTTTAGCTAAAGTATTTGTATAAATACTGTGTGCCTTTTGCCTTGTGTGTGGGGTAAAAGGCCTCCCTCGCCACCTCATACATTTATAAGATTTTTAAACAAATTAAACCACTTTTATGATATATATATTCACACAAAATCTGTTACTCCATCAATGTTCAATACAAACATATATTTTTTTTCTGCAATCACACCACTATGGGAGAAGTGTAAAGCACATAGCCCCGTTGTTGTACCCTATACATTTTTTAAAAATCGTACACTTAAAGAGTATACACTTTCATGACTATGTTTTGTAACACATTTCAAAAAAGTGCATTTCTTTGTAACAACGTCAAGTTAAAGGTTTTATGTTAAAGTACATTTTAAACCTTTATGTTCTATTATAACGTGTTGACTAACACACTAAAGCACATGTGAAGTAATTAATTGTATTTTTAACTGTAGTGTGTTATTGAATATAATATTTAAAGTAAATATATATTATATAAACTAAATTGCAACTTCATCATTACAAATGTATTTAAATACATGACATTAAACTATATTTTAGTTACCATAAATGCTTGTCAGTGCATTCAGCAGTAACTTTAACCATGTTTCAGAGACAACAGAATTATGACATTACATATAAAGATGTACTTAAGTCAAAACCAATTGCATTTAATATAAATTAAACTATAATACACTTTCTTTTAATTGCAAATCATATGCAATTAAGTGTCCAAAAACATTGCATACGGAAGTATACTCTTTTAAAGTATATTATTTCCATAACAAGTGTACTTCTTTTTCACAGGGGTATTTGTGAAGTCTTAAAATACTGCCTACAGACACAGCTCACATTTTGGAACAAAGCATCACTCTTCCTCTATTTAGTCAATGACTCTACAAGTCACTGGATGTATATTAAACGGTCAGCTGAATATATTTGACGTCAGAGGAAACTATCTTTCTCTTTCATAGCTCAGGAGGCATAATGGATTATGTTTGAGTATTAGCGATATAATATAGAGATTTAAGCGGTGTGTTTTCGTCCTGAGTGTTCCTGCAGAGTCCACAGCTGTCTGAGCTATTCAGACCCGTTGCTTCCGCGGCAGCTGCTCAGGACGCTCGTCCAGCCAGTGCGCGCCTTTGTGTACACACGTGTGTGTGTGCTATTCTTATATTTATAGCTGGTCGCAAATACTTGAGCATCTGCAGATAGACAAGGCATGTGTATTCCTGTCAACAAGAAGATGAGAGGAGCGTGTGCTTGTGCGGGAGGAAAAGTGGATGGATTATTAAAGCTCCTGCTCAGTGCCGAAGTTTCTGATTCCCTTTCAGTAGCGGAGCAGGTTTCCACTCAATCCCAGACAATGCCAGTGCCTTATTCTGGGACGGTGGCCAGTCCAAACGTAATTTAACTCAGATTAACTCAACTCAAAACAAATGTGAAACAACAAAACCGTGATTAACGTTAATATTAAAGGCTGTCTGTTATTAGTGAACGTGAAAGGGTTTGTGGTAAGAAGGTTTCGACTGGAGGAACAATTTTAAGGGTCAGACAATTGATTATTTAAAAAAAAAAAAAACGTTTCTTTAAGTATCACATTTTTTGATACTTTTTTTAATAACATTCCTAAAATAGACAAAAATGAGATAATTGTTGACATGCAGAGCTATAAAATGATGGTTTAGTTCGATCAGATAATTTGGCCAGAGATCCGCGTGAGATATTTTTCTCAGAAACATCTGGGAAACAGGTGACTTTTGATCTCATTGCTGTCTATGAGAAACATTATACCTTAATATTATATTAAGTAGATGTTATTCTATTACAAATCTGTTCGTATTATCATCCAGATTATTCTTCAACTAAAACTAAATCTATTAAAATTAATTTTAGTTCATTGAAATCAATCTAAAATAAAAATAGATAAAATGTAAAAAAAAACAAAAAAAAACTAACTAGCAACTAAGTTTAAGTTGAATTACTAAAATTACTGAAACTAAAATTGAAACAAAATAAATTAAAGCTAAATAGAAATATTTAAATAATCTAAAAACATTGCAAACTTGCACACAGTCACACAACTCTCATTCAAAGTCGGAAACATATTGATTATTTTTCAGTTCTCTGTAAAGACTGCTGACTTCTTGTTACTCTATGTGGCTTCTAACCCAAAGTGTGTTACAACATGACTGAAAAGCTATAAGCAGAGTCATGCCGGTCAGCTGATGCGACTACACATCATCAGGAGTGTGTGTGTGTGCGCGTGTGTGTGTGAATTACAGCTAGCTACTGCATTTTATCAGCAGAAAAGAGTAACTGCCTTACCAGGGCAATGAGAGGAATGTGTCTGATGTTGAAAAGATAGCATGATAAAGGAGAAAGGGCAGGAGTAAAGGAGTGTTGCCTCGGGGTGAGGTCACGTCTGTGTGTGTATGTGTGTGTGTGTGTGTGTGTGTGAGCTGGTTTAAAAGGTATGTCCCAGAACTGAAGAAAAAATGCTCTAAAAAAAAATCTACTCTACACTCTAAAAAATGCTGTGTTGTTTCAACCCACACTCTTAAAAATAAAGGGTTCCATGAAGAACCTTTAACATTCATGGAACCTTTCCATTGGACAAAAGGTTCTTTATAGTGGAAAAGGGTTCTTTAGATTTTTAGAATGTTCTTCACACTAAGAAAAAAAGGTTCTTTTGAGAACTGTTGACTAAAAGGTTCTTTGGGGAACCAAAAATGGTTCTTCTATGGCACTGATGCTAAAACACCCATTTGGAACCTTTATTTTTAAGAGTGCATGTTTGGGTAAAATATGGACAAACCCAACCATTGGTTTACGTTTTTTTTAATTAAATTTATAAACCCATCGGTTGGGTTTGTCCATATTTGACCCAAACATGGGTTGAAACAAGAGTGTACTATAGCCTAAAGAAGTGTGTGAGTATAAACGTCTGGCTAAGTAAGCTTAGTGTTTATACTTGCTTACCGTAACAATAGTTATGCTCGATTTCACGTTTCTTGCATCCAAAAAAAGAGTCCAAACTCAATTTATAGTGCAGCACAAGTACGTGTTGCATTCTCTATTGTTGCTTAAAGTTAGCGTAAAATAATCTATAATATTTATTAGCTTAATACAGTTTCCCTGATCTTTCTATAATAAAGGGTTCATTGTTGCTAATTATTCCAAAAATAAAAATACTTTTGTGTTTGTAAGTTGAATACGGAAGGCGGCCTGACATATTTACGAGTGAAAGTATGAAAAATAAGTTGGCATGGTGATGTCAACTGAAGAGAAAAGTCGTTTCAAAGCCGTCACAAGTTATTCGATTTTAATGGAAGATACAAAGACAAAACTATTTTTGTTTTTGGAATAATGTGCAACAACAAACCCTTTATTATAGTAAGATCAGGAAAACTGTATTAAGGTAATACAATAGAGAATGCAACACGTACTTGTGCTGCACTATGAATTGAGTTTGGACCCATTTTTGGATGCAAGAAACATGAAATCGTGAAATGTGTTCCCTTTATAACGGTTAAATATGGATATTTTTCTTACACAAACCCATTGATTTCCTTCAGAAGGCCTTTATTAACCCCTGGAGCCATGTGGAGCACTTTTATAATGGATGGATGCACTTTTTTGGGCTTAAAATTTTGGGCTCCCATTCACTGCCATTATAAAGCTTGGATTAACCAGCACATTTTTTAATATAACTCTGATTGTATTCGTCTAAAAGAAGAAGAACATATACACCTAGGATGGCTTGAGGGTAAGTGGGGTCATTTTTATTTTAAAGTGAACTACTCTTAGTTCAGCTAAAGGTAACTGTATCGCCCCCTAGAGTATGGAGGATTGTTACTGCCACAGTTACGCTTAAAAGCTGTTGACCAATTATTCAATTTTGTAGTAATTTCCTGACCTACGTAAGTGAGTTCAGTGCATTACAACATAATTGGAATGTACTTCTGCTCTTGGTATGGTCACAGTGCAAATCATTTTTGAGAGAGACGGGCACGGAGGAGGTTACGTCTCCCCGCAATTTACTGCACACTCAAAATGGCGCCACTCAACAGTGTAATTCGGTGTTTGAACTCCAACAACTCTCAAGTGGACACAAAAATGCACATAATGACACCTCTCCACGCAGATTTCCCTCTTTCCTCTTAGCCCTTCACTCCCTTCCTCAGCGATCCGTTCCCTTTCCATGGATTCTTTTTATTTAACAACCATTCTGGGAAAGCATTCGCCAGGAACACATCTCATACATATGCAGCCTCACGAACTTCTGTCTGAGCCTCCGACAATGAAGGAGGACATTAACATTCCCTGTAACCTCAAATACACACACACACACACAAACTGACTCGCACTGGCTCACTGAGCTCTTTTTGTGCTGTGCGCTCTAACAAATGAGCACCTTTGTGTCCGAACACTTCCTTGTCTCCAAACATTCAGGGGGTCAAACATAACGTTCTGATCCTCACAGAGCTTGGTTGAACTTGCTTCTAAAAACAGCAGGCCGGTGTGGGCTGCTCTGGGAAAACAGGATTAGTTCATTCCCAGCCACTCCAGAACGCTGGCTTCAGCCAACTCGGTTTATATTGTATATAATAACCTATAGGGATTGTATGATGATTAATTCTTACTAAGTGGTCCAGAAAAGTTATTGACTAGTTATCTAATGTAAATGACACGGCGTGCAGCATAAGTGGTCTGATGGACAGCTGGAGAACGTGTCCCATTCCCTGTCTCAGTTTCACTTTTATTTTCAGATTCTCTTGTTATCGTCAACTGGTTGACAAAGCACTCAGGGGTGATACAATTAATTGACTAGTTGGAGAAGCAACCCTTTACTAAGCAATATATTTAATTTGTGTCCTCCTGTTGTCGCCATATCGCGCCATGGGAGTCACAACTAGTTAACACAAGCTCAAACCTCAAATAGTGACACAACTAACTGATTAGTTAACTATTTGCTATCCAAAAAAAACAGAAATGTCTTCCAGTTGCTGTCATCTAGAACAAATGCAACTGGAGTCAAGTGATCCACTGCTAGTCCACACAGGCCTAAAACATCTAATAGTTGCAAAACCAATCGATTAGTTATCTAGTCAGTGCAACAATTTACAAAAAACGTATTTACAAAAATGTATTTTTTTTCAGTTGTCGCCATATAGAACAAGCACAGAAGTCAATACAAGTCTAAAGCATCAAATGGTGATAGAACTAATCAATTAGTTAACCGGTCAGTGCAATAGTTTACTAACCAAAGACTGAAGATTCTTCCAGCTGCCGCCATAAAGAACAAATGCAACTTGAGTCAAGTGATCTACAGCTAGTCAACACAGTAGCGTTATAGTACTCAAGAACGGTCTTGGTCTTGAGACCGGTCTTAAGACCATTTTTTGAAGGTCTTGTCTCGGTCTTGACCACATTTGTACTCGGTCTTGTCTCAGTCTCAGACTTAAAGGTCCCGAGATTTTGTTTCAAGACCGGTCAAGACCACAACTGCTGGGATATTACTAAATTGCCGGTGCATTGTCTGATTTATTTATTATCATTAATGTGATTGGATGTAAAACTTGCTGCTTCAAATGCAATCAATAACCTATTTCTAATTTGATTTATTTATTGTGCCGGTTCAGAAATTAATGAGGGCTTGTTTCAAAAATGTCACCAAAATGAATACAAATGCTCACAAAATTCAAGATATTGTTGCAAAAAAGTAATTGTATGAGATCTGGATTTTTATATTATAGCACATGGTATAATTAAGCAATATCACAAAAACTGTTTTCACAAATTTGAGCATGACTGCAAACATGATATTGCCTTTATACAAACATTTAATTAAAAAAAATGCAAAACATTATTTATGCATTTGTAATATACTAATTCAGATGCATCTTCTGTACCAACACCAGTGCACCAATGAAATAGACTACTAACCAAAAACTGAAATTTCTTCCAGCTGACGACATAAAGAACAAATGTCAAATGAACTACAGCTAGTCGACACAGGCCCAAAACATCATGTGGTGCATGACTAGTCAATACAGGTCTAAAGCATCAAATGGTGATAGAAATAATCAGCTAGTGAACTAGTCAGCGAAAACCCTACTCACCAGGAAACTCAATTTTCCTCCCAATATAGAACAAACGCAGTTATGTCGCATCATGTTCCCAACTAGTCAACGCTGGCTCAAAACATGAAACTAATCAATTAGTTCCTGCAACAATTTACTAACCCCAAAAAACGTATATATTTTCTAGCTGTTGTCATTAGGGGTGATAAAATCGATAATATATAGTTGTCCTTCTCTGTGCTCCTCGAGGTGGCACTCAACAGATGAATGATGGAAACGTAAACATAAGTTAACTAGCCTAAGAAAAAGAGATTTTTAACGGGATGGCGGACAGCAGTGTGAGTAAAATAATAGATGCCCCAGCCACGTTTAAGTCCAAAGTCTGGAAATCCTGCACTTAACCTTTTCACGGGCATTTTGTTTTCATATTTAGACAGATATTGTGACGTATCATTATAGGATTGTCTAGCAATAATTGCTGTATCGTGATATTATCGGTATCGTGAGCCATGTATCGTATCGTATTGTGAGGTACCCTGTGATTCCCACCCCTAGTTGTCATATAGAACAAGCACAATGCAATCATGTAATCAATGACTAATCAACACAGGCTCAAAGCATTGACTAACTGACTAGTCTACTAGTTTGTAAAACCTCTATTTATCTACAAATAGAATTAAGCAGAAACTAACACCAGCAACTGGGCAACAGTATCAGTATTTGAACATCATTTAAATCTTTGATGTTGGTGAGTATATCGTCGGTCACTGTAAGAGATGCCTCACTTTAGAAGAACTGAAAAATCACACTCAAAATCAAAGACGTTTCATAAGCCAGCACTGTGACATCCTGGATGAATCACAAAGGGCTCAGATTTACAGGTACGAATTACGAAAGCAAGCGGAACCTTGCTCATCGATGCATCACATCAGTTCAATGTCAGCACCACTATCAACAGACAGACTCTGTGAGAGTGATATTTGTACATGTTAAGAGTTAACTTGTGCCTTGAAGCTGTTAGTCTTTTTTTTTCCTCGTCTGAGCGGTGATGACAGCCGCAGCGGTGAAGGAGGCTGGTGTCAGCTGACCCCGCTTTCAGCCAGTAACAGGAAATGTGATCTTTACTGCAGCTCCCTGAAAAACAATCTCGCTATTGTCAGCTTGACTCTCCTGTCCCTCTGCCCCTCACGGGGGAGGGATGCAAAAAATACCTCACAATGAACATCTTACCATCATTCCTGTCAGCTAACACATAACCCTGTCCATTTATGTTGCCCCACAGGTAAATCAATTTCAATGAACTGGCAAATTTGAAAACATGCAGTTGTTGCCTAAAGGAGATATCTATACTTGACAATGATTTTTGTTGATATGACCTAACATAGTCAGGTTGATTTAGTCACATTAAACAGTTCCACTGTGAAAAAAAAGTTTAAAGTACAATCAACTTGAATGTTCAAGTCATTTCAACTTAAATTGCATTAAAGGGATGGTTCACCCAAAAATGAAGCTTTATATTTTACTTTATAAAGTTTTAAATATGGATATTTTTCTTACACAAACGCATGGCTTCGCATCAGAAGGCCTTTAGTAACCCCCTGGAGCTGTGTGGAGCACTTTTATAATGGATGGATGCACTTTTTTGAGCTTCAAATTTTGGGCTACCATTCACTGCCATTATAAAGCTTGGATTAGCCAGGATATTTTTTAATATAACTCTGATTGTGTTCGTCTGAAAGAAGAAACATCTAGGATGACTTGAGGGTGAGTAAATCATGGGGTAATTTTAATTTTTGGGTGAACTATCCCTTTAAACTGACTTAAAAAATTAGTTAAATCTTGTATAACATAAAACAGTTGGAAATTGCTTAACTTATTTTGATGAGTTAAAGCAATGTAAAAACATATGTTGTTATAACTTATTGATCATATACATTTTTACAGTGAACTTTGGGTCCTGAAAATCAGGCGTTAAAATTCAATAAACGTAAATAACCACCACATGACACTGGTTTAGGTGTATGCGAGAGCCTTTCTAAGGCACTAAAGCTTCAGGGAGAGTTGTATGTACATGTCAAAACCACTGATGTCTTCAAAACGCTCTAGAGGAATTCACTCTGAGGTAGTTACAACAAATTGTGGTTTAGTTACTAAACGCAATATGATTACGCCCACTAGTTCCATCGCATTGCCCAATATCATCTGTAATATAAACTATGACGAAACTGTATCGGGTCTCACGAACAACATAAATGGAGAGAAAGACAAAAGCCCGGCACTTCTACAACAGAGCGTTGAACGGGCTTCACGAGCGGCCCGTGGGGCCCGGTTACAGCTGAACAAAAGAGCGGGAGCGGTGTCGGATCCCTCTCACAGGCACGGCTGAAACTTTATCCCCGTGCCGCCGGCCATGACCTCATCGTGTTGTTTTTCCCGCAAACGCTCGGCCCGCTGAGGCGCACGCAACTCGAGCCGAGCGCAAGCTACAGGACTCTGCTGCTTCAAGCAATATCTAATACCGAGCAATGTCAAGTACATACAGCAATAATGTCTGTTTACACTACCATCCGCTGAGTCACGACTAGTAATAGATGTAAGATAGTGATAGTCAAAATTGTGCCAGTGGCTTAAGACAATATGACATAATGGTAAATCTGTTCAGTGAACGTAATCAATATATTGAATTATTTATTAGTTGGAAATATCAGTGTGTCGGGTTAAATGTCTCAGTCATTTGCATTAATTAATAATTAATTCTCATGTTCGGTTGAGATTTACTTTACTGTCTTGATGGGGTCCCATAAACCCCAATAATATGAGGGTTAAAATAATGGGCTAATTATCTGACTATAATCTGACTATTCCATTCAAAGGTTTGGGGTCAGTATTGTTTTTGAAAGTCTCTTATACTCATCAAGGATGCATTTATTTGATCAAAAATACAGTATAAATGGCAATATTGTTAAATATTACAATTTAAAATAACTTTTTTTAAATATATTGTAAAATGTAATTTATTCCTGTGATCAAAGCTGTATTTTCAGCATAATTAGTCACATGATCCTTCAGAAATCAGTATAATATGATGATTTGATGCCCAAGAAACATTACTTATTATTATTATCATCAATCCTAAAAAAACACTAACAGTTGTGCTGCATTTTTTCAGGATTATTTGATCATTTCAAAGTTCAAAAGAACAGCATTTGTTTAAAATATAAATCTATTACTGTCACTTTTGATCAGTTTAATGCATCCACGCCGAATAAAAGTTTTTTTTTTTTTTCATCTCACCGACCCCAATCTTTTGAACTGTAGTGGCTCCGAAAAGATAAAAATGGTGACAAAAGCAACATTGACACTTTGTGTATGTCAACTGTGAAACATATTAGTTCATGTGATTTTCTACACCTGAGGTTACTCGGCTAGTACATCTGTGTGAACTTGAGAACTGACGTCATACAAACACCAGAAATCACCTTGCTAGAATTACAAAAAAAAAAAGTTTGTTCTGAGAAAACCTGCAGCATTTCCTTGCAGGTGCCACTTGCTTTGCCATTTTGTTATTAAT
The DNA here is from genome assembly GCA_039654625.1 of Rhinogobio ventralis. Classification (NCBI taxonomy): domain Eukaryota; kingdom Metazoa; phylum Chordata; class Actinopteri; order Cypriniformes; family Gobionidae; genus Rhinogobio; species Rhinogobio ventralis. The sequence goes on along the minus strand of CM077203.1, from coordinate 28,468,964 downwards.
GAAATGACATTCAAACATTTTGAGTGTTGCTTAAAGGCCCACTGAAGTGCCTTGAAATTCACCCTTTGCCAGGAATTTGATTGACAGGCGATCTGACCAATCATAATGCCGAATTCGCCATTTTGTCCAACAAACAAACCAGACAGGAGAGTTAGTAGATTAACATCAGTGGACTTGAACTTGAAAAATGGCGTGTACAACATACCTTCTGATGTTCATTTATGTTTATTTCATGCTATAACAAGAAGGAAGAGATGATTCATATGCCGCTTGAACTGAGGCGCTACAGTGATTTGTCAAGACACATTAAAGAGCCACAAAACGGTATTTACTAAGAATTTCTTTTTTTTAAATGCTGCACTTTGTTTCATACCAAAAATTAACCTGCTCTGTCTTGTTTGTCAGTGCGTTGTCAGTGTATTTTTCACTGTGTGGTGTGAGAGCGCCATGGCTTGTTGGACGTAGCAACAGTAACTAAGGGGAGCGAGTCTTCTGAAACAGGAAGACAGGTTGGGACATATCGAGCAGCCTCTCCCCCTTTTTTAAAACAGCCAATAGCGTTGAGCTCGGTAAAGCCGCAGTTTTCTCCTAATCTCTAACCGTTTCTCCTCCATATCGCTTTAAAATGTCATTCAAATGGGTCTGATACGTTTTGTGCTCGACTCCATCACATGATCCACTCTGTGCTCTCGTGTCTCTGGACCGGAGCTGTGGCGGTAAACATGAAACCACACTTAATTCACCCCAAAGGAAAGCATATTTACACTGTCTGAATTGTTCCCTATAGGGCACTATGTGGACCATGTAGAAAATAGTAAATGTGTGAACAAGTGGCTGACTTTAGCTGCAGCTTCAGCAACTTTTTGAGGACATTCTAGAGAGCATTTGATTGGACAGAAAATCTGATGAGGAGCTGAAGTGCTGAGCGATGTCCTCAAAATCATTGATCCACACTGGCGAAAGTGAGAAACTTAAAGATTTGAATGCTTATATCATCTAAATAGGAATTTTGTCATTGTTTTGGAGCACACTAGCTTATAGGCATACTAAAAGCCAAAAAACTTGCTTTGCTTTGATTTCATGGGGACTTTAAAACGGTGTGCCTTACCTATATAACATGAATGTCCATGAAGGAAATAGATTCTGTTAGTATGGCTCGTTTATTCGCTCATGTAGAGGCGAACGCATGCCACAGTGTTCTCAAGAAGGTCTCCTCTGAAAAGAAAGGAACATACCTGCCCCTCCCCAGTAGTGAGTGTCCCTTTGATCCGACTCGACGATCAGTCCCGCTGCACAACTTCCATCTGCGGAATGAGAAGAAGAGGAGATGCTTGTGAGATCTTCTCACACCTATACAAACCATTACCATGGTAAGCATGGTTTCAGTCAAATACAATACAGAAATGCCCTAGTTAGTACACAACAAAACTGTGGTGATTTAGTTATAGCCACCAACCTGAATTAAAAAATAAATAAATAAAAGATAAGAGAGTAGTGTCTCTAACAGTGCTTACCTACACAGCTCTGACCATCACTGCCGCGTTTAAAGCCACACTATTGCTTAACTAAACAAGGCGGTTTTGTGAGAAATTGCACGCAAACTGAACGTTTTTATGTGCATTGAAGGTTCAGCACTCGAGAACTACAAAGTTTCTCACGAGCTATTTCAGACAGACGACTTTAATTGTCTGTTTGGGTTTCATTTACACTAAACGTATTCCTCAACGTAATGCACATCATTTATATAGACCTACATTCATTATTATTATTATATTTATATCTAAAGATTTTTGAAAGCCATGCTTGACAACAAAAAAATATCTAAATAATTAATTAATAACAAAAAACGCAAAATAGATTGACAGATCACAATAAGTCATGCAAACTTTCATAAGGCATACTGGAAATGCCAAGCAAACTGACTTCCTTATAAAGCAAAACAGGACGCCGTTTATCATATGAAAGACAGCCTGTACCTTATGTGAAAGATAAAATCATGCAACAGGTCGTTATTCCCTTGTTTGCAACTCCTTCTTCTTTTTTTTGCAGAAGTCTTCACGCCTCGTTTTAATGTCCAAATGCTTCCCCTGTTAAAGCCTTAATCCTTCGTTAGTATATCTGACATCCATTAAAAGAGCAGCGCGATGTTCGGCAGTGGTACGAGACGGAGAAAGTGAGTTATTACAAGTATCTCGGTAAGCCCCGCCCCTGAGGCGGACGAAAATAGAAATGTGGGTGGAGTTCTCCAAAAATAGCGTGTGACGTCTCACGCCTGCATTCTCGCATTGTTTCCTTCTCTATTATTTCATTGGCTGAGAGGCTGCAGCCACATTCACACTGCACCCTAGAGCACTTCAAACTTCTGTAACTACTCACCATTTAAACCACGGCAGATTTCAGTAGCAGGTGCTGGTGTAGATATAAATGAACATACAGCAAAAGAGATTCACATTTCAAAATGCAATTAAAGGTTTAATAATATACCGGTCAAAAACAAACCCAATAAGAACCATAATTAATAACTGAGCAAATCATCATATGAGAATGATTTCTGAAGGATCATGTGACACTGAAGACTGGAGTAATGATGCTGGACATTCAGCTTTGATCACAGGAATGAATTGCATTTTGCAATATATTCATAGACAACAGTTATTTTAATAGTAATAAAAAAATCATTAAATAGAGACTTGCTTAAAATAAATCTCTCTCTATATATATATTTGAAGAAAGTCTCTATTTAATGAAAAATATGTTATTACTATTAATAGCGTATATATACACCGATCAGGCCCCATACGCAACAAACTGCGATGCACTGTGTATTCTGACACCTTTCTATCAGAACCAGCATTAACTTCTGGAGCAATTTGAGCTACAGTAGCTCGTCTGTTTGATCAGACCACACCAGCCTTCGCTCCCCACGTGCATCAATGAGCCTTGGCCGCCCATGACCCTGTCGCCGGTTCACCACTGTTCCTTCCTTGGAGCACTTTTGATAGACACTGACCACTGCAGACCGGGAACACCCCACATGACCTGCAGTTTTGGAGATGCTCTGACCCAGTCGTCTAGCCATCACAATTTGGCCCTTGTCAAACTCGCTCAAATCCTTACGCTTGCCCATTTTTCCTGCTTCTAACACATCAACTTTGAGGAGAAAATGTTCACTTGCTGCCTAATATATCCCACTCACTAACAGATGCCGTGATGAAGAGATAATCAGTGTTATTCACTTCATCTATCAGTGGTCGTAATGTTATGCCTGATCGGAGTGTGTGTGTGTGTATATATATATATTGAAGAAAGTCTCTATTTAATGAAAAAAATATATAGTAAAAACATATTTTATGTGTGTGTGTATATATATATATATATATAAATTTTTTTATTCAACTCTGTTCACACAGGTGTTCTAGCAGAGTAAATACTCTAGGCCTAGTTCTATAAATTATAAACATCTCTATACATAACTATGAACAAGAGTCAATAATAATTTTGAAATAATTTTGAACTGTATATCAGTTGTTTACTTTTTTAAAAACTTAAATGTTGCTTGAAAAGTCTGCTTGTACTAAAATATATGTTGATATCTAGTGCAATTCATTCATGCAATTTCTAAATAACTGAGTCAATACATTTATTGCATTCTTCAGATATTTCACATTTTTACATTCATTAAAATCGTATTAAGTTTAACATTGTATCTTTGTTCATCAAACCCGCCCAATAGCAAGGAAACCTTTTGCGATCTCCACCAAAGATAACATACATACAGTATATATATGGCAGGACATCCGTGGAGGACGTCCTGAGTATACTTTCAATGCATGTCTTTCTTTCTTTCTTTCGTTTCTTTCTTTCGCAGTAAAACAGAACCGGTCAGCATTCACGCGCCGCACACGCGCTTTGAAACCACTACCTGACCCGTTTCTCAGAAACCAGGACACACAGTGACGGTCTCCAGTGGGTTTCTGATTTCCTCTGTGAGGCCGCGCGCTCAGTTCTCGTCACCGGCTCACACTGGCTGCATTTGTCTCAAAGCCTACCTATGTGTGTCTGCGTTCCTAGACAGCATTTTTGGTCATTATACATACATACAGACTTTTTTGGGCTGCATGCTTTTATTACGACCATGCTGCTAACATTTAAATATTTAAGAAAGTTCAGTTTGTAGCTACTAACACAAAATGTGCAGGTTTAATAATATGGCACTCCTGTGCTGTACATGTAAAGGGGGTTCCAGTGCATATAATCTTAGTGCCATTTAAATATGTACTAAAATAATTTCTAGGGCAGAGGAAACAAACATAGACCCCCGTGTACACACACACACACGCACACACACTGCACACATATAATGAAACTAAAGCAGTGTTGTGCTGCACCTAATGCTCCTCCAACCGGGGGATCCCAACAGTCTTACCAGAAACCCTCGTGTGTGTGTGTGTGTGTGTGTGTTATAATTACACAGTCCTTCAGTCTGAATCATATCCGGCAGAAGCTGAAAATAACAAGACCACGATCTGACAGTGAAGCAGCAAAGCAGGGGAACAGACGATACACACACACATGTTGGGTTAATATGTTTTATGGGGACTTTCCATAGACATAATGATATTTTATACTGTACAAACTGTATATTCTCTCCCCTTACACTAACCCTACCCATCACACAAAACATATTTTGAAAAATATTTTCAAAAAACATCACTTAGTATGATTTATAAGCTGTTTTCCTCATGGGGAGCAAACAAGGACAAGGATTTTGCATATTGCCATCCTTGTGGGGACATTTTGTCCCCATAACGTAGGGTTTACCAGGACACACACACACACACACACTGACAGCAAACCCAATGAAACAATTGACTTTCAGCATCTACATTCTTAGAAATAGTTCCTTTATTGGCATTGGTGGTTCCATGAAGAACCTTTAACATCCATAGAACCTTTCCATCCCACTAAGGGTTCTTTATAGTGGGAAAAGGGTTCTTACATTTTTTTTTTTAAATGTTCTTCACACTAATGCCTGATCCTATAAGATCATTACAAATCACACTGTATGACATCTAATAAACTTGGGTACGACATGTATGTAGACTGTACGATGATGACACCTATTGAATCATAGGCAAGTTATTATAGAAGAATAAAACATCATCAGCATGTGCCAGTGGTGAACAGATGGAGAAAGATGAATTAAACTTTGGCAGTTGTGGTTTTATGTGTGCTGAAAAAAGAGGAAACAATATATGGATGCAGTCATGGCTAGGGAAAAGAGGCCAATTTTGCAGGTGGAGCTTGAGATAGGCCTAATAAGTTTATAGGCGTCATGTTGCGTTGATCTATACGCCATTTCATGTTCCGTTTTTATTAGCTAGTCAGTAGACGCAGGTCGTAGCAGCATACACACCATGAGATGATCATGCTAAAATTATTGCAGGCTATCTTCAGCCGTCTTTGAACCTCTTTGGACGAAGTAGGACCATCATGTAGGAGCCACGACCACAGAAATCACCACGATTGGTCATCTTTCGTCTGGGACAGCCCAAAAACTTACAATGTGTACTGGGCATAAAACATAATGGTTCTTTTAAGAATTGTTCCCTGAAAGGTTCTTTCACGGGTTCACACTTACAAATGATTAGACAGAGTAAAAGAGCATGTATATTTGTCGTGCTGGGCTACGAGCTCGGAATGTGGCCCAAACCCAGAGTACTCCCCCGTATCTCTGGTTAGGATAGTAACCAGGTGAGTGTGAGGAGACGGGGTGGTGGAGGGATGCAGAAAAAACTCTCGAGGAACATAGGTGAGGCGGCTACATATTTATAGACCTCCTCTTATGCTGATTGGGTAGATCATTTGAACATGCTCCTCCCAAACTTTGTTAATAAAACATCATTTTGGAAAGCAAAAATGGTCCTTCTATGGCATTACTGGCATTACTACAGTTTTGGAACCTTTATTTTTAAGAGTGTATCATTGTAACATGTGGCTGTAGTGAAGCACTTGATGACAAAGAAGATACACTATATTGGCAAAAGTTTTGGGACGCCTGCCTTTACATGCACATGAACTTTAATGACATCCCATTCTTAATCCGTAGGGTTTAATATGGAGTTGACCCACCCTTTGCAGCTATAACAGCTTCAACTCTTCTGGGAATGTTTAGGAGTGTGTTTATGGGAATTTTTTTACCATTTTTGAGGTTAGGCACTGATGTTGGACGAGAAGGCCTGGCTCACAGTCTCCACTCTAATTTATCCCAAAGGTGTTCTATCGGGTTAAGGTCAGGACTCTGTGCAGGCCAGTCAAGTTCCTCCACACCAAACTCGCTCATTCATGTATTTATGGACCTTGCTTTGTGCACTGGTGCGCAGTCATGTTGGAACAGGAAGGGGCCATGTTCTCACAACTGTTCCCACAAAGTTGGGAGCATGAAATTGTCCAAAATGTCTTGGTATGCTGAAGCATTTAGAGTTCCTTTCACTGGAACTAAGGGGCCAAGCCCAACCCCTGAAAAACAACCCCACACCATAATCCCCCCTCCACCAAACTTTACACTTGGCACAATGCAGTCAGGCAAGTACCGTTCTCCTGGCAACCGGCAAACCCAGATTGCCAGACAGAGAAGCGTGATTGGTCACTCCAGAGAACACGTCTCCACTGCTCTAGAGTCCAGTGGCGGCGTGCTTTACACCACTGCATCCCACGCTTTGCATTGCACTTGGTGATGTAAGGCTTGGATGCAGCTGCTCGGCCATTGAAACCCATTCCATGAAGCTCTCTACGCACTGTTCTTGAGCTAATCTGAAGGCCACACAAAGTTTGGAGGTTTGTAGCTATTGACTCTCTGCACACTGTGCACCTCAGCATGCGCTGACCCCGCTCTGTGATTTTACGTGGCCTACCACTTCCTGGCTGAGTTGCTTTTGTTCCCAATTGTTTCCACTTTGTTATAATACCACTAACAGCTGAGCGTGGAATATTTAGCAGAGGAAATTTCACAAATGGACTTATTGCACAGGTGGCAACCTATCACGGTCCCACGCTTGAATTCACTGAGATCCTGAGAGCGACCCATTCTTTCACAAATGTTTGTAGAAGCGTCTGCATGCCTAGTGCTTAATTTATACACCTGTGGCCATGGAAGTGATTGGAACACCTGAATTCAATGATTTGGAGGTGTGTCCCAATACTTTTGGCAATATATTGTATCAACAATGAATAAGTCTAAAAACGTAACACACGCACACTTCAACATAAACGAGACTGAACAAAGAACCAAGGGAACTAAGGGCTTAAATACACAGAGTGAGCTAATTAACTGGAACAGAAACAGGGGTGTAACTAATCAGAATCTATGGAAACAGACAAGCAAAGGGAACACGGGCAAACAGGAACAGAACATAAAGAACTAATTCAGAACACAATGAAACAGACATACTGCTCTAACAATCATATTCTATTGAATGCATTTATCTAAAAGCAGAAATGGGGAAATACTCTTAAAAAAAAAAAACATTATTCTGATAATATAATTTGTTATAAATAATTGTTGTATTAAAATATAAAAAGTCCTTGACAAAAGCTTAAACATCTGATTAACATTTATCTTTGCATCATGTACTATAAATGATTTAATCACACTTTGTTTTTACATGTATAATGGGTTCTTTCGTTAAATACCAGTTTGCAAAAGACAAAGAGGGAATGTGTTCAAGTTGTGACAGGAAGTGCTTAACCTCAGTCACACATTTCCACAATACAGACACAGGTGTACACTAGCGCTCCTCTTTTTATGCAAAGACAAGAAATCAAAATGTGTGAATTCTGACTATCAACTCATGTTTATGTTTACTCATGTTTGAAGGGGGAGTAAATGATGTATATACATATACATTACCATTTAAAGGTTTGAGCTTAGTAAATGTTTTGTAAGTGTTCTCTTCTGCTCACCAAGGCTGCATTTATTTGATTAAAAATACAGTAAAAACACTAATAATGTGAAATATTATTACAATTTAAAATAGCTGTTTTCTATTGTAATATATGTTAAAATGTAATTTATTCCTGTGATCAAAGCTGAATTTTCAGCATCATTACTCCAGTCTTCAGTGTCACATGATCCTTCAGAAATCACTCTCATATGATGATTTGCTGCTCAAGAAACATTTCTGATTATTATTGAAAACAGTTGTGCCACTTCATATCATTCAAAAATCCTTTAAATTAAATTTTACTGACCCCAAACTTCTGAAAGTAGCTAATGCTCTGATTTTTACCCTGTTCAAAAAAGACAGAGGCTGTAAGCCATTATTCATAACACAAACTTAAACTGGTTTCACACTAATGAGATCCTCTCCAAAAGGCCAACACCGCAGTTAATTATAAACATGGTGTGTCCCTTTAGCGAAATAATGGAAAAAAACATCCAACCATAAATATGTCAGTCCAAATTCACACGGGATGCTGTGCTCGTGGTTTACATTTTGGGAGAAAAACATTTTAGTGAAGAAAAAAAAAGGGACAGATTGAGGCTATTTGATTTACAGCAGTTCCTCTCTGCTGTGCTGGCTGAGTTTCACTGATTTCCATGGCTGTCCCATCAGGTGAGAAAACCACAGTAACACAGATTCATTCAGACTCTTCTTAGTGATGTTTTTCATCCAACATTGATCAGTGAAATGTTCAATCATCTTTGACTGTGATTATCCGTGGTGTTTGCTAAGTCAAGCACTACTATACTATTGCTCAGGTGTGACTGAACAGGCAAAAAAAATCCCCACAGATTTAGAAGGAGGACCGATTCAAATTTAGAGACAGAAATATCCTAGAGCCTATTCTAGAGCCATCCATGTATAGGCTATATATAGCATTAGTATAGAGCAATGCCCTGGCAACCACCTAGAACACACCATAGGAACCGTATAGGGTCATTCCATGTCAAATCAACCAAATTTCGGAAACTTCCCTGGCTCAAATTTTTGATTTTGTTCATATTTTTTTTCCGAAGAAAGACAAACTAATAGTGAAGACTAATAGTGAACTAATAGTGATGAATGCCAAAATATTTATATATTATATATATAATATATATTGACTGAGTAATCCACTGTTTTGTAGAGGGTCAAAACGACAATTTTCACCTGATTTGGAGTCAGATTACAGGAGGTAAAAATTACTTAGAAAAATGGCAGCATCATTATATTATTTTTATACAGAAATTGGTAGGTCTATTAGTAAAATCTGTTGACTTTAAAATCTGTTGACTTTAATCTGTTGACTTTATTAGTAAAATCCGTTGACTGTATATAGCAACGCCCTGGCAACCACCCAGAACACTCTAGCATTGAGGTGCTACATGGACAAGCAGCACTCAAATTTCCTCAAAGTCTCAGTAAGACATTCTTAAATGAAATATATTTCATACAGTAAGGTCAAATTCACATTTTTGTATAACCCTTCATAATTATTAAACAAGGTTTGTTCCCCTTGCTTTATACAGAAACAGTATTCTCTTTTTCATTCTCTTTCTCACAAGACAACACAGTATTGGGAAACTGATGGCTGGGAATGCCAGCAAACTAGTAATATGAATCAACCAGATTTGATTACATCTCTGGCCTCAATGTGCTCTTTCAATTTCAGCTACAGTACCTTCCTCTAAAATAACCACACACACACATTCAATGAAAGCATGGCAGTGTTCCTCTGCTAATGTGGCAGGTTTGATTGGGATGGGTGGTGTTATAATAGCAGCCATTGATAAGCTTTAATCGGATTCTCTGTGGCATTTGGATAGACAGTAAAAGAGAGTCATGCACAGGCCCGGAGTCTGTTGTGTGGAAATGTCAGCAGTTACGACGGCTCTGTTAAACTCTCAACCTCCCTTTACCCTTTACTGCATGAGTATAACATACGCCAAATATGCAGATATGGATGAATATTTACATTTATGAATTTGGCAGACACTTTTATCCAAAATGACTTCAAATGCATTCAAGGTACACATTTTATCAGGTCATGCATTCCATGGGAATCGAACCCTAACCATGCTTTATTGCATTACTGTTTGAGCTGCAGGAATGCAAATATGCAATCATGATATGTTTACATGAACACTATTTGTTTCAAGCAAAATGAAATCATTCAGACTGATGAATCCAAACATAGTTTTTACATGAAAGCTAACTAAAGTGATCGGCTTGATCTGCCTGTTTATACACTATATTGCCAAAAGTATTGGGACACCCCTCCAAATCATTGAATTCAGGTGTTCCAATCACTTCCATGGCCACAGGTGTATAAATCAAGCACTAGGCATGCAGACGCTTCTACAAACATTTGTGAAAGAATGGGTCGCTCTCAGGAGCTCAGTGAATTCAAGCGTGGGACCGTGATAGGTTGCCACCTGTGCAATAAGTCCATTCATGAAATGTACTCACTACTAAATATTCCAAGGTCAACTGTTAGTGGTATTATAACAAAGTGGAAGCAATTGAGAACAACAGCAACTCAGCCAGGAAGTGGTAGGCCACGTAAAATCACAGAGCGGGGTCAGCGCATGCTGAGGTGCACAGTGTGCAAAAGTCACCAACTTTCTGCAGAGTCAATAGCTACAGACCTCCAAACTTCGTGTGGCCTTCAGATTAGCTCAAGAACAGTGTGTAGAGAGCTTCATGGAATGGGTTTCCATGGCCGAGCAGCTGCATCCAAGCCTTACATCACCAAGTGCAATGCAAAGCGTGGGATGCAGTGGTGTAAAGCACGCCGCCACTGGACTCTAGAGCAGTGGAGACGTGTTCTCTGAAGTGACCAATCACGCTTCTCTGTCTGGCAATCCGATGGACGAGTCTGGGTTTGGCGGTTTCCAGGAGAAAGGTACTCGCCTGACTGCATTGTGCCAAGTGTAAAGTTTGGTGGAGGGGGGATTATGGTGTGTGGTTGTTTTTCAGGGGTTGGGCTTGGCCCCTTAGTTCCAGTGAAAGGAACTCTTAATGCTTCAGCATACCAAGACATTTTGGACAATTTTATGCTCCCAACTCTGTGGGAAAAGTTTGGGGATGGCCCCTTCCTGTACCAACATGACTGCGCACCAGTGCACAAAGCAAGGTCCATAAAGACATGGATGAGCGAGTTTGGTGTGGAGGAACTTGACTGGCCTGCACAGAGTCCTGACCTCAACCCGATAGAACAACTTTGGGATGTGCAGAGCGGATTAGAGCGGAGACTGTGAGCCAGGCCTTCTCGTCGAACATCAGTGCCTGACCTCACAAATGTGCTTCTTGAAAAATGGTCAAAAATTCCCATAAACACACTCCTAAACCTTGTGGAAAGCCTTCCCAGAAGAGTTGAAGCTGTTATAGCTGCAAAGGGTGGGCCAACTCCATATTAAACCCTACGGATTAAGAATGGGATGTCATTAAAGTTCATGTGCATGTAAAGACAGGCGTCCCAAAACTTTTGACAATATAGTGTGTCAAGAGCTTCAAATGGTAGAATATTGATTTTATCTAGTCGCTAGTGCACCTCTTGAGGCCAGGGAAAGTGAGGTTTACCCGCACAGCTCTTCACTAGCTGGCCTCCACACGAATATACAGTTTCCTGCTGTTGGCACATTCTTAACGTCCTCCTACCATTACTTCTTTTCTTTGTTGTAAAAAAAAAAGACTTAATATCTATTTTGGTCCTAATTAGGAGACGACAAGGACATGAACATTTGTGCCGTGCTGCTTATATTTATCAAGCAGTGAAAACGCTCCTTCCCGCTGCCAAAACAAGGCGTCTGTGGATGAGAGAGTCTGAAGCAATGAGGACTGGTGGGAAGACATTCTCCTGCAGAACTTCACAGACGATGAATGGAAGGACAATTTTAGAATGTCAAAACAGATATTCATCAACAGCAACTCGTTCTGTGCGTCACACGTCATTGCACGTGCAGAACTTTCCAGTTTCGGTTTTCAATCCAATCAAATGTTTACATGTACTATCGAACAGATTAGCATAACTTTTTAAGCATAGACGCAAAGTATTAAATGCAAAGTAGGCCTAAATGTAAATAAAAAGCAAATGTACTGTACTAAACATTTTTTTATTTTATACAAAATATATATTTTACAAAATAACTTGGACTCTAAAAATTGCTGTAAAAGCAAAGCCATATGTCTAACCAAGTTGTGTTCCAAATTTGAAATTGATATCATGAAAACTGAGGTTCCTAGAGTATTTAGGTTTTTATGAGTATTTTGGTTATGCGCTAAATGAAAAATAGACACCAGGTGACGCACACATTCCACTGAATTCCATTGAACAGCCACCAAATATGGAACCTTGAGTCTCAGACCTTTCCGACATTATGTGTTTTGTCAGGTTTGAAAAGGTTTTGATTAAAAAATGTTGTAATACGAAATCAATTGAGCCACACAAGTCCTGAAAAGTGAAGCCAAAGCGTCTCGATCGCCCCCAGGTGACTGGATGCAGTATAGGTCATAAACTCCACCCTCTCCATGTATTCTAATGGGACACGAGACAAACTAAACATTCAAATTACACTTCAAGTACATTTTTTCCAAAGATGTTTTCTATCATTTTCTTTTTTTTTTGGGGAGATGTGACGTTATGATTGACAGCTGAGGCTGACAGCTTCTCTAAATGCAGAAGCTGTCTCTGAGCCACCAACTGACTTTTTTAGGGAACTTCGGGAGGAGATTGAAGCTTTAACTTTAATTTCTAAATTTCCATGACTGTTTATTTCACAGAAAGTGATTGATTAGGCAGGGAGTGTGGACGGGACCTTGATATTGCGGCTCCATTTCGTGCTCACTTCGTAGACTCGAGACCCAAGTTGTCAACGCCATATTTGGACACTGGCAGGCTTCATTTACTACAACGGAAGAGAGTAAAGGTGTGTCTTCCAACTTTTTGTATGTATGAAACATGACAGCGCCCACTAGAGGGAGGAGCCGCTAAAAGGAATTAAAGTACTGTTTATAAGCTTTTTAATGATACCCAATTCATGATGATTAATAAAATATTTGATAAGGGCAATTTTTGTGTGTGTGTGTGATGTAAGATATAAGAGATTGTAATGTTTTTCTTTTATATGGGAGAAGAAGCATTACATTTATAATTAAAAACTTTTGTTTAAATAATGTGTAGTAACTTTTTTTTTTTAAATCTATAATTATTATTATGATTGTTATTATTATTTCTTAATTTATTTTTATTAGTTTTATATAAAATCCTTTTATGAAATCATTTTATTTAATTATTTTATTTTATTTTACTTGTTTCCTACTTACTTGTGCTACATTTTCCTCATGCCAATAAGGAATACTAAATTGAAATTGAATTAGGTCAGAGAGAGAGAAAGAAAGAGAGTGGAGAGGTGTGGGGTGTCATGGTTTGCCAGAAGGGTCTGTCCCTTAAGAACCCTGATGGAATTTAAAGAATGCTGGATAAGGAGAGAGAGTCCTGAGAGACAGAGAGAGACAGAGGGCAACGGGGCTACAAGAGGGAGAGGCATTGAAAACACAGAGAAAAAACAGATGGAACTGAAGGAAAAGTGTTGAAGTGCAAGGAAAAGAGAGAAGAGAGGGTGTGGAGAGAAAAGGAGAGTGTGTGTGATGGGAATCGGGATTATTAGGGAGGAGTTTTTCAGGGTGGGGTGTGGAGCTGCGTTACACTTCAGATAACGTGACTCATACATGACTAAAGCTAACACAAACTACAGCACATTGTGTTTGACAGTTTACTTTGGCTTCAGGCTGAGACTGGCCTCCAGCCGCTAATTAAAAATCCCATGTCAGGAGTTTAAAAATGTACAAAAGCCTCGTGGGAGGTGCAGTATTCCAAGAATCTTGGAAGCGATTCAAGCTCTTTGAATTGTAGGATTTAGGACTGATTTCGGCACATTCAACGATTTCTGCTTTATTGGGTTTTCTTCAGTTGCATTGAAACCTGAAGCCGTTTTTTTTTTGGTTGCAAGCCCTGCAAAAAAACATGCATGGCAGAAGTGTTAAAGGTTAAACATAGAGTTGGGGAATCTTTTCATTCATAATGACTGCAGCGGTGACTCACATGAATACCGCTTACCATGAGGTGCCACGTGACGTGGTTTTACCGCTGTCATGTGCATTTTACACAAGTGCAAATCTTCCTGGTTCTGTCCATAGAATTATGACTCTTATAGTGCATCAAAATGAGACTCTTGGATTCATTTATTAAAAGGATAAAATTAAACTTTTGCCATTGTTTACTCACTCTTTTGTCAAACCTGTATGATTTACTTTGTACTTTCGCACACAAAAGGACATGTTTAGACAAATCTTCATGCTGCTCTTTTCCTTACAATGACACTTCATAATGATCACAGGGGAAACGTGAATGAGATTTTCAGTGAACAACGATAAACATCGCATTCAGTTCATATATGGAAAAGAGCAACATGAACATCACTCTAAATATCTCCTTTTGTGTTCAATGAAAAAAAAAAGAGAAAGAAACATTTTTGGTAAACTGTCCCTTTAAAAGCTTCATAATAAATTTATTTGGCTCTGTCTTATTGGCAGAAACAGTGTCTTTAAATATTCAGTGAGTGTTTTAATTTCACACCCTTTCACACCGTGTTTTGCATTATGTCTGTTTTTTTCTTTCTCATAACTAGCCAAGTTGAAAAAAGAGAGTATATACTTTATACACTACCATTCAAAAGTTTGAGCTCAGATATATATTTTTGCATCTATCTATCTATCTATGTCCGTCCATCCATCCATCCATTCATTCATTCATGTCTGTCCATCCATCCATAAATCCATTCATGTCTGTCCATCCATCCCTGTCCATCCATCCATCCATCCATCCATCCATCCATGTCTGTCCATCCATCCATCCATCCATCCTCTATCTATCTATCTATGTCCGTCCATCCATCCATCCATCCATCCATCCATCCATCTATGTCTGTCCATCCATCCATCCATCTATGTCTGTCCATCCATCCATCCATCCATCCATCTATGTCTGTCCATCCATCCATCCATCCATGTCTGTCCATCCATCCATCCGTCCATCCTCTATCTATCTATGTCCGTCCGTCCATCCATCCATCTATGTCCATCTATCTATCTATCATCTTTATTACTGTATATGCACTAGTCCCCCCCACTCCCCCCCATGCAATTCACATTGGTGAGATGTGTTGATTTCTTTTTCGTGTTTCAATACAACATTAAATGAATGAACACTGTTGCTGGGTTAATCATTATTATTAAAGAGCTAAAACAGTTTGAAGGTCAGAGGTCACACTGTGACTGCTTTTTCCCCCCTAATGATCCTCAAACAAGCTGTTATCACATTATGATCCTTTAACTCAAACACTGAAGCTAATGAGTACAGTTGCACAACGCAGTGTACACTTAAACACACACATGGACTTATTATCAGTGACGCACAGGTCACTGCACTGGGTTTCTGCTGCTGGAAATGATGGCCGACAGTCTCTCTCACTCTCTTTTTAAGTAAACAATAATGCACAATGCATAAAAAACAGCAGGAAGATGAGGTGAGAAGAGCGACATATGAAGTGTTTCCACGCTCTCTTTCCAGTGTTTTTGGGTATGTGGGTAAGTGTGGGCAGCTCAAAGCGTACCGGTGCAGTGCAGTGGTGTTCAGTTACTGCTGCTGGAAACCGTTTCATATGTGACGATCACCTACATTAGAGACCCCCAGCACATCAATACAACTCAATTACAGCATGGAACAAAACATAGTGGGGACGGGCAAGGGGCTTTTCAAGAAGAATACACTCAAACAGTCCTACCTCATATAGGCCTACATGTATAAGGCGGTCAAAAGTTTGAAAAAAACAGAAATGAGGAAATCATTCTAATATGATGATTTGATTATCGTTATTATCAATGTTGGAAACAGTTGTGCTGCTTAATATTTTTTATGGAACCTGTGATACTTTTTCAGGATTCATTGATGACTAAAAAGTTAAAGAGAACAGCATTTACTCAAAATAGAAATACACTCACCTAAAAGATTATTAGGAACACCTAATATCTATTCCTAATTTCTCATTAATGCAATTATCTAATCAACCAATCACATGGCAGTTGCTTCAATGCATTTAGGGGTGTGGTCCTGGTCAAGACAATCTCCTGAACTCCAAACTGAATGTCAGAATGGGAAAGAAAGGTGATTTAAGCAATTTTGAGCGTGGCATGGTTGTTGGTGCCAGACAGGCCGGTCTGAGTATTTCACAATCTGCTCAGTTACTGGGATTTTCACGCACAACCATTTCTAGAGTTTACAAAGAATGGTGTGAAAAGGGAAAAACATCCAGTATGCGGCAGTCCTGTGGGCGAAAATGCCTTGCTGATGCTAGAGGTCAGAGGAGAATGGGCCGACTGATTCAAGCTGATAGAAGAGCAACTTTGACTGAAATAACCACTCGTTACAACCGAGGTATGCAGCAAAGCATTTGTGAAGCCACAACACGCACAACCTTGAGGCGGATGGGCTACAACAGCAGAAGACCCCACCGGGTACCACTCATCTCCAAATAAATAGGAAAAAAGAGGCTACAATTTGCACGAGCTCACCAAAATTGGACAGTTGAAGACTGGAAAAATGTTGCCTGGTCTGATGAGTCTCGATTTCTGTTGAGACATTCAGATGGTAGAGTCAGAATTTGGCGTAAACAGAATGAGAACATGGATCCATCATGCCTTGTTACCACTGTGCAGGCTGGTGGTGGTGGTGTAATGGTGTGGGGGATGTTTTCTTGGCACACTTTAGGCCTACCTGAGCATTGTTTCTGACCATGTTCATCCCTTTATGACCACCATGTACCCATCCTCTGATGGCTACTTCCAGCAGGATAATGCACCATGTCACAAAGCTCGAATCATTTAAAATTGGTTTCTTGAACATGACAATGAGTTCACTGTACTAAAATGGCCCCACAGTCACCAGATCTCAACCCAATAGAGCATCTTTGGGATGTCGTGGAACGGGAGCTTCGTGCCCTGGATGTGCATCCCACAAATCTCCATCAACTGCAAGATGCTATCCTATCAATATGGGCCAACATTTCTAAAGAATGCTTTCAGCACCTTGTTGAATCAATGCCACGTAGAATTAAGGCAGTTCTGAAGGCGAAAGGGGGTCAAACACAGTATTAGTATGGTGTTCCTAATAATCCTTTGGGTGAGTGTATTTTCAAACAATATAGATCTTTACTATCACTTTTTTTTTTTTTTTTTTTATCAATTTAACATCCTTGCTGAATAAAAGTATTAAATTCTTCTTTAATAAAAGAAAGAAAAAAATGACTGACCCCAAACTTTTGAAGGGTAGTGTATATTGTTACAAAAAATTTTTTATTTTAAATAAATGCTCCATCTAAGCTTTTTTAGATAGTTATGTGTTTATGGTGTGTATTTTAGTCTACTGAGTTTAATGTTTTAGTTTAGAATACATTTTTTTAAAGGGACATGGTGATGGAAGAAATACACCAATCAGGCATAACATTATGTAAAATAACACTGATTATCTCTTCATCATGGCACCTGTTAGTGAGTGGGATATATTATATACTGACTGGGTCAGAGCATCTCCAAAACTGCAGCTCTTGTGGGGTGTTCCCGGTCTGCAGTGGTCAGTATCTATCAAAAGTGCTCCAAGGAAGGAACAGTGGTGAACCGGCGACAGGGTCATGGGCGGCCAAGGCTCATTGATGCACATGGGGAGCGAAGGCTGGCCCGTGTGGTCCGATCAAACAGACGAGCTACTGGAGCTCAAATTGCTCAAGAAGTTAATGCTGGTTCTGATAGAAAGGTGTCAGAATACACAGTGCATCACAGTTTGTTGTGTATGGGGCTGCATAGCCGCAGACCAGTCAGGGTGCCCATCCCTGTCCACCTCCGAAAGCACCAACAGTGGGCACATGAGCATCAGAACTGGACCACGGAGCAATGGAAGAAGGTGGCCTGGTCTGATGAATCACGTTTTCTTTTACATTACGTGGATGGCCGTGGATGAGTGTGCGTCGCTTACCTGAGAAACACATGGCACCAGGATGCACTATGGGAAGAAGGCAAGCCGGCGGAGGCAGTGTGATGCTTTGGCCAATGTTCTGCTGGGAAACCTTGGGTCCTGCCATCCATGTGGATGTTACTTTGACACGTACCACCTACCTAAGCATTGTTGCAGACCATGTACACTCTTTCATGGAAACGGTATTCCCTGAAACAGTATTCTGCCCTGACACAAAGCAAAACTGGTTCAGGAATGGTTTGAGGAGCACAACAACGAGTTTGAGGTGTTGACTTGGCCTCCAAATTCCCCAGATCTCAATCCAATTGAGCATTTGTGGGATGTGCTGAACAAACAAGTCCGATCCATGGAGACCCCACCTCGCAACTTACAGGACTTAAAGGATCTGCTGCTAACATCTTGGGGTCAGATACCACAGCACAGCTTCAGGGGTCTAGTGGAGTCCATGCCTCCACGGGTCAGGGCTGTTTTGGCAGCAAAAGGGGGACCAACACAATATTAGGAAGGTGGTCATAATATTATGCCTGATCGGTGTATATTTCAATGCTTTTGCGTTCGTTCGCAAAAGTTTTGCGGTCACTAGAGAAACTTTGCGTTCACTCGAAAAACCTTTGTGTTCCCTTGAAAAACCTTTGTGTTCTTTGCAAGCGAACGCAAAGTTTCTCTGTTGAACGCAAAACATTTTGGAGGGCAAAACTATTTGTGAATGCTTTTGCATTCTCTCGCAAATGTTTTGCGTTCCCCAGAGAAATTTTGCATTCGCTCACAAAATGTTTTGCGTTCACCAGAGAAACACAATACAGTACCTTTGCATTCGCTTTTTTCCCGTTTTTTTCTTTTACCATATCCTTCTAGGGGCTCCGTAAAATGCTAACCCAAATTTTTTTCTAAATTAACTGGTTTTATTACCAAAAATATTATATTTTTAATATTATGTATTATATTATAAAAAGATTTAACATCACTGAACCCACCTACAGTATATGCATTAATTTATACCAACAATACTCATGGGTTAAATCAGGTTAAAATAGCTCTTTAAGGTAACGATTGCACCACCTTTTACAGTAATCATCCCTCAGTTTGTAAAATCAAAACAAAAGCTTTTTTTTTTTTTTACA
This sequence comes from Rhinogobio ventralis, assembly GCA_039654625.1. Lineage (NCBI taxonomy): Eukaryota > Metazoa > Chordata > Actinopteri > Cypriniformes > Gobionidae > Rhinogobio > Rhinogobio ventralis. The sequence goes on along the minus strand of CM077203.1, from coordinate 28,449,774 downwards.
GTACTGCAATTAAAATAAAAGTCTATGGGATATTGCACCAATGAACCAAAATTAATGTTAAAATACACACACTTTGGAAATTATAACTAAAAGACTTTAAATTTAAGAGATTAATACTACTTGTTGCACTTAACTTGTATTGAACCCAGGACATTTCTGCCAGATGAGGTTTGAGGAAGTAAAGAAGTATTACGTCTTTTATTGAGAGATGCAGCTTCTTTAATTCCCTAAAATCATCTCTAGACAGATTTACAGAAAGCTTTGAGACAGATATAAATATGGGAACCTTAGAATAAGGAACTCCACAAAAAGGCTAATTTCAGGGAAATGAAGTAGTGACTGGATTTACAGCAAAATGGGTCAATAAATCATTGGAATATGAACGATGACACAGGTATAATTCACTTTTTGCCCTAATAAAACTGGCCAAATAAAAGCGAGTATGATGGAAAAAATTGCCACCATAAACGCATTCATATGGCTATATGAGGCACAGACTTTCCTGAGTGGAAACTGTAGTGAGATTTCAGTTTGCAGCGCGATATGGACGGCGCAGGAGCTCAAACCGACACTGGGTAATTCCCAGCTTTTAGGTGGACGTGCTGTACCGCCACTGACAACATTTGACATCATTCGACAGTGGGCCCACCTTTTTCAACAACAACAATCCTGAAAAGGTGGGTGGAAGAGGTGGAAAGGAGTGCTAAAAATAAACCCGGGCTGTGTCTCTACTCGTCTTCGCTCTTTTTCGTCCTCTCTCGCTAACGCTCATCAGTTCCTTTCAGTGGTTATGCTGTGAAGTCGTCCCTGCTGTATTTCACTACTGAAATCTGTCACACCCAGGAAAAACACCTAGTTGCCGCTGCACTGAAAGACAGAGCTTGAAATCATTAATCAAGCCAAACAATAGATCAGTGAAAGGTCACCCTTGCATATGGTTTGAATCAGGTACCAGAGCTTCATTTAAGCTTAGAAATAGTTCTCTCTTATTTTAGTATCATTGATTTACTTATCATAAGTATATCAATGACATACTTCGTTTTTGTATAAATAGGCTATATTTGTAGATTTTATCTTCATTAAGTTACAGTAAGACATTTTCATCAACTTACAGGTTATTAAGTTTATTGTAGCTATGTGGACGCTCAGTTTTTTTCTGTCATTTGGCCAAAATCTCATGTTATTGAAGACAAAGTGCTATTTAAGACAGTACTGCACTGAAAAACCCAAATAAGTTGGGCTAACTCAAAAAATTTGAGGTAATCAGTTACATACATTTTTTTTTGAGTTATGATGTTCCCAATTTTAATTAAGCAGAACTATCAAGTTTTGAGTTCTTGCAAATCAGATGAGTTATTTACTTCACTGTAAATCTTAATAAGTTGAAGGAGAATTTTTTAAAGTTAAGAAACTCAAAATTGAAGTAAGATTTTTATTTTGTACTTGAAATATTTGAGTACACTAATTTATACATTTAACTTAAATTATCAGGTTATCTCAACATAAATATTTTGCTAGCTATAACAAACTAATTCAGAAAATGCCAACTTGCATGGTATCGCACTTACTGAATGAGTACTGCAACTTAAAACATGTAACTTACCTGCTCTCAAACCAATGCGCCACTCGTTACCATGATGGTAACTCTCCAAAAACCCACATTAAAGGAGTAGTTTACTTCAAAATGACAATATTCTGATAATTTACTCACCCCCATGCATGTCATCCAAGATGTTCATGTCTTTCTTTCTTCAGTCAAAAAGAAATTAAGTCTGAGGATAACATTCCAGGATTTTTCTCCACATAATGGACTTCAATGGCAACCGACCGGGTTGAAGGTCCAAATCAATGCAGTTTCAAAGGGCTTCAGAGGATCTGCACGATCCCAGCCGAGGAATAGGGTCTTATCTAGCGAAACGATCGGTCATTTAAATAAAAAAAACCTCAAATGCGCTACTTCTGTGTTGTGCTTCTTCGCGACGTATGACGTCATCACGTAGGTGGAAATACTGACCCAGTGGCGAAAAACTCCATCTCATGTTCTCCTCCAACTTTAAAATTGTCAGACACTGTTGTTTAACCTTTATTTTTTTAAAGGGCGTTTGATTTAGTCTTTGCACGTTTGTTTTAACACTGGGTCGGTACTTCCAGTACGTCCAGTGCGTGACCTTTCCGACGTGATGACGTGAAGAAGCACCGAAGTCGTGCATTTGAGGTTAAAAAGTATATAAATGTTAATTTTTATAGATAAGACCCTATTCCTCGGCTGGGATCCTGCAGAGTCTCTGAAGCCCTTTGAAACTGCATTGATTTGGACCTTCAACCCGGTTGGTTGCCATTGAAGTCTATTATGTGGAGAAAAATCCGGGAATGTTTTGCTCAAAAAACGTAATTTCTTTTCGACTGAAGAAAGAAAGACACAAACATCTTGGATGAGATGGGGGTGAGTAAAATATCAGGAAAGTTTCATTTTAAAGTGAACTAATCCTTTAACAGAAACGCTTTTAAATTAGCATAACAAAACATGAATAACTACTAAATCTCCCTTACCATTAATCTTGCACTAAAAACATTGTATAACATTTAATTTTAGCATTTACTCTCCCTTTTGAGTGCCATGGGCAAAGCATGCTGTGAAATAAAAAGATAAATCATTGTGTTTGTTTAATAAAGATATTTTGCAAGCCCTGTGGGCAATTCATTCCGGTTGCCGTTTTCCCACATGTACTGACAGGGGAGCTGAAGCTCATTAAATATGCAAATCTTATCCAATCCTAGCCGTGGGCGTTTACTTCCAAGTCTTCAGTGCGGCACGCCCATAAAAACCGAGCGTTTCTTGAGAGAGCCTCAAAACCAGGGTAGAAAATACCCTATTACTTATTCATTATGATGTTTTTGAATGTAAACACCACTCGAACGTCATAAGTTGACCTCAGACAACAATATAAAAAAATGAAAAAAGACAGTTCATGACCCCTTTAAGATAACAAAACATAAAATAAAATGTATTACTTAAATGTACTACAAATGAATTAGGTTTTATAGAATAAAGTGATATATGTCATGAATTTATCAAATTATTTTAAAAGGGAAAAAATGCACTTGAACACAAAAATATGCACGTGATATCATTGACCCATATATGGCTACAACCGTTTAAAACCAGGCATGTGAAACCTTACAAATTTTTTGTAAAAGTGTGTCAGGGACTTTCAGTCCAGTACTGAATGTTTGTCCAACTTGAGAATACTTCTATGATATCTTTGCGCATGAGGATGAAGACGAAATAGAGACGTGCAGTGGAATGCAAATCGACCAACGTGGAAAACAGGGTCCTGATAGTGACACAATGGAATCCTCAATGGCTTTACACGTCAGTTTCAGTAGTTCTCTTGTGCGAGACAGTGATGATACACAGCGGCGCGGGGACGAAGACCCTCAAAGTGCGTGAGTAACTGACTCACATCCAGGAACTGCATGGAAACAGTCAGCCCTCCAACACAGAGATGAATGAAGAAGAATAACAGCTAAAAGCATGGACAAGTCAGGAGAAAAGATACTACCTGTGGAGTGTGGACCAGAAGAAAAAGAAATGGTGTGAGGCAAGTAGAGGTCCGTTTCAGTTTTAATACCAAACCAAAATCATTCACTTTGCTCACTTGCTTTATTTTTCAGCCAGTGACCCTGATGCACAAATTCTCACACAGTTCTGTTCAAAACAATAATTCTGATGTATTTTTTACACATGAAAAACTGACTCATACCTGGCCTGAAAGTTTACAGCTTGAAAGTTACAAGACTGTTTATGCAACAAAAGCATGATTTGTTATTATTTCACAGCATGTTCAGCTGCAAACATGAATCAGCTACAATAAGGACTTCACAGGAAATACTTTATTAATAATTGGCAATTCCTATGTGTGTTTTTCCAGGAAATGTTTGCCATCAGCAGATTTTCCTCTACTTTAATAGACATTTGTTTAGTGACTGATAAGGAAGCGCAAAACATAATAACCTCCTCTAATTGAGAGATAAAGAGCGAGATGATGTTGACAACAGATGTTTACTGGACAATTACATTTTACGTTTGCGCTTATGAGAACTGTAATTGCTTCTGGGATCTAGGTAATACATCGTTTTAGATTCTTCTCCAAAATGTCCTGAATATGTCAAAATATCAAGTATACAACTCTTGATATACAGTAAGTACAGTTTTTTTGATTTGGTGTTGGAAGAATCTGATGAGAAATTATATTCATATTGACTTTTGTTTTGATATCTTGGGAAATCATGAGAAATACTTACAATACAACATTGATATACAATATACGCCATGTGCACACAATATAAAGAATAAAACAGCACACTGCATCACAAAAGGCCACTGTGTCAAAACGACATTCATAATACACATAATTACTCAGCATGTACTTTCTGTGGTGACAATATATCCTGAAAGATATAGATGGAAACAAACACCTAAGGCTCAACAGGAAATTGATCGAAGGCAAACCACCACATGCTTGACAAGTATTTCATGTAAACGGAGTGTCTCATTTTGTGGTTTGAAAGCATAACACAGGCAAGAGGCTTTTCCATCCACTTATTATAGACATTTCCTATTTATTCAATACACTGAAGTCACCAGAGGAGGGCATCAAACACATGACCACATCTGAGAGGAACCTTCGCTACGACTCTATAAACAAAGTACTCATGTGTATAATCCCAAAATTGTTGAGGACAAAAATAGTTTTCTCATATCCTGCTCAGTATGGCGCTGCACTATCATGCCATGCATGGAAGATATTTTTCCACGTCTCAAGCAGCTTGTGTAAGTGATTACAGCTGATGAATTCCAAATGCTCTAAAAAGTTAGAAACTTTCTGTGCCACCTACTGATGCCTTTACATTCCATATAAATGGTTTCATGAAATAAAATCCTATCTGACATTGCAAGAAAATAGTATCACTCCACTTCAAGACACTTCAAATATTTGTTTTTAAAGTCATGCGGACAGGATCTTCTGGGCTGTTAACTCTGATGGTGTGGACATGTGGCGTGTCTGGGAATGGAGAGGTTTAAAGATCAATCTTTGTCTGAAGGGATGTGCAGTGAGGCGACCCCCTCACCCCTCTTGACCGCAGGCCTCTGGGAGAACATGTTGCTGAGTGCTGCTTGGAGATCAGATTTCCTGTCACCCATTTCCAGGGTTGACCATATTAATTAGTGCTCTTGAAAGGCAAGCATCTCTAGAACTTTTGCTCATAGGAGTTTTTAAGCAATCAAATGTTTTTTTTTTTTGTTGCCTTTTTGACATGGGCCATTAAGTAACTACCCAGACCACCCTAGCAACCACTTAGCAATGCCCTAGAAACCACCAAGAACACTCTAACAACCACTTAACCACACCCTAGAAAACACCCTAGTGACCACTTAAGAATACGTTAAAAACAACTTAGCAACACCCACCTAGACCCCTAGCAACCACTTAGCAACACCCTAGACTTAGGCCTAGACAACTCCCTTGACTTGGGCCACTAAGCAACTACCCAGACCACCCTAGCAACCACTTAGCAATGCCCTAGAACACCCAAGTGACCACTTAAGAACACACTAGAAACAACTTAGCAAAACCCACCTAGACCCCCTAGCAACACCCTAGAAACCGCCAATAACCCTTTAATAACCACTTAACACCCTAGAAAACAACATGAACACCCTAGTGACCACTTAAGAACACACTAGAAACAACTTAGCTAAACCCACCTAGACCCCCTAGCAACCACTTAGCAACACCCTAGCATCCACCCTGAACACCCTATCAACCAATTGCCAATGCCCTAGCATCCACCCAGAACACCTAGCAAGCATCTAGAACTGCCTAGCAGCCAGTTAGCAATAACCTAGCAACCACTTAATAACAAACTAGCAACCACTTAGCAACACTGTAGCATCCACCCAGAACACGACACTCACCCATAACACCCTAGCAACCAGTTATCAATGCCCTAACAACCACCGATAAACACTGTTCAACCACCCAGAACATCCTAGCAAGAACACTTTAGCAAATGTCTAAAACAGCCAAACAACCAGTTACCAACTGCTTAGCAACACCCTAGCAACGACTTAACACCCTAGCAACTACTTATTGACATCCTAACAACCACTTAGAATACCCTAGCAACTACTTAGCAATGCCTTAGCAACCACCCTGAACACCCTAGCAACCATTTGGTAATAACACAGTAACCACCCAGAATACCCTAGCAACCACTTAGCAACACCTTAGTATCCAAACAGAGCACCTAGCAAACAGCTAGAAAAGCCTAGTAATTATTTAGCAATACCCTAGCATCACTCAGAAATGCCCTAACAACCGCTTAGCAATGCCCTAATAACCCAGAATGCCTAGCAACCTCATAACACCCTGACAACCACTTAGCCACACACTAGAAACCATCCTGAACACCTTAGCAACCACATAGCAATGAATTAAAAACCACCCAGAATACCCTAGCAACTGCTTAGCAACACACTAGCACTAACCCAGAATACCTTAAAAACATCAGTTTATTTTTTTTTTTGTATAAAAAACAGGTAGTCCCACCCCAAACTTATCCTTATCCAAGTTTTCTGATTGCCTAACATGTGTGTCAGATTCTTTTTTGCTGTTTTTTCTCAGTGCAGTTATTCCATGCAGTATCTGTCAGGAAGTGGGGACATTTTATGGAAGGAATTCCAAAATAAATAATTTGCAGCCACTTTACAGTTTCCAAAAGTAACCCGTCTAAGCTGAATGTATCTTTGATATCTCAATAACAAGGGTGATATCAGTTTGCAGCATGTGGCGGCCCAGATGGACTGGCAGTTCAGAATATGGTTGCCAACAGCTGGATGATCCGAGGGCAGCCCTCAACAGTACAGTGATATTCCCAGTGGATCAGAGGATGGATACAGAACAAGTCAGTGGCTGAACAGAGAGTGACTCTTCCTGCTCAGGACAGGAAAAGCTACCGCTACTCAGTCTTATCACTAACAGCACAGGCGCTCCTGAGAGACAGGGGTGCAGCAGAGAGCGGATAATGAGAGGAAGAAGGTTTTAAATCCCTGTGTAAATGAATACCCCTCAAAACTGGGAGTCTCAGGCCTCTCGAGAGACGCTTGAATGCTCTGAAAAAAACAGACCGGACAAAGAGTAAATCTGACTTGAGTTTCATATTAGTTCAAAAACTGCCATGTATCTCGCAATAGTGTAAAGCACTTGGTCTTCATGGACGCGTCCGGCTTATGACATGCTTTTCATTGACTACTTCAGCAGAAAATGGGCATCATGCATAGCCAAAGCTTCTCTCTTTAAAGTTCAAAACTAAAGACTTCAACACATTACATGTTTACTTCCCAATTTCGATGTTAAAATGGGCATATCACATATCACAAAAGTGAGCAGCCATGAGATTTTGGGGAAACCGACGTCGACATCAGTCTGCGGGACTAATGCATCACAAGGCTGGCCACAAGGCCACTTCCTCATGGATGTGAGAAGAGGGCATTTCCTCTCAAGTCTCCAACATTAGCATTGCCGTGTCCACAAAACTATCAAATCCTTGAGAAGACTCTCAATGAAGCCATCTTTTAGTTTCAGTGAAGAAACTTCTTGTTACTAAGTCCATGACAAGGAAAAACTAGTACGGCAAATTTTGACTGTTCAATCACTCAGTCATGGTTGAATGGTAGAGAGTCAGACTGGTAACCTGAAGGTTGTGGGTTCAATTCTCAATACTGGTAGGAAATGGCTGAGGTGCCCTTAAGTGAGGCACCTAACTCCCAATTGCTCCCCAGGTGCCACAGCAAAAATGGCTGCCCACTGCTCCAGGTGTGTGTATCCATGGTTTGCTGTGTGTGTGTGTTCACAGGGTTAGTTCCTAAAATAACATTTGTCATTAACTACTCACTCCCATATTATTCCAAACCAGTAAAACCTTTGTTCATCTTCGGAACACAAATTAAGATATTTTTTATGAAATCCGAGAGCTATTTGACCCCTCCATAGACAGAAATTTAATGAACACTTTCAAGGGCCAGAAAGGTAGGAAAGAGATCGTTTGGGGGTGAGGTTTAGGGGTGTGAGTGTAACGGAGGCCAGCTAGTAAGAGCTGTGTGTGTAAACCTCACTCCCCTGATCTCAAGAGGCACTCTAGCGACTGATGCTAGTGGCTGCAGTCTTTAGCCTCCTTGTTAGAGCTCCCGCCTCCCATGCCGGAGACTACAGTTTGAATCCCGCTCGGAGCGGGTCGAGTAGGACCGGTTAAAATGGAGTATTTTAACGATGTCTTTACTACCTTTCTGGGTCTTGAAAGTGGTAATATTATTGCAGTCTATGGGGGGGTGAGAAAGCTCTCGGATTTCATCAAAAATATCTTAATTCATGCTCCGAAGATGAACGAAGGTCTTACGGGTTTGGAGCAACATGAGGGAGTAATTAATGACAGAATTTTCATTTTTGGGTGAACTAACCCTTGAGTTAGTTTGCCCATATTATCTTAAGATATTAGGTTAAACTTATTTGGCTTGCTGTCCACTGATAAGGGGCTCGATGAAGCAGCTTCAACTCGAGCTCTGATATACCCCCCACAGTGACTAAATATAGGATATGATTATGTAGGGCAAGGTACCTATGATGAAGGTGGAGTTTGGGGAGGTGGTGGGCTTGCTCCTCCCTAAATTACGTTTAGGAACTTCACTTAATGTGTGTGCACTAACTTGAATTGATTGAATGCAGAGGACAAATTCTGAGTATTGGTGTTAAAGAAACCAAAAACCAATACACCCATCTGAAGATCCTACAGTGACCCTTACAGTCAACTCAAGGACCCTTGAAAAATAATCCTTGATAAGAAGAAACTAAGGAACCATTGAAGAACCTTTATTTTTAAGAGTGTACAAGGCAGCAGACATCTAATCTTATTCCACCCACGCACCATCCCTTCCCATCACTTTTTTCCCCCTTTCCTCTTCCCGAACCCACAATATTACAAACATCACGCCATCATGTCCGAGCCATTTAAAATCTCCAGAGAATTCCCTTGTCTAAAATCTCTCGTTTTCCGTTTTCTAAGTCGTGGGATTTGTATTTGTCCTAGACTGACACAGATGCACATATGCCTTCTGACTCACTTCGGCTCTGGGTGGGTCTGTTTCCAATTTTCGCACCCCTCCACCCATAAAAAGAGAAGTTACCTCCAAAAACAACAAAACAAGTGAAGAAAACGGCTTGCACACCGCTAAAAGTTCCCCTCCTTACAAGACGCACACACACACACACACACACATCGAGGCAGCTAACAAAAGCCACTCTCCCCGAAACTCTTATCAGCGCTTTCCTTCCCCTCTGCGCTAGAGCGTGGGAGCGCGGAGCCAGAGCTCGGAGGAGAAAACCTGCACCCGCAAACAACAGGAGGAAGCCAGTAATCCGAGTCGAGGCACTCCGAATGATTCCAGGGAGCGGGGGAAGAAAGACAGCCTGAGAAACCCTGACAGAAAAGGCTTGCACGGGACTGAGATGTCACAAAACTTGACGAAACTTGGGGGGAAAAGTTCTAGAGACCTGAGGCGAGCTCTTGATGAGGCTTCCTGTCAAATTAAGCGATAGCTGAAGAGACAGAGAGAGAGATATCTTAAAACAGACACTTACCAGCAAGTCGAGTGTACATGCAGTGTGTAGGGCTCTACAGTGTCTCTATGTCCATAATCAAAAAGCCACTGAAGGTGTCTCACGGTGTCCAACCAGTGCAACCAGTGTCCACAACAAAAGACATGAAGGAGCGAACATGGGAGGGCAGGATTATCAGCGCTCTTAGTGAAACCTCTTTCTGTTTTCTCTGTTCATTCAGGTTCTACTTACACTAAGTTGGCAATGCCTCTTTGCGAGAACAACTCGTTTCAGGATTCCCCAAATGTCTGAAGCTGCAAGCGGTGGAAGAAAAGAAGAGGAAAGAGAGAGTGTGTGTGTTTGGTGCTGAAGGGAGGGCTGGGGGGTTAGGGGAGGTGGGAGGGACGCGCTCTAAGGAGGCCGGGGCCATCTATGCCAGACAATAGCAGGAAAATGAACATCAGACGCTAAAAAGCAACAGCCCGATTATTCGAAAGTACTAATAACAACAATAAGGGATGAAATAACAACTGAGCGAATGTTGTTTTTGCACTTGTTTTGGAAGATCTATATCTAAAGTAATAAAGCTAAATATCTGTCACCATTATGTCCTTCCAAACTGTGTACTGTTATTTTTTAATAAATCAAACCCCCAAAAGGACAAAATTAAAATAAAAAATAAAATAACCATAAAATAATGTTCCAAAGAAGAACATAATTTACAGCTGAAGCTCTGAATTCTGATTCATAATTGTGTGATATGTGACTTCTTTGATGGCAAAGCATGTGCTCTTGCTTGCGTCAAAAGCAGTTTTTGTTGGAGAGCTGCTGTAGAGGCGAACATTTCCTGAATACTGACTTAAATTCAGCACCATTTTACATTTTACAGAAGACTTATAGTGCCTCTTAAAGAAAAGAAAAGAAAGGAAAAGAAAAGAATGAAATGACGACATGAAATAAAACAAAACAAAACAATGAAATGACATGAAATAAAATAAAATTAAATGAAATAATTAAATTAAATTAACTGAAATTACATGACATGAACTGACATGAAATAAAATCAAATAAAATTATGAAATGACATGAAATAAAATAAAATAAATAAAACAAAACAAAATAATGAAATTACATAAAATAAAATAATGAAATTACATAAAATAAAATAAAATAAAATAATGAAATTACATAAAATAAAATAATGAAATTACATAAAATAAAATAAAATAAAATAATGAAATTACATAAAATAAAATAAAATAAAATAATGAAATTACATGAAATAAATTAAATTAAATTAAATTAACTGAAATTACATGACATGAACTGACATGAAATAAAATAAAATAAAATTATGAAATGACATGAAATAAAATAAAATTATGAAATGAAATGAAATAAAATAAAATAATGAAATGACATGAAATAAAATAAAATAAAATAATGAAATGACATGAAATAAAATAAAATAAAATAAAATAAAATAAAATAAAATAAAATAATGAAATTACATAAAATAAAATAAAATAAATTAAAAAAACAAAATAATGAAATGAAATGACATCAAAATTAAATAAAATAAAATAATGAAATTAAATAAAATAAAATAAAGAAATGACAAAATAAAATAAAATAACATAATGAAATGAAATGACATTAAATGACATGAAAAAAAAATAAAAAAAATAAATCCCGCATATGACCCAAACTTGCATCATTACAAAATTTTATTAGCAAAATTTTGGTCAAGCTGAAAAGGGTCGATTGACAGAAACGTAATTAATACATGTTGTAATGATGCAAGTTTTCGAAACACAACACTCCTGTAAATAGACTCCCATAATCAGGTTATTTCCCTGTAGTGAAGTCAAAACTTAATAATTTCCTTATCTGACTCAGAGTATTTCATTTGTTATGTCGGTTGTGATGTTAAATAAAGCATTAAAAACTGAAGATGAGTATTGCAACATGTCAGTGAGAAGCTTACGGCTCATATATTACCCTCTCATGCAGTTACAGATGCAGCATTTTGACTGTACTTCTGCACGAGATGAGCACGTTTATAATTTTTTTGGGTTTGTGATATATTTCCTCCTCCCTTACTGCAAAACGCTCGCTCTGTCTGGAATGTGCTTAAATTCAGAGTAAGGGCGCGTTCCTGTCACGTATTACACATGTGCACTTTAATAAGCAGACAGAAAGCAGGTTAATGTGTTTGCATGCTGGGTGAAAATGACATGAGGGGCAAAAATCTAGCCCTGGCGATCGGTTCTTGCTTAAGCTGTTTATGACCTTACTCCGATAAAGGGAAACGGGTTAATGCGTTTACATGACCACCTGCATTAAGAACGTACATGTAAATGCATTCATGTTATGTTTAGGGGCTGTTTATAAGACTACTAAAAACAAAACTTTTTTAACACGCTTTGGCCGTTAATTTACAAGACAACAGGGCCTGAAAACGCTAACTTTTGAAAACAGGTTTCAAAGTGCAATTTTTTGAAAATTATACTGTTATCGTCTCCATGTAAACTACAAAAATGTGAATCTGTGAAAACACTGATGTCATGCACATGTGTATTACGTGTTCAGTCAATAGGCATGTAGGGACATCGCCATCTACCGGCCTGGCATGAATAATACAGTGTTTTTAGTCGTTTTCACCAAGCGGCAACCTCCCCCAGTTTCTCTTGAAGCCAATACGGAAGTGACTTAAACTGCGATTCATCGACTGGCCACTAGGGACAGGCTCCAGAAGGGAGCAGAATCTCATTGAGCACCATATAAAAATGCCCAACTTTACAGCAGAAAAAAACGTTTACAGCCTGGTACAAATTGTGATTTTGGTCTTTATAGCTAATTTTGCTCTTCATGACAACTGTGAGGCGGGTGATTTTTTTTATAGCTCATTTGTTTACATTATATAAAGTCTTAAAGTTCTGCATAATTAAGGGCGTGGCCACTTTGAGTGACAGGTGGATAGCCATTTATCTGCTGTCTGTTAGTCATCGCGTCACCTCAGCTCCACCCACATTCCGCCTCTTTGCCCATTTTCTGTTATGCGGGAGTGACGCACGGTGACACGCTGCTAAGATGGCAACGGCCAGCTCAACCCTACTTCAAAAACTACCCGCTTCAAAACTGCTATTCAGAATCCTATGGGTGACGTCACGGACACTACGTCTATATTTTTTTACAGTCTGTGGTTTTCACGGATCCGTGTGAACAGGGATCGTTTTGATAATGCTGTCAACTGTACGTGAAAAAAACTGAAGCAATCGGTTACATAACATTTTTTAAGTTAAGAAATTTAAAGTTTAAGTAAGCAAAACTTGCTGATTTTTATTTTGTACTCATGCATTTGAATTGCTCTTAACTTCAAATATTTGAGTAAGCTAATTCATACATTTAAATTAAAATGATCAATTTAAATATTTTTAGTAGTGGAAACTTGGCTAGCTTTAACTAGCTAATTCAATAAATGCTACTTTGCTAATTGGTTACACAATACTTTGATAGCATTAGCATAGCATAGCACTTGCTGAATGAGGACAGCAATATCAAATATTTAACATAAATCTGTTCTCAAACTAAGCTCATGCTCCGCTTGTGACTGTGATGGAAACCCTATAACAACATAACAGAAACTCTTCTAAACTAGCATAACAAAGCATTAAACACTACTAAATCTCTCAGTTAACATTAATCTTGCACCAAAAACATTATATAACACTTATTTTAGCATTTACTCTCCTTTTTGAGTGTCATGGCAAAGCATGCTGGGAAATAGAATTCCCAGCCCAGTTTAAATTTAAGTTTGTCTAAATTAAAAGGAACAAGTTCATAAAACTCAGAACAATGAAACAATTCAGATTACTTGAAATGTGTCAGTTTTGAGAACTCAAAATAAAAAGAAAGTTCTAAATACTCAAAAAAGTTCATTTGTTTGAACTAATTTGTTTAATTTGAGTTGGCTCTACTCAAACCAATTAATTATTTTGAGCGTTAGGGTTTACAGTGTAAACATCCCTATAGTTTCATTGTCTTGTTGTTTAATTTCTAGTCATGTTTTTTTTTGTCACTGTTTAGCTTGTGTTCTGGTTCATCATTAGTTTCTGATTAGTTACACACCTGTTTCTTATTGTGTTGATCATTCCCTTTGTGTATTGAAGCCTTCAGTTTCCTCAGTTTTGTGTTCCGCGTTAACGTTTAATGAGTTTGTGTTGTGTTCTTGCTCTCTGTTTAATAAATACTGAGTTTCTCCGTACATTCTGCGTCACACATCATTCTTGTTGGATTTACTACACCTCACCATTACATGACCGTGGTGTAAATAGGCATTTAGTCCAGCAAACAAGTTCTTGAACAGCACAAATTTAGTACAATTCATGTTGGTTAGATTTAGTTCAGAGTATGACAAATATTTTACCCACAAAGAATGTGCATGTCTGTTCAATTTGTATCAGTGTATGTTTCTGTACACACACAATAACGACAAAACCGGACTTCCCTGTAATGAGGTCTTTGGGTCAGAGCATTACACTACGAAAGACTTTATTATTAGAGGGTCTGATTGCACACACGTCGAGACAGATTTCAACACTCGTAATTCAATTTCTGGAGGAAGACATTGGGACTCGACTGATGCTTTCACAGAGAAGGAAAAGAAAAAGTACATGATTGGAAAATGTATTATACTAAAATAATCTGGAGATGTTTTTTAAAGCTATATTTTTACTAATGAATGCCAGGTGATCACTTAAGTTTCATCTTAGTGATTAGGTTAATAACATGAAATATAACCATAATCTTGCTTTACTTATTTAACCCATTTAAAGGGATAGTTCACCCAAAAATGAAAATAACCCTGTAACGGACTTCGTAGATATGGGAAGGAGGCGGCGGGAACTGGTGAACATTTAAAAGACTTTAATCAAATAAATAAACACAAAATGAAAGAAAAAGCAGCAGCCCCTAATGGACAACTGCCGCACACACACATCACAAAACGTAAACAAAACACAACATAAAATCCAGGCCTGGTCCTCTCTCGTCCTTCACTGTCGCCGCTCCTCCTTTTATGCGTCCGAGCTCCTCCGTGAGAGATCCGAGACTCTCGCTCGCCCGGCTCGTCGCATACCCCATCACCCCTCGCAGGCCGAGGGGTACCCACGAGACTGTGCTCTATTCCCTCCCAGGGCCAGTCTCGGCGGCCGCAGCACCTGGGGGTAAGGACAGACGAGACGAGAGAAAAGAAGCCGGAAGCATGAGGAGCGACAGAGACGAGAGAGGGGAGAGAGGAAGAAAGAAAAAAAAAACACACTGCCGCTCAGTCCTCAGCCAGCCGAGAGGCTCTTCCTCGCGGTGCCATGTGATGGTACTGGACACTCGGTGCGATGGTACTGGACACTCGGTGGACGGCTCGATCCTCCTCCACCCCCTGGCGGCCGACAGCGAGTCCCGCGCTCCCTGCTTCTCCCCGTCATGGCGGATGATAGCAGGCACCAACCCACGGCAAACGCCAGCGACTCCGCCGCTCCCTCTAGGATGGCAGCCATCCCACCTCGACCCAGGGGCACGGCAGCGAGCTCTCCATCCCACTGGTCTTCACTCGCTCCTGCACCACCGCCTCGGGCAGCCACTCGCGGTCTTCTTTCTTCCGCTCTGCCCGACCTCCTCAGCACCGCGATCCTCCTCAGCAGCGAGGGCTCTCTGACAGCATGTCCCTCCTTCCTCCCGGGTTTCGGCACCCATCTAAAGTGGGGTTCATTGTTATGGGAAGAAGCAGGCGGGAACCGGCGAACATTTAAAAGACTTTAATCAAATAAATAAACACAAAATTAAAGTAAAAGCGGCAGCCCCTCACGGACGACTGACGCACACACACATCACATCACAAAACGTAAACAAAACACAACATCAAATCCAGGCCTGGTCGCTCCTCCTTTTATGCGTCCGAGCTCCTCCGTGAGAGATCCGAGATCCGTGACGCGCAGCTGGCGCTCGTCATCAAATCACTCACTGGCCTCGCGTCGCTCTCTCGCGGCTCTCGCTCGCCCGGCTCGTCAGAGACCCCATGATTTACTCACCCTCAAGCCATCCTAGGTGTATATGACATTATTCTTTCAGACGAATACAATTGGAGTTATATTAAAAAATGTCCTGGCTAATCCAAGCTTTATAATGGCAGTGAATGGGAGCCCAAAATTTGAAGCTCAAAAAAGTGCATCCATCCATTATAAAAGTACTCCACACGTCCATCGGCATACGTCGCGCCAGTTATGCTTTTTTCTTAAGTTGAATATTCGGAAGCTAGATATTTTACTTTATAATGTGTTAAATATGGATATTTTTCACACACAAACGCATCGCTTCACTTCAGAAGGCCTTTATTAACCCCCGGAGCCGTGTGGAGTACGTTTATAATGGATGGATGCACTTTTTTGGGCTTCAAATTTTGGGCTCCCACACTGTAAAAAAAATCCCCATAAAATTGAGGGTAAAAAAAACAGCAGCTGTGGTTGCCAGAACTTTACCGTAAAAAATACAGTAGCAACATTTTAGGTTAAATTTACAGTAAAAAAAACGTATTTCATTAACTTTTAGCTTTCATTAGCTTTCATTAGCTTTTAGGAGGACAATACTAATATATGGAAGGTGCACAGTATCATTCACACAAACACTAAACACTATCATGGTAACACAAATTTAAAAAATGCAATTTTGCAATTATGCAATTAATTTAACAACATCAGATGTAACAAAACCCTAATGTACACTCACCTAAAGGATTATTAGGAACACCATACTAATACTGTGTTTGACCCACTTTCGCCTTCAGAACTGCCTTAATTCTACGTGGCATTGATTCAACAAGGTGCTGAAAGCATTCTTTAGAAATGTTGGCCCATATTGATAGGATAGCATCTTGCAGTTGATGGAGATTTGTGGGATGCACATCCAGGGCACGAAGCTCCCGTTCCACCACATCCCAAAGATGCTCTATTGGGTTGAGATCTGGTGACTGTGGGGGCCATTTTAGTACAGTGAACTCATTGTCATGTTCAAGAAACCAATTTGAAATGATTCGAGCTTTGTGACATGGTGCATTATCCTGCTGGAAGTAGCCATCAGAGGATGGGTACATGGTGGTCATAAAGGGATGGACATGGTCAGAAACAATGCTCAGGTAGGCCGTGGCATTTAAACGATGCCCAATTGGCACTAAGGGGCCTAAAGTGTGCCAAGAAAACATCCCCCATTACATCACCACCACCAGCCTGCACAGTGGTAACAAGGCATGATGGATCCATGTTCTCATTCTGTTTACGCCAAATTCTGACTCTACCATCTGAATGTCTCAACAGAAATCGAGACTCATCAGACCAGGCAACATTTTTCCAGTCTTCAACTGTCCAATTTTGGTGAGCTCGTGCAAATTGTAGCCTCTTTTTCCTATTTGTAGTGGAGATGAGTGGTACCCGGTGGGGTCTTCTGCTGTTGTAGCCCATCCGCCTCAAGGTTGTGCGTGTTGTGGCTTCACAAATGTTTTGCTGCATACCTCGGTTGTAACGAGTGGTTATTTCAGTCAAAGTTGCTCTTCTATCAGCTTGAATCAGTCGGCCCATTCTCCTCTGACCTCTAGCATCAACAAGGCATTTTCGCCCACAGGACTGCCGCATACTGGATGTTTTCCCCTTTTCACACCATTCTTTGTAAACTCTAGAAATGGTTGTGCGTGAAAATCCCAGTAACTGAGCAGATTGTGAAATACTCAGACCGGCCCGTCTGGCACCAACAACCATGCCACGCTCAAAATTGCTTAAATCACCTTTCTTTCCCATTCTGACATTCAGTTTGGAGTTCAGGAGATTGTCTTGACCAGGACCACACCCCTAAATGCATTGAAGCAACTGCCATGTGATTGGTTGATTAGATAATTGCATTAATGAGAAATTGAACAGGTGTTCCTAATAATCCTTTAGGTGAGTGTATATAACTGATTAAAAAACAAAACAAAGAAGAAACATTTATTTCAACGAAAATACATCAAATGTGAAGTGTCACGCAGGGAATTCTGGGAATGTCAATTTACGGTTTTTCACTATAAATTACACAATGACTTGTTCTTTTTCACTTCCAAAAACTGTAAATTTAACGGTATTTTAAATGTAAGGTTAGATCTATTACAGTTATTTACCTGCTATTCTTCTGTTAACCAATTAACTGTTTTTCACCGTAGCATTTTTACAATCTTTTACTGTTAAAATCACAATAAATTTTTTTTTTTTTTTACAGTAAATTCACTGCCTTTATAAAACTTGGCCAGGACATAACTCCGATTGTATTCGTCTGAAAGAATAAAGTCCTAGGATGAAGTCCTACACCTAGGATGGCTTGAGGGTGAGTAAATCATGGGGTAATGTTCATTTTGGGTGAACTATCCCTTTAACCTAGATGTTCACACAGACTTGCCATACAGTACGGCCACTAACTTCTGCTTCACAAATTAGACTTTTAAAATACCAAAAATTCTTTATTTATATTTATATTCTTTGTTTATATTTAGATATTTCTGTAGCTTTTAATCATTCAAATGCTCCTGCTTTTAATAAAAATGTTTGCTATATCTGATACAAACATTAGTCATAGACAGTCACAGAGATAGCTATGATCTTTGGGGAAATAGGGGTCTTACTGTAATAGGCTACATATGCATGAACCTAGATATATTGTGGCACATTTATCTGCAGTTGTTCTATAATTCTTGTTATATAGACAGAATTGTTCCATGTGTTGTTATAAATGCATTTGTTACTTTGTAATAACACGATTAATAGTCATGTCAAGTCCATGAGGAGTTTTAAAAGAGGGTTTATCTGAACACACAGCTGTTAAATATTGTATAAATGCAAGGGGGGCCTCAGAAAACATATGAGTTTCATTTTGGTCATTGAAAACAACAACATGCGTCATTATGAACAGCATGGCAAGCAGAGAGAATGTGGTTATCATTAAAATGACTAAACACATAGATGAGTGTTCTCCAGAGGACAGGATACACACATACACTCAAATGAAGCCACAAAAAGAGGACAGACAGATACACACACAGATTTTAAGGGGGATATTCTTTAGATGCTTCCCCTAGGTGTATTAGGTAGTCTTGCTGTTATGATATTCACTGATATCACACACACACTGCATTGATTACAATGTAATGCAGTTAGATCAGTGAAAACATCCGTATCAAAGTCTGAAATCACTTTTACAAATCTAACAATCCTTTCCTCATTACAATGCTTTTACATAACACATTTTTTATGCCATATTTAATTATATTTGCAATTTGGTTTTCCTAAATGCATCTGATGATCTAAAGCAAAACACATTGCAGGCAAAACTTTCCCCTGCTCTTACATTTGAGAGGTTTTTGCTATTTAATTGGTAGTGAAAGTGGAGAAATCAATGGCTAAATAGGGAAAAGAAAGGATTAAGAATAATATTGGGATGTGTCATGGGTGGATTTGAACCTGAATCTCCTGCATTATCACCATGAGTAGCTCAATGTGTCTGAAGCACATGTACTACTAGGCCGCAATTCAAATAACTTCTAATGTTTCAAATTCAGATAAAAAAAAATGTAAAGCTTTATTTTAATGGTCCAGTTCAGACATTCTACTGACTATAAGTAACTTTGCAACTTCATGTCAACTTACTAACCTGAACCCTAACAGTCTACTACAATCTAACACTCTAATGTGAGTTAGGCTGTGTTTACACTTGGCATGTTTGGTTGGATTAAAACGAACCCTGGTGCGCACCAAACAAGCAGACGGAGACCGCTGTAAAGATGGGTCTCGCTCCGCTTCCAAACCAACTCTGGTGCGGTTTGACTGAAATATGAACGCAACACGAACCAAAATGAACCAAAAACAGGACATGATGTCACAAGATGCGACCCTAAAAAGGACAGATCTCTCAAGAATACCTGTTTATTTTTCATCATAGTTGTGATGTTGCCCATCACGGTTCGGGACAGACATTAGAACCACATCTCCTCGCAGCAGATCTTGGTTTGTGTGTGACTGAGGGATTCCTGTCGCTGTTTTGACTCCTTTACACATTTTATAAGCTCTTCACGAGTTCTCAGCTGGTCAAAATACCATCATATGCAGGCTATGCACATACAACGAGCGCATTTAGCCCAGCACAAAGCATTGTTTTGGATGTTCGGTAGTTCTGTCACAAAATATATCAGCAAATCAGGTTATGAACGTTTTGAACATTTTTTTTTTGGTCCGGGCCAAATGAACCAAGCGAACCGAACTACAAGTGTGACACACCCTTAGGGTGTTTTCACACCTATAGATTGTTTGTTTTGTTCCGAAACAGGGACTCAATTTGTTACAATGTTGCATTTTCTTCTTGGTTCGGTTCGCTTTTACAAGGCAACCTTTCAAAGCGTACCAAAATGTGTTCAAGCAAATCACATGCGAGTACAACTGTCCTCTTATTGGTCAGAGTTTCCTCTGCGTCATCCATCAAGATGATTGACAAGTTTGCTCCATGAGCTTATTATGGCTTTATTTGTAACTGCTGAGACACACCCAAACACTACGAAAGTAGCCGTCATTCCCGCTGTTAAATTATATACTACATATTAACACTGCAGCAAATTAAAAACGATCTCCCAGTGCTGCACGTGAGCATCAGAACTGGACCACGGAGCAATGGAAGAAGGAGGCCTGGTCTGATGAATCACGTTTTCTTTTACATCACGTGGATGGCCGGGTGCGTGTGCGTCGCTTACCTGGGAAACACATGCCACCAGGATGCACTATGGGAAGAAGGCAAGCCGGAGGAGGCAGTGTGATGCTTTGGGCAATGTTCTGCTGGGAAACCTTGAGTCCTGCCATCAATGTGGATGTCAGAGTGTCAAGACACACACAAACACTATACGAATGTTATAATGCAGCTAGAGCAGGAATCAAGGCTTCATCGGGACAGCATTCTCGCACAGAGAAGAGAGATTACACAATATTTTAAGATGAAGAGGTGCTTTTTTGGTTTTAAACTGTATAACTAATGTGCTCACTCACAGAATCAGACACTACTGCTTTTTATTTAGCATATTTCCTGCTGTGAATTATAATACCATTTGGTTTGTTGGTCCGTTGGGTCGGATTGCTTTTACACCACAAGCAAACTGACCCAGAGTTCGTTTGCAATCGGGCCGAGGCCAGAGCGTTTGTTTTTGTGCGGATCCGAGTGTGATTGCCATGTTCACATATGCCTAAATGAACCGAACCAAGGGAGAAAACGCACCAGGTTCTGAAACAAATGCTCAGGTGTGAAAGCACCCCTAGTGTCATGGTGCAATGGCTGTATTAAGCGCAGGAAACGAAGGAGTAGGAACAAAACACAATCTTTAATAAATCCAAAATAAACAGGGCTTAAATACATGGGGAGTAATTATCATGAAACAGAACAGCTGTGATAGAACTACTTAACAGCCAAGGAGACTAACTAGGGAACTAAGGAGAACGGGAAAAAAGCAAACAGAGTGAAAACGAACATAAAACATACACGTTACAGTTAGTGTCTCAAGCAAAGTTACTTATAGTTAGTAGAATGTCTAAAGTGGACCATCAAAATAAAGGGTAACCAAAAAGACTACAGTTCTGCATTTCTGCTAATTGTTTCTAACTGTCCAAAACAATTCAAATCTGGGCCATGTTCCCCAAGCTCACTGGTGACAAACTAATTTGAAACATTCACCAAACCAAAACCACAATGACCAATTTAATAACATTTACTCGCCCTCATGCTGGACCTTAATACTGTTATATTTTTTGTGAAACATTTTGTGAAAAAAAATAACATCATTAAAACGACATGTGAGTGTGTAAATAATGACTGAATTATCATTTTTGGGTGAACTATCCCTTTAACTTTTTAGACACATGGCCAAGAGGTTAAAATAGTACAGCAGCGTGCAAACAATACTAGGGCTTTTTCTAGGTCGATGTGCATCCTACGACCAACCATTTTATACCCATTTTGTTTTGTTTGTATATAATCAGATGCTTCCCTTTCCGACAATTCATCCAAGCATGTTCAACAATGAGAGGACAGAGATGAACAGACAGTCAGGAATAGAAGAAAAACAATGCAATTCATACACAACATCAGAGTGCAAGACTACATCCCTTATAAACATTTACCATGGTAATCACAGTGTCTGGCAAAATACAGGAAGGTTATTGGTCAAACAAAGTTTTTCACAGACATGCATGCATTTTTATAACAGTAACAATGTCTGTAGTATTTGTTAATGGTTAACAAGGTAGGGGATGCTAAGAAGCACAAACTAAGGAGCAAGAAAGAGCAAAAAGCCGGAAGAAGGGATGAAAAATGGAGACCCAGGCTGCCTCTCTGTCTGTGTGGTCCGGTTTTTGGGGCAGTTCTGACAAGCAACTGACTCAGTTCTGTTGAATGGCAGATCTAGCACAACTGTAACGCAATCCTTCAACTAAACACACACACAAGCACAATGAGAGAGACAAGCAGATGCTCAAGCTCCTCGGCCAGCCGTCTCTCATGGGAGGACAGAGATTCTGGTGCAGATGCTCAACTGGGCTCAATTTCAACTATTCCCACCAGGACTACTGACCATCAAGGAAAACATCCTCAACCAAAGGATTTAGTGATGGATGCCATATTCTAATTAGCTAAATAATTTGTGTTTAGTAAGAGTATGTTTACAAGACAACGTTGAACTAAAAACTGAAGTTTTTTGCATACAAACATTGTCAAAACGATCCCTGTTTGCGCGGATTTGCGAAAACGACAAAAAATGCTGTATTATTCATGGCAGGCCAGTAGGTGGCGATGTCACTTTACACAATTATAAAAGAATGCCTGTTTTCCCATTTATTTTTTGTCAAAATTGTATAGGGTCGATAATGACCAGAGGTGTGTAACAGTGTAAGTATATTTTTTCTGCACAACAGTAATTGAATCTCTGATGACTGAACAAGTGCAGTTCATCTTTATTCCTCAAGGTGGCAATGTCTGACACACAATGATGAAGTGACGTTTCACTCATAGTTACCGCAGGCAGAAAACAAAAGAATAGGAAGAATCATCAGCAAAACTTGAAATGTCTGTGATTTACTGCAGAGCAAGAACTGAACGCAGTCAAATATTACTGTCACTGTCACTGATGGTGGATCTGGTGAAGAAGCTGTCAGAGATCAAAATATTGATTTTGAAGGTTTTGAGAATATGTTTGAGATGGTGAATATGAGGCAGATGCTGAATGTACTGAAATGAGCTCTGACGAGGACAGTGATGATGGTATAAAACATCTGCTCAAACTGAACCCTTACAAGCTCCAAAAGATAACAAAATATGCTTTATTTTATTCTTCTGTAATCGTTACTCTAATATCAGGAGAGTTTTATATTATCGTGACAGGTAGAGATCATCGGTGTTAGATATAGATCCAGGTCGCTAAAGACACCAGTACGTAATAGTGATTGGCGAAACGTTCATGCATATAAGGGTTAAATTCATAGTCTCAGACTTCACGCCCCCGTTGGCTGAATATCTGATGCATATGGCACACTTTTCTGGAAACACTTCAGGATTTTCAAAGTCGTCATCTGATTGGCTGAATTCTACAGGATGTCCGGGAGGCGTGTGTGTTGCTTACTTCAACGTTCCGCCTGGAAACAAACATGCCGTGATACCAAACCCCCTCATGAAAGAATAATGCCGGAGTGTTTACAACTGTGACAATGAGCGCTTATAAGGATCAACTAAACTCTGGATTTTCAAAAGCATGTGAAGTATGTCAAGTTCACGGCATAGACTAGATTTACACAAACCAGTCTGTTATTGTAGGGACATTGACGTTGCATTTTCACGCCCCTAAACATGATTGGCTGCTTCACATGTAAGTCAGACAGCCTCTTGGGCGGTCCTTGGCCAATGAAAGCTGCGAAGGAGTCCAGACCTTCTGCCGTCAGTCTAAAGGTCTGGCTACATGAGACTATCCACAACCTAACGCTCAGAACCGACACGCAAGGGCAACTGCACTGTGCATTGACTTTATGGGCACATTTGCGCCAAATAAACAACACCACAAGTGTGGGCAGTTAATTCTTCATGAATTCCCTCCATTGTGATGCACAGTTTGGGTAACCATGATGATGTGGAGACTTCTGGGGCCCTTTTTTTGTAAACTGCTTCAAAACAATATGGATACAAATGACTTGAGTTGACTAAAAGAGCTCCACTAGTCTGAATCATATTATTTTGACCCTATTCTTTTGACCCTAAAACAACTATCAGCAAATAACCAGAAGAATTTCACACAAAGCCGAGTTGTCTTTGACCGCACCTTTGTCCATCTAACTCATTTTAAAGAAAGGAAAAGAGGGGATGTGATTGGTCACATATTCTTATATCATCTAACCGTATTGCAGATTGGGAATATATGGAGAAGCCATTTCCCCACCCAGTTTTGGCAGGGCCACGGAGCAAAAATAAATAAACTGGAGAAAAGAAGCAGAAATCTTTGACAGTGTGAGTTTGCAAGCAGTGGGCGTCTGAAGGGAACATGCAGCTCATTGAGGGCCCCAAGTTAAACAAGTCTGTTTTTTTTTTTTTTTGTAGGTCACCATTACGTCATGGACTTCACGGAAAAGCGCTTTTTGTTTTGACCTATTTTAGATAGCGACACAACTTTTGTTGCATTCTGATCTGTTTTCTCACAGCGAGCGCCAGAGAAATGTCCTATCTGAATCTGTGATACGCACTTACATGACTAACACTGTTTTATCCTGCAGGTTTCCCTGGATTGATAACAGCTGGTGCTTTTCAAGAGTGCAGAAGCACAGATGTCACTTATCAATGGCAAAATGTGACTAAAGTACTGCCTCTCATCGTGCAGCGTCCATCCCGTCCCTTTAATAGCTTTCCCGCAGCTTAGTACTCAGGTGTATTTATTTTTATTTTGCGTATTTTTAGAATATGTAGTAGGAGACACAATGCTCAACTTTGATTTTCTTTCTATTTTGCAAGGGCTTTTTTGAGTTTTACTTCAAAAAAAGTTACGCTAACTTTTTAAGTTGTGTCAACTGAAATGTACAAATTTCAATTGACACAAATGTGCCTATCTATGATAGGTGAAAGACCGCCTCTGCAGAAGAAAATCAACGCCTTCTTCATCATTGCAACTTTGGCCCCGCCCACTGGTGTGTTAGTGAGATGACGAGGAGAGCAGGGCGAAACAGCATCACTGGACTAAAAATAACATTAACTTCCAAAGGATCCTAATGCTAGGAATGTGGTTATTTATTTGGGAAGCTTTAGTGACATCTAGTGCAGTATTATAATTCAGTTGTGTAATATTAAAGTATATGAACAAACTGCACCCACTGTTTAACGCTGGGTTATTTATTTTTATTCAGTACATTTCACTGTGGATTCTTTGGTAAATCAGTTGAAATTTTGATGCAGGCTTTGCAAACAAATTGGACAAATCAATTGGATACAGACAGTTAATTAAGTTTAGTTTGCTTATTAGCATGCATATTACTATGATATTGGCTGTTTATTAGTACTCATAAAGCACATATTAATGCCTTATTCTGCATGACTATATTCTACACCCCTACCTAAACTTAACAACTACCTTACTAACTATGAATAAACAGCAATTAGGAGTTTATTGAGGCAAAGGTCATTGTTAATAGTTAGTTAATAGTGAGAATTGGACTCTAAACTAAAGTGACCAATTTATTTTTTTTTTTTTTTACAACGTGGCTATGTTCAGAATAGCATACTATTGTACTAGTTCTATTTCTGCTGCATGTTGTGTGTACACTGTGCACAGTATGCAAATGTTCTGTATACATAGAAGTACAACATTTGCCAAAATTAGCACACTGTAACAGGGAATACTCTATCCCACAATGCAATGCACTCACTTGACCTTCCATTTCCAATGTGAGGAAAGATAGATTTGGACTTGGATTAAAAATGCTAAATAACATTTTGAATTATTGGGCATTTACACTGAAGTCTCACAGCAGACACACCCCTTCAAACAGAGCGTTCAAATCAAAGGATAAAATCAGGGTAGCAAAAAATGCCTTTTATTTCTAAATTATAAATTGTAAAAATAATACTAACATTATAAGTGCACCCCAGGAAACAATGCAGTTCATGACCCCTTTAATATTTCTCTTATTCTAACGCTCTTTAATGTGATCTGTTGTTTGTTTTGTATTCTTGCTGTTCTGCAATAAAATAAGGCAATCAGACTGAAGTATTGCGTACACACATACAGTATGACTTGCGCTCCCCTTAAAAAATTCACAAAATATGCACTCAGAATATTGAGACCTTTTTTCTTTGTTTCACAATACTCAGTTAATGATTGTAAACTGAGGTTGGTGTCTTTAGAATAAGTATCTGTGCTGAATTTTACATAAATAAACTACAAAAATCCTGTGCCATGGGCACAGCCATTAATACAGCCTACAGCGGAAGTTTCTTTACGCTCCTATTTGAAAGTGTGATAAAGGTCTATTCTCTAATAGGTGGAAATTTCTCTGCTGAATCACAGAATCATGGGTAACGTAGTTTTCACCAGGAAATCTGCTGTTAAACACAATTATTTTAAAAAAATACGTTGAAATAATGTGAGCTGATGGCTTCAACAAAAGCATATGCCATTGATTAACTCCATAACCTGCAGCGCATCGCCGACGGCCCCAGATTTTTGTTGTTCAACATTCACTGCACGTTAAAACATCACACTCTTACTTGATCTGGGCAAACTGAGTATTATTGGAAAGATAAAAGACTCCAGCTTCATCATTTAAGACTCCAGCTTCGACCACTGTTTATGATAAAACTCAGATCTATGACAGTAGTTTCTTAATTTATATCAGGAGTGCAAAACTATCAATCAGTAACTTATTTTTAAATATAATAAAAACATGCACTCATATTCAGTCGCATCTGCTGTAGTTTATTTGTGTTCACACAGCTGCACTGAACAGCGTCCGTTGTGGCTCTATGTTGATTTATTTTCACATGTTTGCAAAATATTTCGTCATACAGAATATCATTTCTATTAATTTCCCACTGAATTACGCAACACGATGAGCTGAAAGAACTTACAGGTGGGTTAATGTATAGTGGGATCAAAGTGGTATAGATGGGCAAGCCATGTAATGCCAGAATAAAGGCTAATAATTGCTGAATACAAACAAAAGAATAATGATAAAAGAATAATGAAGATTAGGTTAAAGGGTACATAACACACACAGTTTCTGCCAGTCTCATGTTAAGTGCAGTGGGTGGAGCTAAAGAGACACGAACATACACACACACACACGTACAAAATAAATGATGGCAATATCCCTGGATAACTTTTCACTATACGTTCGTCATTATATGCACTTACTTATTGCCAACAAAACACAGAAATTTGATACAGTTTCACTCGCCGCCTGCGGTTTCCACTCATGACCGGGAACAAACAATTAGCAGAAGTCCGGAAAAACTAACTGCATCCACTGTTTAACGCTGGGTTATTTGGGAAGCTTTAGTGACATTGTTGATTTTGTGGTCTAAAAACAAAATGGCAGCGCTGCCGACGGCTTCCGTAACTGAACGAAGCTCGTTGATGGGCGCACATGCTCATCCGGGAGAAGTTCCCATACAAGGAATTCTGTGCGGGAAAAAACTTTACGAAACTTATTAGAATTCTGAAGCAGTGTATTTGGCACAGAAATACTCCATCATGCGTCCAACTCATTTTTTTGAAAATTTGGCCATGTTTAGCATGAGAATCTTATCAGCCTTTTTTTTTTTTTTATTCGCATGACATGTTCTTAGAAAATGTATCATAAAAATCATAGTTTTAGAAAACTCCCAAGTGTTGGGTTTGCCTATTCTGAATTACTTAGCAGCAACCTTTTTATTTTGGGTATGTCATTTATTCCCCACTTGGGGAGGTGTGGGAGAAGGGGTTAACAATCTTGTAGATCACAGTAGGTTTATCTTTAAAGGTTTATAAGTTATCAATTCCCCTGTGAAGAAATGAATGGGATTTTTACTTCCGGAACCCGACTGTTGCACTATATATGGCATTTGGTTTCACATATTATTTTTTATAAAGTAGTATGCAGCATACAAAGTACACTGTGCATGTAGTATTCCATTCTGAACACATTCTCAATCAGAAGGACAGCCAATTAGAGCTACTATGTGTTTAACCCTGACCAATGGAAATGAGCTCATTTGACTAAGGGGAATCATTGGTAAATAAACATACTCAGTCATTTGTAATTAAGGTCTAACTAACAGCGGACGTGGTGAGAGTGTTTCTAATTCACACGCTCGGCTTCAGACACGGGTCTGAGTCACAAGTTTCAGCTGAAAACCTCACATACCTTCATTTCCTCATTACTCTCCAGGTACTTATTGCTTCAGGATGTGTATCAGTGCTGCGAGTTCTCTAAATATTTCCTCGCTTAATATGGATGACTGAACGGAAATGGTGCCCTCTGATGATGTTTTCTTTGTCTTCAAGAGCCATTTTGTAGCTGTTATTTAAGCTCTGGAGGGCAGACAGAAGACTTCATGTTGAGCGAGATGTTGACTTTCAGCTCAATGCGTTTTCAATCCATTCTGAGGCTGAATACTAGCACTCATTTGATTAAAGGAATAGTTCACCCCAAAATGAAACTTTTCTCGTTCACTCACTTTCTGTTTGAGTTTCACAGAAGAAAGAAAGTCATATGGGTTTGTAACTACATGAAGGTGAGTAAATAATGTCCTTCTTTGAAAAACACTTGACACAGCATATCACACTTCTAGTATGGCGCTATTCCAGATCCAGAAGAGTTTGTTCTGTTTTGGAAACTTTCAACCATAAATAGCCACACAGTCTCTCTCTCTCTCTCTATCTCTCTCTCTCTCTCTCTCTCTCTCTGTGATGAATGGTTCCCTATAGGCTGGACTCAGAGGTCGAGTACTGACTTTGACCTCAGCAGGAGCAGAGCAGCACAGAGGTCATGTTGCTTTATTCTCCTCTGAGTACTACTAAACTACACCACATGCTAACCCTCTCACACACACTCACACCCACCCACACACTTTCTTATATGCCTGTGTAATATGTCTTGTTTAATTGACATTCTTGTATGCCTTATAATCCTGTAATAAGGTGAACATCATGAAATCATCTAAACATTTTACTAACATGAACGTTAGTTAATAAAAAATACAACTGTTCGTTGTTTGCTCATATTAGTTCACAGTGCATTAACTAATGTTAACAAATACAACTTTTGACTTTAAATCTTAAATGCATGAATGTTTCACCAATCATTATTACATATCTATATCTAACACGGATGGATCTCTACCTGTCACGATAATATAAAACTCTCCTGATATTAGAGTAACGATTACAGAAGAATAAAATAAAGCATATTTTGTTATCTTTTGGAGCTTGGAAGGGTTCAGTTTGAGCAGATGTTTTATACCATCATCACTGTCCTCGTCAGAGCTCATTTCAGTACATTCAGCATCTGCCTCATATTCACCATCTCAAACATATTCTCAAAACCTTCAAAATCAATATTTTGATCTCTGACAGCTTCTTCACCAGATCCACCATCAGTGACAGTGACAGTAATATTTGACTGCGTTCAGTTCTTGCTCTGCAGTAAATCACTGAGACATTTCAAGTTTTGCTGATGATTCTTCCTATTCTTTTGTTTTCTGCCTGCTGTAACTATGAGTGAAACGTCACTTCATCATTGTGTGTCAGACATTGCCACCTTGTGGAATAAAGATGAACTGCACTTATTCAGTCATCAAAGATTCAATTACTGTTATGCCGAAAAATTATACTTACACTGTTACACACCTCGGGTCATTATCGACCCTATACAATTTTTACAGAAAATAAATGGAAAAAGGCATTCTTTTATAATTGTATTATTTTTTTATTGTTATATTGTTTATAATGAATTGATTGAGGAATACTAAGAAGGTTGATGTCTAACTTTACAAAATGAATGAGGAGGAGGGTAGTGAATGACATCCTGGGTCACTAAAGACCCGAGGTATGCATTTAAGGGTTAATAATGTATTAGTAAATGTTGAAATTAACATGAAAAAAGATTAATAAATGCTAATAATAAAAGTGCAGTTCTCATGTTATTAGTTCCTGTTAACTAATTTAGTTAACTAATGAAACCTTATTGTAAAGTGTTACCAAAAAATTCAAGTATTTATACATTATGGTTGTACCTGTTGTACTCCTTTTAATTTGTATTTAAATAAATTAATTTATTAAAATATTAGATGTAGTCTGCAATATAGTCTGAAGTTATAGTATAACATTAATGAGCATATTTTTAGGTTCAAAAAACCATTAAGAATAATGAGGGAAAAGCCTTAAAAGTAAAACATCAGTATGTAACTAATTATCATTAAAATAATGACACAATGAGGGGAAAAAGGTCCTACTTTAAGTAAAATATAATTTCTTAAATTTATCAAAAATTCAAATAGTTTCACCCATTTATAGAGTTTGTATTTCTAGGCCTTAAGCACAGTAACCATTTGTAACAATATTCTCATTATGTACATATCTTGGTGCATTGTATAGTTGTAATTGCATTTAAAGTACTTGCATTTAACTAACACTTGTAGTTACACTATCCAACCCTAACCCTAAACCAAACTCTAACCTCTATAACCCTACCTTTAATCCTAAACGTAACCATGCCTCAAACTCAGCAGTAAATGTGGAAATGTGACCATATTTCTTTAGATTATCTGGAGCATGTGGCTGTGGAAACTGCTGCCATGTCTTTATCAGAAGGTAAGCTGGTGTCTATACGACCATGTCTCAGTGGGACCAGCAAAAAGTATCCACACACACACACACGCAGACACACACAAATAAACATCCTCTTGAGGAGGGTCCTTAATACACACTCAACATCTCCCTCCTCTCACTCACTTAAATGAACACACACACAAACACAGACATACTCTCTTCCTGTCAGACTTCTGCAGCTGTTTCTCTCACTCATGTTCTTAAATTCCTCTCAAATCCTGCTTTGCCAAAGTTTCTCTCTCTCTCTTTCTCCTCCATGCCTCCTTTCACTCACTCTCACTCATTTGTTTGCTTTTCTTTCTCCTTCTCTCTTCATCTGTGAGGGTGTGTAGTGTTAATAAGATGGGATGTGTGCTGTGAGAGAGATTCTCCCATAATTACTCATAATGAATCCAAACATTTTTTTTCACACTGACTGTCCGCCAACTACTGTATCTGTCTGTGTTTTTTTTGGATTTTCATTCATGCCATATACAATACAGGCCTGTATTTGAATAAGATTAATACATTTATTCATACCTTAAAATAGCTTGAATGTAACTCTACATCCTTGCTTCATTTAGTATACGCGGATCGATGGATATGCAAATGAGCCCCGCCTCCACTCACTCACACCAGCTCAGAGATCACTCATCTTTACTGTAATAAACGCTGCACAATGGCAAGTGGAAATACTGGTTTAATTCAGCTATATATGTTTGAACCAGAAACTGATTCAGAAGAAGTGGAAGAGTAAATTATACAGGCTCGTCTACAAGTCGATGTATCAGAATGGTAATTTATGTATCGCTCTCTACAACATCGGACACATATTGGTAATTAATATGATTAGCCTTTTGCATGACTATGTTATCAATAATGTGTTGCTAATGTTACACAAACCATGTTCCTGTTCACCATCTCGTCTGCTTTCTGAAAATCAGCATCCGTAGAAACTCATAAAACGTCAGTGGAGAAAGGCATATAGTTCATCATAAAAACGTAACATACACCGGTCAGGCATAACATTATACTAATATTGTGTTGGTCTCCCTTTTGCTGCCAAAACAGCCCTGACCCGTCGAGGCATGGACTCCACTAGACCCCTGAAGGTGTGCTGTGGTATCTGGCACCAAGATGTTAGCAGAAGATCCTTTAAGTCCTGTAAGTTGCGAGGTGGGGCCTCCATGGATCAGACTTGTTTGTTCAGCACATCCCACAGATGCTCCATTGGATTGAGATCTGGGGAATTTTGGATCAATACCTCAAACTCATTGTGCTCCCCAAACCATTCCTGAACCATTTTTGCTTTGTGTCAGGGCGCATTATCCTGCTGAAAGAGGCCACAGTCACCAGGGAATACCTTTTCCATGAAAGGGTGTACATGGTCTGCAACAATGCTTAGGTAGGTGGTACGTGTCAAAGTAACATCCACATTGATGGCAGGACCCAAAGTTTCCCAGCAGAACATTGCCCAAAGCATCACACTGCCTCCGCCGGCGTGCATTCTTCCCATAGTGCATCCTGGTGCCATGTGTTCCCTTTTAAAAGCTACACTCAATGCTGTGATATTGTGAACATTTGTGAACACGTGTGGCAAACAAGCCAAAGAATTTGGCTTAAATAATCTCTGATGATGACGCAATGGGCACGCGCACGTCAAAGACTACAAATAGGCATGTGACAGGTGCGCTCATCAGGTTCCTTTATCTTCAGAACCACATTGTGTCCATGTGAAGCAAACAAACACTCTGTCCTCTTTCAAGCTATCCCTTTGTCAGGAGTTAGTTTTGTCAGGCAGGAAATAAGCATTTTAAGAGCTAAGAGATGCTGGACTTCCAGCAGATGTAATTGAGACCATTCTGAGTGCTAGGGCTCCTTCCACCAGAAGAATGTACGCCCTTAAGTGGCACGTCTTTGAAAGGTGGTGTGCTACGCATTATGCAGACCCAGTCCACTGCCAGATTGTTTCAGTGCTGGAGTTTTTGCAAGAAAAGCTGTCAGCAGGCACATGTCCTGCTACTCTCAGCGTTTTTGTGACCACCATTTCAGCTTGCCACGCTCTGATTGACGGGGTTTCAGTGGGGAAACACCCTTTGATCGCCCGCTTCATTCGTGGAGCTAGGCAACTGAGGTCTCCTGTCAGAATCAAAGTTCCCTAATGGGATTTAGCCATGGTCCTTGAGGGGCTAGTCGACAAACCATTTGAATCGCTAGAGTCAGCGCCGGGCAAGCAGGAGAAACTCTGCTTACTGCCTTCACTCCCCACGTGCATCAATGATCCTTGGCCGTCCATGACCCTGTCGCCGGTTCACCACTGTTCCATCCTTGGAGCACTTTTGATAGATACTGACCACTGCAGACCGGGAACACCCCACAAGAGCTGCAGTTTTGGAGATGCTCTGACCCAGTCGTCTAGCCATCACAATTTGGCCCTAACTCGCTCAAATCCTTACGCTTGCCCATTTTTCCTGCTTCTAACACATCAACTTTGAGGACAAAATATTTACTTGCTGTCTAATATATCCCATCCACTAACAGGTGCCGTGATGAAGAGATAATCAGTGTTATTCATGTTAGTGGTCTTGCCTGATCGGTGTACATCATATACATAATTCACCCGCTATATTGCTAAATGTCCCTGATTTTTCATATCAACAGAAAAATATACTGGAATAACCTGACTTCTCTTGAGACTCCACTGCTTCAAAGAATAGTTAATGATATGCTAAATCCCGCCCGCACATTGACGTAATTACAAGGTAGTTTGTGACGTCAGAAACACCAGGGATTTCAAATCGCGTTTTTGAAACTTTCTTTGGTCCACTGCAGTTATTAAGAGAAAACACTCAGCAATGGTATTGAGCATAAAGCATATTAAAAATACCACATAGACATATAAACAACATTAAAAACTTGATTTTCACCACCGGGGCTTAAATTAGCGGCAATGTTCATGCAACTCATGTATATAAAAAATATATACATGAAATATATAAAAAACTCAAAATATATTAAAAAATATTATGATGTAAAATGAAGAAATATTTCAGATTCTGCATTATTTCTAGTTCACAAAGTCAGTTTGTACAGATATTTCAGTTCAAATTTTCACAGAAAATATGTTGATAATACCACTTGTTGGTAATAAATTGCATTAAAGCATTTTCACTTTGTTCTCAGACCGTTGGACCCTAATGTATATTTACTGAGCTAAACTTCACGGCACCCGCTAAAGCTCAGCTATAGCTTGAAGCTGTATAGAGTGTGTTTGTGCTACAGCTGCAGAATCAGAGTCAGGACACAATAACAAGCTCTCCACTTTCCCTTCTCGTGTCAAAACTGTAGGACATGCAACAGCTGTGTCCAGTAATACATTCCCTCCTCAAAACACAAGCATCATTTCTTTCTCCCTCTTACAACATTTGTCCCTTTCCTTTCTGAGGCCCTTGTTTTTTCTACTTTTTTTATCCCTCTCTATTTTTAGTCCCAAACACACGAGAGAGAAGCACATATGCACTTTGACAACTGCCCTCTGTCCTCATAAATGAAGACAGAAGAGTCCAGACTAAAATTAACTCGAAGCCTCACACCTGTCCTAAACCAAAAGGACTAGTAAAACATTTAGCACACTGTGCGGCCATCTCATTAGTGTTCCATATACATTGTTGCACAAATAGACAATGAAACATTTATGAAGATATTGACACCATCTAAACTTAAACATTTATATACGTACAACTTTAGAATCTTTAGAACTGCTTTAGAACAAGTGGGTAGAAAAAGAAATCCGTAGTTGCCGCAGGTGACAAGTTCACAATCCCATAGAGTCTCATTTATCAGAAAATAATGGAGAAACTTCAGAGAAAGGCCTTTTTAATGGCAAATATCTTCATAGATAAAATACAGATGAGACTAATTAAAGTAAAATAATTTTCAATCATTGTATTGCTGAATTTAATTAGCATCAAACCTCATCATGTATGAAATGCAAGGTAAACGATGCTGCCCATTTACTTTGCGTGTGTGTGGCGAGCAATCTTCAGAAATTATAATTAAAATTATTACAATTTTAAATTAGGAAAATGTTAACTGTGTTAAATGTGATTGTGTTAAGTAAGGGATAATGTACATCCAGCCGGTTGTTGTCGCAGAATAAACCCCGACAGGAAGCGGAGGAGTCTTGCGTCACTCTGAAGGGGTTTATTCTGCGATAACAACCGGCTGGATGTACATTATCCCGCTTATTACACGGCTACTTGTCTCAAGTAAATTAGACATGAAATATTGTCTTGAGTTTAAATATATTATTAGCTCTTACGCAAAGCTTCCGCGAAGAAAAACAGTTCCAAACTGCTTTAAGCCTTTATCTATTGCTGAAAAGATTAGTTTTTACCATATATGTTGAAATTAATGCTAAAAGGGATAGTTCACCCCAAAAATGAAAATAAGCCCATGATTTACTCACCCTCAAGTCATCCTAGGTGTATATGACATTCTTCTTTCAGACGAACACAATCGGAGTTATATTTAAAAAAAGTCCTGGATAATCCAAGCTTTATAATAGCAGTAGTTGAAGCTCTGTTTTTGAAGTCCATAAAAAAGGCACCTTTCCATGAAATAACTGCTCCACACGGCTCTGGGGGGTCAATAAATGGCTTCTGAAGCGAATCGATGCGTTTGTGTAAGAAAAATATCCATATTTAAAACTTCATAAAGTGAAGTTCCGGCCGATCGCCTTCCGTGGAAAAATTTTTGAAAGTGCCTCTCGCAATTAAAATGCGTACGCTACGTCTGACGACTGGTAGCGTAAGCATTTGAACTGCAGAGGCACTTTCAACACTTTCCCCATGAAAATTGAATTCGGAAGGCGATCGGCCGAAACTTTACTTTATAAAGTTTTAAATATGGATATTTTTCTTACACAAATGCATCGATTCGCTTCAGAAAGCCTTTATTAACCCCCCAGAGCCGTGTGGAGCACGTTATTTGACGGAGAGATGCATTTTTATGGCATTTTTAACAACAACAATCGCTGCCATTATAAAGCTTGGATTATCCAGGACTTTTTTAATATAACTCTGATTGTATTCGTCTGAAAGAAGAATGTCATATACACTCACCTAAAGGATTATTAGGAACACCATACTAATACTGTGTTTGACCCCCTTTCGCCTTCAGAACTGCCTTAATTCTACGTGGCATTGATTCAACAAGGTGCTGAAAGCATTCTTTAGAAATGTTGGCCCATATTGATAGGATAGCACCTTGCAGTTGATGGAGATTTGTGGGATACACATCCAGGGCACGAAGCTCCCGTTCCACCACATCCCAAAGATGCTCTATTGGGTTGAGATCTGGTGACTGTGGGGGCCATTTTAGTACAGTGAACTCCTTGTCATGTTCAAGAAACCAATTTGAAATGATTCGAGCTTTGTGACATGGTGCATTATCCTGCTGGAAGTAGCCATCAGAGGATGGGTACATGGTGGTCATAAAGGGATGGACATGGTCAGAAACAATGCTCAGGTAGGCCGTGGCATTTAAACGATGCCCAATTGGCACTAAGGGGCCTAAAGTGTGCCAAGAAAACATCCCCCACACCATTACACCACCACCACCAGCCTGCACAGTGGTAACAAGGCATGATGAATCCATGTTCTCATTCTGTTTACGCCAAATTCTGATTCTACCATCTGAATGTCTCAACAGAAATCGAGACTCATCAGACCAGGCAACATTTTTCCAGTCTTCAACTGTCCAATTTTGGTGAGCTCGTGCAAATTGTAGCCTCTTTTTCCTATTTGTAGTGGAGATGAGTGGTACCCGGTGGGTTCTTCTGCTGTTGTAGCCCATCCGCCTCAAGGTTGTGCGTGTTGTGGCTTCACAAATGCTTTGCTGCATACCTCGGTTGTAACGAGTGGTTATTTCAGTCAAAGTTGCTCTTCTATCAGCTTGAATCAGTCGGCCCATTCTCCTCTGACCTCTAGCATCAACAAGGCATTTTCGCCCACAGGACTGCCGCATACTGGATGTTTTTCCCTTTTCACACCATTCTTTGTAAACTCTAGAAATGTTTGTGTGTGAAAATCCCAGTAACTGAGCAGATTGTGAAATACTCAGACCGGCCCGTCTGGCACCAACAACCATGCCACGCTCAAAATTGCTTAAATCACCTTTCTTTCCCATTCTGACATTCAGTTTGGAGTTCAGGAGATTGTCTTGACCAGGACCACACCCCTAAATGCATTGGAGCAACTGCCATGTGATTGGTTGATTAGATAATTGCATTAATGAAAAATTGAACAGGTGTTCCTAATAATCCTTTAGGTGAGTGTACACCTAGGATGACTTGAGGGTGAGTAAATTATGGGCTAATTTTCATTTTTGGGTGAACTAACCCTTGAAGTCTTCCATCAGTCAACTACAGCGGAGTGACACTTTAAGTATATAAGTAGTACCGGTCAAGATAACTCGTAGTACACGGATGAGCGGTGTGTTATTCACTTTGGCGGTTGTTATCTGGGAATAACGTACCACTGGAATGCGCGATTGACCAATCAGAATCAAGTATTCCACAGAGCCGTGTAATAAGCATATTTAATTACTCTGAATATTCTAGAAAGAAAAAAAAACTAGAAAAATCTAGTCAATATTTTATGAACCTCAAAGCATTTGTATGTCTCTAAAGATCTTTGTATTAACTATGTACAAGAGTTCACATTTTACATGCTGTTACATTTTGTATTTTTTTTTTAAAGAGGCCATGTTTTGCCCTTTTACATAGTCTTGATTTTGCTTCTGGGCTCTACTGGAATAGGTTTTCATGCTTGAATGTTCAAAAAACACCTTAACATTACTGTAGCTCCTTTTTTCCCAGTCTGTACGTAACGCTCTGGTTATTTCCCGTCTCTATGAAGCCCCTCCTTCTGAAAAGCGTGCTCTGATTGGTCGGCTGGATCAGTGTGTTGTGATTGGTCAAGCGCTTTGAGCGTGTTTGGGAAATGTCCCGCCCCTTACCATAACCAAGAGTTTCAACACACTACTAACTAACTCAACCAGGCCTGCCCCTTTATTTTGTGCATGCCTTGGGCGGGAATTATTTAAATGAGGAATATTGTGACGTGTTTATACCTGGAAGAAAACTCAAGACTACAATCGAAACAGTGTTACTGATATACGTGATATCTCAGAGTTACTGAGAATAACTGCCTTTGGAGTGACTTTGTGCTTTGTAACTTTGCTTTTCATGCTCAAACAGCAAAATTACACACTGAAAAAGTTGTACATGTAAGGGTGCGCTCACACTTGTAGTTCGGTTCGATTGGTTCGGACCAAAAAAGTCCTGGTCTATGGAGGGTCCTGGTCCGATTAGCGTTAAGATTGGCATTTTTAACACTGAACAAAAAGATAACGAACCTAAAGGCATATGGATACTTTCACAACCTGATTGGTCGGCTTTTATGACGTATTGCCTATTTTGAGACGGAACTTACCTGCTGTACAATGCTGTGTTTTGGGCTAAATGCGCTCGTTGTATGTGCATAGCCTGCATATGATGATATTTTGACCAGATGAGAACTCGTGAAGAGCTTATAAAATGTGTAAAGGAGTCAAAACAGCGACAGGAATCCCTCAGTCACACACAAACCAAGATCTGCTGCGAGGAGATGCGGTTCTGATGCCTGTGCCGAACTGTGATGGGCAACATCGTGACTATCGAAATGCGTGAGGATTCTGTCCTTTTTAGGGTCTCAACTTCCTGTTTTTGATCCATGTTGCGTTCATATTTCAGTCGAACCGCACCAGAGTTGGTTTGGAAGCGGAGCGAGACCCATCTTTACAGCGGTCTCCGTCTGCTTGTTTGGTGCGCACCAGGGTTCAGATGGCGTTCACACTTATTCAAATGAACCGCACTAACAGAGCAATCACACCAGGGTTCGTTTTAATCCAACCAAACATGCCAAGTGTGAACACAGCCTAAAAAAGCATAATAGGACCCATTTAAATGTGATTGCATTAAACATATTTAATCCCATTATTCTCACCTATAAAAATCAAGCTATGAAGTCAATACTCTATGAAAGGACTCATACACATTTGTATTGCCACTAAAGTTCGTACAAACTACACATACAAGAGTTTACATTTTACATTCTGTTATATTTTGTGATTAAGAAATGAACATATCAAAAAAATGTATGTTAGAATGACACTTTATGTATAGATACTGACTGTACACTAACACTAATGAGATCATGTTGAAATGTAAAGAGCAAATAATCTTTTGTCCATAATGATGTAGCTTTTATAGATGCTGCAAAACTTGTGTAATGTTAGCTGACAGGTTTGCATGTAACTGAAATATGGCTCCCACTTTATATTAAGTGTCTTTAACTACTATACTAACATTTATATTAATCATTTGATGCAATGCACTTATTGTGTACATACGTTTTTACATTTAGGCTACTTACACCGATCAGGCATAACATTATGACCACTGACAGGTGAAGTGAATAACACTGATTATCTCTTCATCACAGCACCGGTTAGTGAGTGGGATATATTAGGCAGCAAGTGAACATTTTGTCCTCAAAGTTGATGTGTTAGAAGCAGGAAAAATGGGCAAGCGTAAGGATTTGAGCGAGATTGACAAGGGCCAAATTGTGATGGCTAGACGACTGGGTCAGAGCATCTCCAAAACTGCAGCTCTTGTGGGGTGTTCCTGGTCTGCAGTGGTCAGTATCTATCAAAAGTGCTCCAAGGAAGGAGCAGTGGTGAACCGGCGACAGGGTCATGGGCGGCCAAGGCTCATTGATGTGGAGCGAAGGCTGGCCCGTGTGGTCTGATCAAACAGACGAGCTACTGTAGCTCAAAATGCTCAAGAAGTTATTTCATAATGTTGTGCCTCATCAGTGTATATAATTTTATAAAATGGTTAGTTCCAGTCCTTGATTCTGATTGGTCACTTAATAACCACTCTTAGCAACATAAACATATGTTTGTTCTCATTGATATTGTTCATTGAAGCTTGTATTATTGTGAGAGAGATATTAGGTCAGTCCTATGCTCATAACAAAAAATCTGTTTAAATGTCCGCTGTGATATCTTGTCCTTTTAACAGTTATGGGGTTTTCCCATGTTGTGACAGCGCTTTTTGTCATTTGTCAGTTGCGTCTTGCTCCTGTGTTCACACAACAAGTTTCAGTCCTTTCAATATAAAAGCCTTCGCTATTGAGTGACTCAAGCCGGGTGCACACTGTGCGATTTTGGCCACGATTTGGCTGTCTGGGACAAAGTTTGACATGTTCACCGGCAGTCGATTAATGACCGCTGCGATCAAATTTGACCTCAGACGAAATTCTGGCAGTGTCAGAAGATTTGGCGCACAGTCCTGCAGTGTGACTTCTCCTACGACGACCGTCAAATTATCTTCATTTTTCAAGACAAACTATGACCAAAATGAGCGCTAGAGATTTCTTTGTAGCCATCATTTCAATCACGCGATGTAATGCAGCTCACCGCCACCAAACATGTCATTCATTGATGATATAAAACTCCGGGTTGCCCTTAAGCTGTGACTTATTCACAATCCAGCACAGCCTCTTGTACCTTATTGCTTACATAATTACCAGCATGTAATTAGATATGTAATTTGATATGTATTTTGCAATACAAAAAAAAGTACATTGTACTTATTTTTTTTATGTAAGTGCATATTTCAATAGCTTATTTTAAACAAATACTGGTAACACTTTATTTTATTTTATACTATAGAAATTATTTATGCATAATTACAAGCAACTAACCCTAAACCAAACCATATTAATTAATATTCCACAGTACTTATTTGTGTAATTGCACTGTAACAAGTGTGAAATAAAATAGTGTAACCCATTTTCTTCAACAGCAGTTCCCACTGAAATATGCTTTAATTTAGCTTTCAATGATAAATGATTAATACGGGTTTTCCAGTATTTTCTGAAAGCTGTTTGTGTGTAAATAAAGTGTGAATTGCACAAAGACTCTTTTTGGCTGTTTGTCAAAGTGATTATAAACACTTTCATGTTGCCTGCAAACAGCAGAGAGCAATGCAGCACACCTGTACAAACCGCTCACACACACACACACACACACACACACACACACTCACACTCATGTTGGGTTTTCATGTTTTATGGGGACTTTCCATAGACATAATGGTTTTTATACTGTATAAACTGTATATTTTATCCCCTTACACTAACCCTACCCCTAAACCTACCCATCACAGTTAACTTTCTGCATTTTTACATTTTCAAAAAACATCACTTAGTATGAATTATAAGCTGTTTTCCTCATGGGAACCAAAAAATGCCCCCACAAGGACAAGGATTTCGGATATTGCCATCTTTGTGGGGACATTTTGTCCCCATAACGTAGGGTTTACCAGGCCACACACACACACACACTGGTTTACTATCTTCGTGGTGACTCTCAATAGACATAATGGTTTTTATACTGTACAAACTGTATATTCTCTCCCCTTACACTAACCTTACCCCTAAACCTACCCATCGCACAAAACTTTCTGCATTTTTACATTTTCCAAAAAACTCATTCTGTGTGATTTATAAGCTTGTTTCCTCATGGGGACCTCAATTTAGGCCCCCATGGTGACACGAGTCCCCATGAGTCAGTGTGCATTCAGGCTGAAGTCCCCACCGGGATAGAAAAACACACACACACACATACACACACACACAGAGAGAGAGAGAGAGAGAGAGAGAGAGAAAGAGATAGCATCTTAAAAAACATATGCTGTAACATTATCAAAGTTGTGTAACAGACATCCAAGATATATGTTGTGTTACAAATGATAAAAGAAGTTTACTAACTTGAAAGTGTGAACCACCTTCTGAAACACATTCCTGCACAACATCCACATATACACAAAAGAGCAGGACACACACACACACGTGTGCGTGCCCCTGCTGCCTCCCTATAGCGTGCAGTGTGGTGAAGGTAATCTGTCTATCTTGTGGTGCAGTGAACGAGTGCAGATGAGAGGAGAGACAGAGGCAGAGTGGGGTGTAGGTAGATGCTGTCACACACCTGCGCTCAGCCGGAAACCACAGCTGTCTTTGAGACCACCTCACAACAAATATTACAACACCCCTCCCTCTGCCACTCTCTCTGTCTCTTTCTTTTTCACTGTCTGTGGGAAAGTTCATTGCAAACTCCTACACAGCTTTTACTTTCTATCTTTTTTCTGTGAAATGCACATGGTAACCTGTGATATGCATTCAAGAGCTTGGCATCCACACAGGAAATGTATTTTCAATTGATTCGTATCTGTCTTTGATGAGTGCTGTGGGGGTTTGTTGAGTTAAGGACTGCAAAATATTTCTGGCTTTAAATGATTTCCCATACAGACACACAAAATGAGTAAAAATGCATTTTCATACATGAGGGAGAGATGGGGAAAAATACTAAAAAGTAAGCGACAGGTCAAA
Source organism: Rhinogobio ventralis (assembly GCA_039654625.1). Lineage (NCBI taxonomy): Eukaryota > Metazoa > Chordata > Actinopteri > Cypriniformes > Gobionidae > Rhinogobio > Rhinogobio ventralis. Next base: position 28,407,697 of record CM077203.1, on the reverse strand, counting down.
TAAAAGTAAAAGGCAAGCAGTGGCACAGGATCACCAACCAGAAAGTGAGACAGGCTTTAGAAAAAAAAAGCATTTGTTCAAATAGTGAAACTTTTTACTTTTACTAAAAAAAAAAAAAAAAGAAATTGTTAAATATTTATTCAATACACTCTAAAAAATGCTGGGTTGTTTCAACCAACTATTGGTTTAAATTAACCCAGGTCTAAACTATTTAAAGGAACACGCCGACTTTTCGGGACTTTAGCTTATTCACCGTATCCCCCAGAGTTAGATAAGTCCATACATACCATTTTTATCTCCGTGCGTGCCATAACTTTGTCTGATGCCCCCACCGCTAGCCATATCGGTCTAGAAAATTGCAACTTTTCATTTTCCGTCGGTCTTAGTACACGATGTAACTATACACATCACAACAGGAAAATGTTGGCGTTATTTTGTCACTTATTGAGCAGTAGGCTAGCTGGAGCCATTTACCTCCAGTCTTTGTGCTAAGCTAGGCTAGCGGTGGATGCGTCAGACAGAGTTATGGCACGCACGGAGATAAAAATGGTATGTATGGACTTATCTAACTCTGGGGGATACGGTGAATAAACTAAAGTCCCAAAAAGTCGGCGTGTTCCTTTAAACCAATGGTTGGGTTTGTCCATATTTGACCCAAGCATGGATTAATATTTAACAATTTAATATTTTATTTAATAGATTTTTTAAATTATATTATTATTTATTGATGTATTATTATATTATTTATTAAGCTATAAATAATCTAAAACCTAATTTTGTGATTTAGTTATTATTATGTGTAATAATAAGTTTTATGGCCTTAAAAAAATACGAAATATTTGTACTTGGTTTTTCACAATACAGGCTTATTTAAAATGAACTAGCAAAGGTGAAAAGTGATTAAAAATGGTTGAATTGTAACCATTGAAAAAAAAGGTGAAGAAACTATTTTCACTGAGAAATTGCTATTATAACAATTACAATAAAGGCAATTAACACAAAACTTCTAAGTAGAAAAACTGAAATAGTGGTTTCTTGTAAAATGCACTCCAATAATCTTTTTTTTGTGAAGTTTTATTTATAATTTAAAAAAACTACTATGCGCAACTATGCGTCGCTCAACATACTCCGTTACTCCGTTGCTCTGATTGGTTGTAGGTCTATCCAATTGAATGCAGAGGCATTTTCTTTCCTGGTTCGGTTGAAACACGCCCCATAATCACAGCCCAATGGAGCAGTATCAGACTCATATTCTTACTAGAATCTGACTATGATGACGTCAAGCTACAGGACCTGTACACTTCCCCAATAAAAGTAAATAACAAATAGTTATGCAGTACAAACAGAACACCAGATTACAGGCTTATTCACACCGAGGACGATAACTATAATGATAAAGACATGTCCTAAAAATAATTCTAAATGTAAAAGAGTAGCAGAGTCCACATTACAACTACACTATATTGCCAAAAGTATTGGGACACCCCTCCAAATCATTGAATTCAGGTGTTCCAATCACTTCCATGGCCACAGGTGTATAAATCAAACACTAGGCATGCAGACGCTTCTACAAACATTTGTGAAAGAATGGTTCTCTCTCAGGAGCTCAGTGAATTCAAGCGTGGGACCGTGATAGGTTGCCACCTGTGCAATAAGTCCAGTCGTGAAATTTCCTCACTTTCTCTGGAGTGACCAATCACGCTTCTCTGTCTGGCAATCCGATGGATGAGTCTGGGTTTGGCGGTTGCCAGGAGAAAGGTACTTGCCTGACTGCATTGTGCCAAGTGTAAAGTTGGGTGGAGGGGGGATTATGGTGTGAGGTTGTTTTTCAGGGGTTGGGCTTGGCCCCTTAGTTCCAGTGAAAGGAACTCTTAATGCTTCAGCATACCAAGACATTTTGGACAATTTCATGCTCCCAACTTTGTGGGAACAGTTTGGGGATGGCCCCTTCCTGTTCCAACATGACTGCACACCAGTGCACAAAGCAAGGTCCATAAAGACATGGATGAGCGTCCTGACCTCAACCCGATAGAACACCTTTGGGATGAATTAGAGCGGAGACTGTGAGCCAGGCCTTCTCGTCCAACATCAGTGCCTGACCTCACAAATGCGCTTCTAGAAAAATGGTCAAATATTCCCATAAACACACTCCTAAACCTTGAGGAAAGCCTTCCCAGAAGAGTTGAAGCTGTTATAGCAGCAAAGGGTGGGTCAACTTCATATTAAACCCTACGGATTAAGAATGGGATGTCATTAAAGTTCATGTGCATGTAAAGGCAGGCGTCCCAAAACTTTTGTCATCCGCTGATGTGGACACTAATATAGTTATGATTATAGCTATCTTTATAGATATCATTATTGGTGTGAACGGGCCTTAGCACATAATACAGAATAGTAACAGTGAGAGAGAGAATAATAAAATACTAAAGTACACAAAAAAATTAAAGTTAAATGCATAAATTCCAAATAGAAAGCAAACTGTTTAGACTTGCATGGGCTTAGATTGGCCTACAATACAAGCAATTTACTTTTAATTATATTTATTAAAGTGATACCACATGAGCAAGAGTATTTTGTTCAGAAAATCAGCAATCAAATACAAGCCTAGAAAAAATCATGAAAAAATCAAAGCTAAATCATGTGTATGTGCAATATATAATATGATACTAAACTGTGACGACATAAAGCTTTTTTATTACGGCAATAAAACTTTTTGAAACTTGACAGTGTGTATCTGTGTGTGTGTGTGTGTGTGTGTGTGTGTGTGTGTGTGTGTGTGTGTGTGTGTGTGTGTGTGTGTGTGTGTGTGTGTGCGCGTGTGTGTGTGTGCGTGCGTGTGTGTATGTGTGTGTGTGTGTGTGTGTGTGTGTCTGTGTGTGAACTGGCAAAGGGGGACAGTCATCAAAACAGGAAACCATTTATGTTGCTGAAACACCATTTTTAACTCTCGTAGGCAGGCAAAAATAAATACAGCACTAAGAAAAGAGAAAGAGAGAAAGAGCAGCAGGGGAAAAGAGAAAGCGAAGTGGAACAAAAACAAAACTTTGTGTAGCCGTTGGCCTATTCCAAATGCTTTAGAACATGAGCCAAACATGCAATAAAACAAAAGTACACAAAAGTACACACATCCAGCACACCCTTAAAGGGACACTTCACCAAAAATTTGAAGTTCTGTCATCATTTAATCATGTTGTTCCAAACTTTCTTTCTTCTGTGGAACATGAAGATATTTTGAAGAACGTTGGGTCCAAACAACTCCACTAGACCCCAATGACATTCATTGCATGGGCTCTTAAAAAGAGAAAAACTAAGACTTTTTTTCTGACCAAGCTTTTGTTCTTAGTCTTTTTTTGCTTGTATAAATGGCAAGTTTTCATTTGACCCATGTACCCCCGGTTTCACAGACAAGGCTTAAACTAGTCCCAGACTAAAATGCGTATTTGAGCTGTTTTAACTGAGAGCAACGTGTACTTAAAATATGTCAGTCAGTGCCATTGTTTAGTCTCAAAATGCACACCAGTAATGTTTTCATTTCTAAGGCACGTTTACATAAATGTCCTAATTAAACCAAGGCCAAATCCTGGCTTAAACTAAGCCCTGTCTGTGAAACCAGGCCCAAGAAACTACGTTTCGTCAGGTTTTCGTCGTCTAGGGGGGTTCAAAATCATGATCAACACTTATTATATGCATTAAAGCAAACACTATTGCAAAATCTTGTGAGTTTTAAGTTAGAACTAGATTGTGGTAGGCCTATTTGTCCATGCAAATCTCCAATTGTAGGGTGTTCTGTGTGAGCTTTAGTCCATTAGTCTGGTTACTATGATATAAATATCATTGTTTATAAATATGTTAATCATTCAGTACCACGGTATACATCAAAGTACCATGATATTACTATCTGATATCATCATAGTACCATCACAGTACTTTATGTGTATCTTTTAAATTCCATGAAATGCACCTTCAAGTGGAGAGAGTTCTGGTCCACCAGCTGAAGAAAAGCCCCTGGTCATGCATTTAAAGGTCAAAATCAGTATGAGATTATTTGATAACACACACATAGCACTCATGAGATGGACGTCTCTCTGCAGTGCCAATAGGGGAAATGATTTCCTCCTGCTAGCAATCATCAGGGGCAAACCCCATATTTGACCAGGCACAGACGAGCCATTGTTTGTGCCTCCTCCATTTGGTGTTTCTTATTAGTCACAGCTTCAATCTGTGTGTAGCTGCTGTCCCACCCTGAGAGAGAGGGAAATATAAATATGTATATGTGTAGCAGTGCTGTGCAGTGGTGTTCTGAAATGAGGTGGTAATGTCATCACATTTTTTTTAAAATATATAAATCAAATGTAAATTCATGCCCCAGTTACACTTGATGTTGTTAATAACTAAAGGCAGTAATAATTTACACAATATGTTTTATTTGTGAACTGATGTTCAGCTGTTCTTTTTTAATAGTCAACTAATTTATTATTTTCAGATCATCGGTCATTATGCTGGGTAAACACTGGTCACAGACACCAAGATAGACTTAAAAAAAAAAACACAGTCATCATGTTTTCAGCCATTTTAAGTTTGATTTTGACGCGACATAGCACTGATATCTAAGTGGCCGAGCTGTTTAAAACAAGAGGCAAGATTTGTCTCACTAACCAATCATATCGCATTGGAGGCATTGCCTCGCTCATATGACTTTCCCCCATTCATTCTCCATTACCCCCAACTAAACTTAGTGCACACTTTAGGGGGTCTGTTGAAAGTCAATGGGCTCAGGGGAGGCAAGAGAGACACAGTGTCCTGCTGTAACTTTACCTGCAGGTGTCGCTGTTGGACAGTGTTACTTAAAAAATTGAGTGATTTATAAAAAAAATTATGTCACATTTTGTAATATTTGCATTGTTTTATTTTTGTAATATGCATTATTTTTTCATCCATTTTTTGAGGAGGCAGTGTCTCCCTTGCCTCCTCGGAGGAAATGTCCCTGACATACACACACACACACACACACACACAGTCTGGTTTACTATCTTTGTGGGGACTCTCCATAGACGTAATGGTTTTTATACTGTACAAACTGTAAATTCTCTCCCCTTACACTAACCCTACACTGTAAAAAATATCGCCTTGGTTTTACTCAGAAAAATTGAGGCAACTATTTGCATCAGACTTCTAAGTATTTTGAACTCATCTAATTTGTGTTTGACCAAATAGACTTTACATGTCTTCAACATGCACCCTTAAGTAATTTCAACTCAATTTCCCTCGTAAACACAACTCAAATATTTTATGTAGCAGAAAAATCTAATAACTCAAGTGAAAACACGTTCGTACGACATGCATTAGTTCTATTTCATTATATGTAATAAGCAGTATGCAGTAGAGACTAACCACAATACTGCTATAAACAGTTGCTCATTGAGCAAAGCAATTCATATGATGCACTGCGCTTACCTGTCATCAGCCTAACGTCAGGCTACACTTGTCACCATGACGGTAACCCCCAGAACTCCGACATGACAAAAACTTTTCTAAATCCCAACTTAATAGAACATTAAACAATAATAAGCCTTCTACTTTATTTATCTTGTTGCAATATGGAAAATATGTTGTCATCGTGTGAAAAGGGTTCATTACATCAGCCAAATCCAGCAGTAAATATTTCAAGTAAATGTAACTTAAATAGCATGTTGGAAATGCACATGTCTACAATGCCTTGTCTAGATTACTTAGAATAAGAAGTGCGATATATAATTATACAAAATATGTTTTTGCTACAAATCCAAATTAAGGGAGCTACTTAAATTATCCAAGTAAAGTAACAAACAAATATTTACTTGTAAAACAATTTTTTTTTGTTACACTTACAGCCTCAACGATTCATGTTTACCTGTGTACCTTTAAACCTACCCAACACACAAAACTTTTAGCACTTTTAGATTTTCAAAAAAAAAAACTAATTCTGTGTGATTTATAAGCTTGTTTTCTCATGGGGACCTCAATTTAGGCCCCCACAGTGACGAGTCCCCATGAGTCAGTGTGCATTCAGGTTGAATACCCCACCGGGATAGAAAAACACACACACATACACACAGTTCATTAAGTAGGGACAGGAAACCCAGGCTTGATCAGGTCCAGAAATGAGCAGGTTCACACAGATTCAAAGAATAATGAACAATACAACATGTCACTGCACAACACAAAATATCATGTACTAAAGTATGATATTCTTATCATGTGAATACTATACCTACCTGGCGTATAAATATGGTATAGGCACAGACTACAATTTTGAGCTACAGATTCCATCCAGTTGTCGGTGATCAGACATGTTTTGATATTTTGAGCTGATTTTAGCTTTTAGGATGTGCTTATGGTTCTGAATTACCCTTTTTATGGCTTAGTTTCAATAAATCATCTTTGCGTGGTTAAATTATTTCTGCAGTTTTATTTTACAAAAGCAAGATAAATATATTTTCCATTATATGTCTGTGATTTAATGCTGTAAATAGACAAAGCATTGCGTATACATAGCCGTTTAACCACACGGATGCAATTATGTTGTTTTGTGTAAAAAGCTAAATCTGTCTTTAGAGCAGACAGCTTCCCTTTAACTCATCCCATCACTATCAAAGTGGGAGGATGTGGCTAGGGATTTGGAATGTGTTAGCTGAACTGAATATTAGCCTTGCTGGGACTACGGGAACAATTAAATGGACAATCATTGTTTTGTCTACTGCTGCTGTGTTTGTTGTTCTTCCAAGCAAAGTACTCAAAATGTTTTATGAACACTGACTGGCTGTTTTTTTTTTTTTATGTCGAGCTTAACAGCTACTCATTGATTTTTTTATGCTAACAACAATCAAAAAACAACCTGGGGAAATCTGGTAGCTGATGAAAGGAAAAAGAACACATTCATGGCCCAAACAATGATTTAACATGAGTGATCAGATCTTGAATAGGGTAGGGGCTAATAGCCATTTAAAAAAAATTAAACAAAAAAATAAAACAAAAATTTGTAATTTTACAAAATGTTAAAATTATTGTTTAAATGTCAATCTTGACTAGGAAGTATGTGAATAGTACACTGTGATATAGCCAAGTAGTAAGACACGAGGACACTAGATTTCCAACAAACTGGGTTTTATTTTAGCCAAAAAATAAGGAAAAAGTCACAAATAAAGAATACAAAATAAATCAACTTAATCTAACAAATACTCTAGTTAGACTTAAATAAACTGAGGTCAACAAAACAAACTTAACTCAATATAAAGAGAAAACTGAGGAGAACCTGAACTGAACAAACCGACCTTCCAACTGGGACAACAGACAGGTATTTAAGACAAACGGTGAGCTCACTTAAACAAGACAAGGGGAAACATACAATTAACATTTTATAAAGCAATAGATTATTTGCAACCCCCCCGCCCCCCGTGAACTCACTTCTATTTGGTATCGACGAGCGGAACTCTCTGGCGATAAATCTCTACTGCTGCATGAGCGTCAGCCTTTTGCCAGTTGAAACCGCGGTGATGGATAGACGCACACCGCAACCAGCGCCATTGCTCTCAACTACAACCCTCCTCACAATAACTTAAACTCAATAGAAACAAGGATCAGAAAACAGAAATAGCACAACGCAAGCCAGTAAGTGTGCACTCCAAACTGACGAACAAAGTACTACATAAATAAAGCATTGAAAATGTATCCAACAAAATATGTGTAGCGTTTTTATTATATAAGTCTATATAACAAACCTCAAATGCTATACTATAAACTTAAAGGGTAAATCAAGTGAAATAAAATAACTATCAATGTAAATGAGTATATCATGGAATGTATTCGAGGAGAATGTATGCGCTGTGAGTGAATGAATTAATTCATGCGTATGAGTTACCCTTATCAATGTGTGGCCACGGGTTCGGCCATCACATACACTTTATTGCCAAAAGTATTGGGACACCCCTCCAAATCATTGAATTCAGGTGTTCCAATCACTTCCATGGCCACAGGTGTATAAATCAAACACTAGGCATGCAGACGCTTCTACAAACATTTGTGAAAGAATAGTTCTCTCTCAGGAGCTCAGTGAATTCAAGCGTGGGACCGTGATAGGTTGCCACCTGTGCAATAAGTCCAGTCGTGAAATTTCCTCACTTTCTCTGGAGTGACCAATCACGCTTCTCTGTCTGGCAATCCGATGGATGAGTCTGGGTTTGGCGGTTTCCAGGAGAAAGGTACTCGCCTGACTGCATTGTGCCAAGTGTAAAGTTGGGTGGAAGGGGGATTATGGTGTGGGGTTGTTTTTCAGGGGTTGGGCTTGGCCCCTTAGTTCCAGTGAAAGGAACTCTTAATGCTTCAGCATACCAAGACATTTTGGACAATTTCATGCTCCCAACTTTGTGGGAACAGTTTGGGGATGGCCCCTTCCTGTTCCAACATGACTGCACACCAGTGCACAAAGCAAGGTCCATAAAGACATGGATGAGCGTCCTGACCTCAACCCGATAGAACACCTTTAGGATGAATTAGAGCGGAGACTGTGAGCCAGGCCTTCTCGTCCAACATCAGTGCCTGACCTCACAAATGCGCTTCTAGAAGAATGGTCAAAAATTCCCATAAACACACTCCTAAACCTTGTGGAAATCCTTCCCAGAAGAGTTGAAGCTGTTATAGCTGCAAAGGGTGGGCCAACTCCATATTAAACCCTACGGATTAAGAATGGGATGCCATTAAAGTTCATGTGCATGTAAAGCTAGGCGTCCCAAAACTTTTGGCAATATAGTGTATCTTATATCTAGATAGCTGTCTTTGATGTTAAAGCTCCCCTTATGAAAAATAAGTTTATTCAAGTGTGCTATTAGTAAACCTCTTTTAAACTAAAAATAAGAAAGTATACTATCAGTCTACCTTTTATGTACTTCTCATAAATATACTTAAAATTGGACTTACTGACAGAAAGGTCTAAGTATATTTGGATTATACCTGTTCTCAATCTTTTTGATTGAGATATACTTAAAAGTATAATTAAGAATTCTGAGTGTACTTGGCTTGTAGTTGTGATTAATATTTTGATTGAGTAGCCTATTAAATACCTTTTTCACATAGTTTTACATACTATCTTATAAAGTTACATTGTTTGAAAATATTGATTTATAAAGAAAATAGATATGTTCCTAATTCTGTGTATCTGTCACCTGGCATTTACAGTTCAAGTGATTGTCTCCAGAAGTTTTGTGGTCCCATGAGCAAAGAAGATAGATTTCAAAGTGTTACCTCCAGGATTTGGTGCCAGCCGAAGCAATGCTAATGGATAGCTTACTCCAGGTATTACAGGCCTTCTTGACAAATACCACAAAAAAGATTAATCTTAAAACCCAGCTTATGTTAAGTATTTTTTTTAAATACTGGTGAATTTCCCCAAGTGAGTCATTCATCAACTACATTACTAACAACAGCCTTGATGTCACAGTTTATGGAGTTTAAATTACTTAGGAGAAACTTAAGAACATGTTGACCAGAGTATGAGAAGCATTCAGCTGAGCATGTAATGGTCAGCGCCAGACCTTCAAACCGAGCAAGGTTAAATCCAGAAGTCAAACTGAGGAGCTTTTTCCAGCTCCACAATTCCTACCCACCCACAAACTTCCTTCAGCCCCAGTTTGTGAGTGTTCTAACAACGAAAGGAATGACCGAGCATGAGAAAAAAGTACTGAATTACAATAGGAGGGAGTTCAGTAAACAAATACAGCATTGCAGAGGGCAAATTAATCTAGTCGGGGAACGAAAAGAGAAGCAAAAAGAATGCATCCTTTGCCAACGTGACAATTATGTTTATGTGGATCAAAACAAAACAACAAGCCTTTGCCAATCCCAGCAGTGGCCCTTCTATTGTTTCAGAGATCAAGCTGAGATGAAGTTACAGCGTCAACATACATCCGTAGCAGCTCCGTCCGGATGGAAAAGAGGCCCTACATATGCAAAAGCAATGCTAATCCACGCGAAGCCCTGGGGATGCACACTCCAAGCTACATGAAGCCTTCCAAAAAAGTGCTCACTATTTTTATCAGAATGACGCTCCCCGGTGGGAAAGCACCACTGAGTCGTTATGGTTTCCCTTAGATATGTCGTCCCACCAGAAAATCAAAATAAACACATGGAAAACCACAAGGATATATCTGGCTCGTTGTGCGGAAAGCATTTTTTTGTTTCTTTTTTCTCCTCTTGCCTTTTTCTGCAATTGTACTCTTGCATGCATGCTAAAAAAGCAAGACTTGGGGAACGAGAAGAGAAAAGGATGGAACACTCAACAACCCAATGAAGTAAAGTTTTAACTATATTAGATTTAGTTCCAACTGTATGCCAATGTATGGTTAGCATTGTAGGCCTTTTTTCCAGTTGAACCTTGTACTCAGTCAAAAACTGTTTGTAGCTTTTGGTGGGATACCACAATAATGACATGGTGCGAGAATAGGAAGATTTGGATTTTGCAGATACGGCTTTCGGTCAAGAGCTAAGCCAGTCTCAGCCTCAGACAGCCCACCAAACTTGAAATCACTTTCTCAATCCGGCAATCTCTAATCTGATTGGCTGGCTTTAAGCAACTTCATGAGGTGTTTTTTTTTTTCACAAGGAAACAAATCATGCTTACAAGGTACTAGAGTGATAAGAGCACTTTTGAAGTTTGTAAGGTTAGTAACATCAAACGACACTACACACATACACTAACCTTACAGCCATCTGAACCCAACTGAGCAACTCAGTGCGCAAGTGCTGACCTACCATTACTGCTTCTAGTAGGAGTGAAATGGTGTCGCGCTATGTTGAGGAGTGTCTTCGAGCACATCAACAACATTTCTTTCTGCCATTTTTTCCATCATCAACCATGTTGGAGATAACTAACGTTACTATTGCTGCCCTGTACCTTTTCGCCGAAAAGCCAAATGCCGACGTGTCTGGGCTCACAGCACCATCCAGAGGCGCACACAACTCTTTTTCTGTCTTCTCCAGGAACTGCCTCTGGATGACAGCCGCTTCAGGCACTACTTGAGAACCACGGGGGTGCCCACTACCCAGTTTGATAACCGATTGGCTTGCGTGACAACGCGTCATGCGGATTTTCCGCTTGAGTTCAAATTTTTTTACTTGCGCGGAAGACGTGATTGAGGCTTTCGCGTCATTCGCATCGCCCAATTCGTCTCATTCGCGCTGCCCAACAAGAATTTGTGTCTATTCATGTCTTTGCATTGACTGTATGTAACCTACTCGCGCAAATAATTACATTAGCTTTTGGTGCGCGCACACCATAAGGGTACACAGAATAGGAGTTACGAATTCAGTATGCCTCTTTCTGCCATCCTGGTTTCCTTTCCATGAAGCTTGTGGACACGGCACGAAAATGTATCAAAACTCAGCATATAGGCTACTAGCAAGCTCTTACATGCCATCTGAACTCTTGTTTTGGGTTGATGCATAGATCGTCTCTCTTCTGCTCTTTTTCCTGTTGTGGCAGTTAGCAAAGAGCGTTGCATTACCATGCGAACCCCCTTCTGGATTGGAATGTGGATTGCCTGTGACTGACTGTATTCGTCATCTGACTGTATGCACCGAACAGTGACGTCTGTACCGTGACGGTCGGGGACAAATACATGTACTGTTACACCCCTAGTTTCTAGACACCTCAACTTACTAGATGAGTAAAAACTGATACAAGTAGATATGGAGCCAGTCCTTTTAGATTAAAAACAGAATATTATGTTGAAACATGTTCAAGGAAAGTAGTGCAGTAAGATTGTGCAGACAGGGTTGTTTCAGGAAAAGCTTGAGTACGGCAGCTTGATGTCCTAGGCTTTGAAAATCCAACTAGTCTCTACATGGGTTCTGACCAGAGTCACCTTTCCTTTCAAACAGCCAGACAAAGAAACGAATTGCTCATCATACAGGCACAAGACAATAAACACTAAGAAACTCCCTCAAATGGAGGCAAGTTTACTCAGAGATATGGAATATTATGGGCCACTACAAACTGAGTATTGGGAAGTTTTGTTTCGCAAACATGAAATTGGAAATTATGTGTGTATCATAACTCCAAAATGGCGAAATGATTCCTCCCACATAGATTCAGACTGTGAGACAAATTTATTGGGAGAGATGAATCAGACTCTGAAACTGGAGACTTGTGACCAGGGCGTTTCCATGACGGCCTCTCTGTGAACTGTGTGTGTGCGCAAGATAACCCTCTCCTTTCTCTGAACGCTTTATCCGTCGGGCTACGGCAGAGATCCACACAAACAAACACAGCCGTGGAGAGGAAATACTTTCACTGCGATGTGCCGCCCTAGGCTGACACCCGTAAAATTTTGTCTGGCGGTTCTCCGCCCATTCACACACACATACAGATCACCTGTTCCTCTACATCTCTGGCTACATTTCCCCCGAAGTGCCTGTGTGTGAGAACCCTTGTGTATGTGTGTTGTGAATTAGACTTCCTCTTTTGTACACTTTGAGAGACCTATGTGTACAATAATTTACTTACTCAAAGGGGCAACTTCTATTGTGTATGTGTGTGCACCCAAACAATCCCAAAGACCACACAAACACTTGCAAATACAACATACACCCACGCTTACAACTCCACGCACACACATCTTCCTGATGACCGTGGCTTACGCCGCTGAAATCCAGCTGCAGTAACAGTTGTTCGCCGCTCTTCCCGGATCTCCACAGAAACCAGAGCCTGGCTGTTATCGGATCCCGCTCGGCTTTCCTCCTCGGGAAAGAAGAATGCAGTGAGAAGGAGGAGAGAGAGACAGAGGGAGGCAGGGTGAAGGAGAAAGAGAGGGAGGGGGCGATGGTTTGGTCATGGTCCCGTGTGGGAATATTTAATAACAAACATTAAAAATACCACAGAAAGACTTTGCCACATTCCCACGGTCCAACTGCAGCCAGGGCCTGACAGCACGGTTATAAATACCAGCTATAGAGTGGCCCCAGAGTGCACTTACAGTACAACACATACACACACAGTATACACAATCCATGCACATATACACACAGTTACCGATCCATGTACAGTACATCTGGAGAAACTATGTGGAGTTGCTTGGACACTTTTTGCAGCATATACATCCAAGGTTAAATGCATGAATAGCATGCATGCACAATAATACATACTCACTCTGGTCAAGGCACAAATGGCACACTTCACATGCACTTTTGGTCTTGTGGACTTACAATGGCTGCCGTGTGCGCATGTCCGTTAAGTCCATGAGATCGTAGGGTGTCCCATTTGTCCCCCTTTGCGGTTGGTCAAAGCAACGTTACGTCACGAAAGTGCAGACTCGTAGGAAGTGTTTAGGGTGCCATTTGTGACAGGGCCCAAGTGTGCTGTCTGCATAGGCTACATTTTAAGGCATCACAGGCATGCTGTTGATGTCAAAGGCTTCATAAGGTAAGCATTATAATGTAGATACCTCCTTTGGTCCAAATTAACATCACATATTTTCTTTTGTACATAAGACAATCCCAGAATCCACTGCAACGAAGAAAAAAAATAAAATCACACAAATCAAGAGAAATGTTCAATGTTTGAATGTTGCCATATTTTTACAGCTATGCTAGGGTATGCGAATAGTGCGCAAGACAAAATCCGTCATCAGCATATTATGCGTGTAATGAACATGTGCAGCAGATTTTTCGACTCGCCCGTACTCTGTACACTTAACTCACGTATGCACCTTGAATTTTTTTAGTTTGTCCACAAGGTGGCGACAATGGCCCGGGCCACTGTTTCAGTCGACACAGAAATAGAGGAGACAGAACAACAACAACTAACTATAGAGTATACTTTGAAAGAATTCAGCTGTACACATACTCTAAGTGTACGCTACTATTTTCGTCACCACCATTTTATCAAGAAGCCACTTCCATCCTCACGTCGGACTGGCTGAGGAAAGCAGGGGAAGCTCTCACTGACTTACTTTCCGTTCCTGAAACAATGAGACTGGAAGCTGGCTGTCTGCCCCCATCTTTGTGTGTGTTTGTGTGAATTTGAGTTCTTTTGCTCTCAGTCTTCATAGGTCGCAAGGCTTAACCCAACATGGCTCCCTCGTTCCTGTTATTGGACAAGACATTAGTCTCAGTGTCAAAAGGCTTTGGGCTTTGCGGCAAATTTTAGATGTATTACAAATGGGGGTGTGAAACGCCAAAAGCATAAAAACAAATGATCAGTTTGTTGTGTGGAAACTTCAATGGTATAACAGAGTGCTTTGAAGCATTTATAGAGTCGACTAATTTAACGTGACACATTTAAATTGTTTTACAATGACAGTATGGTCTTGATTTTTTTTTTTTCTGGACTGTTGAAGACAGTGAAGAGGATAGGAAATGATTGGTAGAGAAGGGGGGTTTACTTTACCTGTATGGAGCAAAGCTATCAGTCAGATGGTAGGGTTGCAATCTACAAAATCTATTAATCTATGAAAACAAATAGAGATTCTTACATGACGCAAACTGGAGTCAAACTGTATTTCTCTCATGAATGCCACTGTTTTGTGTGTCTGAAGCAAGTGAGCTAACAATTGTGGAAGTAATGTTTTACTATACATAGTAATGTTTTCAACTATCATAATCAAGGTAAACAGTAATATAACCTATTTAAGAGAATGTAGATATTGATAGTCTATCCAGGGCCACCAATGAGGGGGGATAACTAGACCTTTTGTCCTTGGCCCAGGCTTAAGGGGGCTCGGACTGGATTGTGAAAAGGGAGTGCCCAGAAATTAAGATTTTGTGCTGGACGCAATAATTGCTTACTGCAGCCCTGTATCTGTCCCTCACAACTTCATTTTCATTTGTAAGACAGCACCCATCCTTACAAATGTCCACCAGTGATATGCGAGGCAATACTAGCATGGGCTAAAAGCTTTGCTAAGTCTTGCTTTTGCTGCGCATATGGAGTTTGTAATCTTACTGATGTTTGATAGAGTGCCATAACAGCATGAAATTAACACAAACTGGCCAGATTAATCACTACCATATTAAGGCTACAACGCTTTGGCATTCAGCTTGGGACATTTCAAACAATACTTCAGCAAAGAACAATATTTAAGGATTAATTTGATCTGACTCTTACGACGGACACTCCCTTGAACATGCAGAGGAGAGCGTTTGACTCATTGCAACAACAACATCTTCTCTTGTGTCTTATCTACACAAGCAACTCCTCTCTAGTTCCTATGGTTGGAAACAGTATAAAAGAGTCTTTTCTCATTGTCTTACTTGTTCTGTCTTTCTTACAAAGGCGGGTTCCACAGAGCGTATTTATTGCGCTAATAAAATGAAATGCATGTCTGTGGTGGCAGAATTATTGTGCAATAAATGTCTGAAGAACCAAAAGATTCTTACCGCAATAATCGAGTCTTAGACACCACAGATATTTCACTTACGGTTTGGCCGGTGGCTGTTATGATGTCACAGGCTACAAGTCAAGTAGGTGTGGGTCATTTTTAGGGTCAAAATTGATCTGATAGTCACAATATCTGTCTGAAATAGCAACTACAAGGCTAAAGTATATGGTCACCTCTACTTTTAGTGCACTGGGTTATTCTAGCCATATCCATTGCTCTTAGGTGAAAATTCAAACACAAAAGCAATAGTTCGTCAAGCGTTTTTAAAGTGTCAGCCATGGGATGCAACCTTTTCAGTAAGTTCTCAAATTTCTTCCCTTGTTGAGCTTTCAACTCTCAAGACTTTAAAAAATTATTGTGAAGTGGAAAGCTCATTGAGAATGAACCTCACTGGTTCTTGCAGAAGCTCAAACGTGCTGCGTAACACGAGAATGAACCTCATTGGTCCTTGCCGAAGCTCAAACGTGCTGCGTAACACGAGAATGAACCTCATTGGTCCTTGCGGAAGCTCAAACGTGCTGTGTAACACGAGAATGAACCTCATTGGTTCTTGCGGAAGCTCAAACGTGCTGCGTAACACGAGAATGAACCTCATTGGTTCTTGCAGAAGCTCAAACGTGCTGCGTAACACAAGAATGAACCTCATTGGTCCTTGCAGAAGCTCAAACGTGCTGTGTAACACGAGAATGAACCTCATTGGTTCTTGCGGAAGCTCAAACGTGCTGCGTAACACAAAAATGAACCTCATTGGTCCTTGCAGAAGCTCAAACGTGCTGTGTAACACGAGAATGAACCTCATTGGTTCTTGCGGAAGCTCAAACGTGCTGCGTAACACGAGAATGAACCTCATTGGTTCTTGCAGAAGCTCAAACGTGCTGCGTAACACAAGAATGAACCTCATTGGTCCTTGCAGAAGCTCAAACGTGCTGCGTAACATGAGAATGAACCTCATTGGTTCTTGCTGAAGCTCAAACGTGCTGCGTAACACAAAAATGAACCTCATTGGTCCTTGCAGAAGCTCAAACGTGCTGCAAAACACGAGAATGAACCTCATTGGTCCTTGCAGAAGCTCAAACGTGCTGCGTAACACGAGAATGAATCTCATTGGTTCTTGCTGAAGCTCAAATGTGCTGCGTAACACAAAAATGAACCTCATTGGTCCTTGCAGAAGCTCAAACGTGCTGCAAAACACGAGAATGAACCTCATTGGTCCTTGCAGAAGCTCAAACGTGCTGCGTAACACGAGAATGAATCTCATTGGTTCTTGCTGAAGCTCAAACGTGCTGCGTAACACAAAAATGAACCTCACTGGTTCTTGCTGAAGCTCAAACGTGCTGCGTAACACAAAAATGAACCTCATTGGTCCTTGCAGAAGCTCAAACGTGCTGCAAAACATGAGAATGAACCTCATTGGTCCTTGCAGAAGCTCAAACGTGCTGCGTAACACGAGAATGAATCTCATTGGTCCTTGCAGAAGCTCAAACGTGCTGCAAAACACAATAATGAACACACCTGCGTAACACACCAAAAGCTGTTTCAAAAGATCTGTACACAAATCAGTTAAAAATAGCTTGTGTACATTGCATAAAAAAACATTTAGAGATTAGAAAACCAAGAAAAATGCACAATAAAAGCATAATCATAAGTAGTTTGTACAATAACAGTTGTCATGACAAGAGCTCTTTCAATGGGAGAGTTAATAACAACTGGATAATGAAAGTTAAAAACTGAAAGTTGCTGTTTTAAAGACTTTTATACTTATTTGAGAAGTCACATATGTCAAAATCCAGCCACTGATTCCAAAAAGTGCATATAATAAAAGGTATGTCAATGCCGTCAGGAGCGTGAAATATTGTTGAACATAGTGATAGCGTGCACTTTCAACCATTTCTGAAAGAGAATGAATTCAACCAAAGTCAATGGCCAAGTGCCCAACTAAAGGGAACACTTATCACCATAATGGTGACTTCAAACAGACTTCAACAAACTTTGTACATGTACCATATAAAAGAAATAATGTCAGCAATAAGTGAATATGGTAAAGTTATGTTTTTGGAGTTGTTTAATCATCCTCTGGTGAGATATTGATTTTATTTGCATTTAATTTCATCTAAGGCTGTGTGGCTGTAAGTCAGTTTTTAGTTGTTGTGTTTCTGCTAATCTTTTCTCTTTTTTCTGTTCTTGTTGTTTCTCTTATCTTCAGTGATTCTGCTTGTTAACCGCAGGTGTCATCACTAATGCTCAATCATCACTTGTAGTGTGAATCTACTTTTTTTCACTAACTGCAACACTGCTTCAGTGTTACTTTTACTCTTATAGATTGGGACCATACATGAAAACTGAGCAGTGTTGTTTAACACTGGGGATTTTACTGTGTAAACATTTAACCAGCAACATGTGTTTTTCTTTATTAAATAATTTATTAAAATTATTTTGGAAAATTGTCTCGGTCTTTAACTACGAACACACACTAAGAATCATGATATGTAACACATACACAAGTTTTGTTGTGGTCTTGCTGGGATC
The DNA here is from genome assembly GCA_039654625.1 of Rhinogobio ventralis. Taxonomy (NCBI): domain Eukaryota; kingdom Metazoa; phylum Chordata; class Actinopteri; order Cypriniformes; family Gobionidae; genus Rhinogobio; species Rhinogobio ventralis. The sequence continues at coordinate 28,389,764 of CM077203.1, read as the reverse complement.
ATACCAGCACCCAAAAGACAACTGGTCCACTAGTACACCAGCATCCCAAGCTGGTCCCAGCATGGAAAACATACCGTATGCTGGTTCACCACAACACCAGCATCCCATGCTAGGGACAAGCAAACCAGCAACCAGCACACCATGCTGGGATACAGCAAACCAGCAACCAACATCCCATGCTGGGGACCAGCAAACCAGCAACCAACATCCCATGTTGGGATAGAGCAAAAAATAAACCAACATCCCATGCTGAGGACCAGCAAACCAGCAACCAGCATCCCTTGCTGGGGACCAGCAAACCAGCAAACAACATCCCATGATGGGGACCAGCAAATCAGCATCCCATGCTGGGGACCAGCAAACCAGCAAACCAGCAACCAGCATCCCATGATGGGGACCAGCAAACCAGCAACCAGCATCCCATGCTAGGGACCAGCAAGCCAGCAACCAGCATCCCATGCTGGGGACGAGCAAACCAGCAACCACGTCCCTTGCTGGGGACCAGCAAAACAGCAACCAGCATCCCATGCTGGGGACGAGCAAACCAGCAACCAGCATCTCATGCTGGGGACCAGCAAACCACCAACCAGCATCCCATGATGGGGACCAGCAACCACCATCCCATGATGGGGACCAGCAAACCAGCAACCAGCATCCCGTGCTGGGGACCAGCAAACCAGCAACCAGCATCCCATGCTGGGGACCAGCAAACCACCAACCAGCATCCGATGCTGGGAACCAGCAAACCATCCCATGATGGGGACCAGCAAACCATCTCATGATGGGGACCAGCAAACCAGCAACCAGCATCCCATGATGGGGACCAGCAAACCAGCAACCAGCATCCCATGCTGGGAACCAGCAAACCATCCCATGATGGGGACCAGCAAATCAGCAACCAGCATCCCATGATGGGGACCAGCAAACCAGCAACCAGCATCCCATGCTGGGGACCAGCAAACCACCAACCAGCATCCCATGCTGGGAACCAGCAAACCATCCCATGATGGGGACCAGCAAACCATCCCATAATGGGGACCAGCAAACCAGCAACCAGCATCCCATGATGGGGACCAGCAAACCAGCAACCAGCATCCCATGCTGGGAACCAGCAAACCATCCCATGATGGGGACCAGCAAACCATCCCATGATGGGGACCAGCAAACCAGCAACCAGCATCCCATGCTGGGGACCAGCAAACCACCAACCAGCATCCCATGATGGGGACCAGCAAACCACTAACCAGCATCCCATGATGGGGACCAGCAAACCAGCAACCAGCATCCCATGCTGGGGACCAGCAAATCACCAACCAGCATCCCATGACGGGGACCAGCAACCAGCATCCCAATGCCGGATTTTTCAGCATGGGGTGGGGAGCTTAAGACCTCATTTTAGCAATTGTTTTATCCAAAGTGTCTTATTTCACAGCAACAATCCGACTTGAGTAAACTGTGGTAAAAGGCTTGGCACAATGATGACAGCTCAAGACTTACGTCTTTCAGGGCCTGAACCAATAACCTTACAGATACCATGCCTGCTACTACACCACTCCATCCTCCATGATAAGGTCTGAGGAAAGTAAAATCTCAGGTCTCACATAGTACATTTTAGGCATAAGCAAAAAAAGGACACCATCAGCAGCCGCCACTGGAAAGAGTGATGAAACATACAACACCATTTGCCAGTTTGCAAACACTTGAGTTTGGTGGATGCCAGGAGAAAATTACCTTCCTGAATTGCATGGTGCCAAATGTGAAGTTTAGTGGAGCAAGAATTACACTCAGTTGGTTGTTTATCAAAGTGTTGGGCAACATAACTACAGTGGGGAATTTGATTGCATGTGAAAGCAGTGAGGTGTCCCTGTGCAACAAAATGAGTTCCATACACAAATGGCTATGAGGTGTGTGTACAAGAACTTATCTGACCAGCACTGAGCCCAGGCCTAAACTCCACTCTATACCTTCAGGATCAATGCTATTTTTAGATTAGAGTAAGTTTTTTTTTTTTAAATTGGGCATTGTCTGTGTTGTTAGACACCCGGTCAAATGTGCGTGTGCACTACAGTGAGTTTTTGACTGCGTCGTTCACTCATGTTCCACTTGTGCGTCAGCACTCTTACCACAGTCTCTCTTTCCAAAATCTCTCCCAAGTTCTTCCTAAACCCTACAAAACCACCACTGCCCTCCCCATCTCTCTCTCTTTCTCGCCCAGCTGTGCAGAAAGTAAACCCCATTTCCTCAGCTGCCTGTTTCTCTCTCTCTCTTTCTGGACTGATGTGTGGAAAGCAGGCTTCATTTTCTGTGGTCACCATTCCAGGGGAGCCTCCCTCATTCCTGCCGGTTTATGTCAAACAAGCTTTGCCGGTCTCCTGTGTAGCAATAAATTAGCCTGGGTTTAAATACTAATCTTATTGAGAATTTTCATCTAGTTTTGTTGTGCTCTGGAAATGTTTTTGACCTCTCTGGAATGTCTTTTCCTTACATTTTTTACACATTGTTTGTGTATGATTCATAGTCGCTAGTGCATGATGGGTTCATACATTGGGAGGTGGCTGCACAATCTGGCTTGGAACATGTAGTTTAATTAGCTCCTGCAGCAACACCTACTTTAAAATACTGTAGTGTAATGGAAAAGAGCATACAATTAATATTCTTAGTAGGGTTGTGTTATTTATTTGTATGCTCGATTATGATACTCAGACGAGCTCTAAAGGTTATAACATCACTGACTTTGTGGTAGATCTTGGATCATTCTTATGATGGTGTGTGAGAAAACTGAAATCAAATTACAATTAAAAACAATACTTTAGTGCCCCCTATCTGTCTAAAATGACCCATTCTGCTTCTTGAACAAACAATTAGAGGTTGCCAGCAGAGGGCACTCTAAACTAATAACAATAATCTTACAGCTCAGGCAGTATGGAGGGTTATGAATGGAAATAATACAAAATAAAAATAAATCACCACAAAACTCTAGACATGTAAGTGCTTCTAGCCCAGAACAAACAGTACTGAGTCAATAATAAACTAAAGTTAATTGACTATAATGGTTTGATGTGATTCCAAAGGTTTCACATATTTAATTTCAGGTTTGCTACTTTATCTGGTAGAGATGAACTCTGCCAGACTGCTGAGCTCCTGTGGTACAGAGATAGACAATATAACCCACACCCCTCCTTCACCTAATTTTACCCTTCATTGCTGATCCTAATAAGGCTACAACTAGGGAGTAGTGTGTGTATGTATTTGCCTGTAGTTAATGAACATGTCAGATGCAAACACACCTGGGGATATGGAAATGTTACAGAGCAGGTTTCTTAAAGCATGCTGGTTTAAATAAACTGAATTCCATTAATATTGCAACATTTTCCCTTTTAATGAAGGAAGCGATTTAATGTGACTACACAATTGCAGAAATATACGCTATAGGAAACTAACTGAAAGGAAATAAAATGCTTTAACCAGCCAAAGGTCTTCCAGTCTGGCGTGGTTTATGTGGTATCCCAGCCTGTCAGCTGGTGCCTTGAAACCCTCAAAAGATTCATTCCTACAGTTTGGTGGATTTTATGCATTTTTTAATATAAAAATGATAATCAACTTTCATGCTACATGGCTTTCAAAGCATAGATGCACCCCATTAACGCACATTCATAATGATTAGCACCTAGGAATAATAAAAAATAACCTTTTTGAAACACTTCACAGACAAATTCCCTCGTCCCCAATCATGTTTTCTCAACTTCGCTTTGAAATATAGGTTCAATTTCTAAATTAGCAATTTTGAGTATTAGTATATACATTTATTATATTTTTTTGTGTGTAAAACCATTAAATTAGTTATTTATAAAAATGTGTTGTTTCTCAAACTCCAGTCCACCTTGTTACTTTGGTTCTACATCCCCTTTAAAAGCATATGACCTAAATCACAGGTTTTGCTAAAAATTACATCATATCCTTGGAGGGAAAGCAACCCCAAGAACAAGTCATAAACTTTTCTCTCTTTGCCTCAATTTGAAAAGACTTACCTGATAGCATAAAATATACTATGTCCACAATTTATACTAGACAGTTGACATGAAAATGTTTTTCTTTTTAAACTGCAGGTCTATTAAAATGCTTCCTATACGTTAATCTTCTAATACCATGCTGTTATGTGTGTATGCTAGTAATGGGTTTTGTTAGCTTAAAACGTTCACCCTGTTACACATTGCATTGTAAAATGTCAGGTAACAGGGCGGACAAATGCCGTAGAATGTGAAAGTTAAATATATTGGGTTAGAATTATTATTCTAGCCTGAACTTGACCAGCGTTTTTCTAATTTTCTCCCTCTGATAAGACTAAATAATAATTGAATTTAAAAAAAAATTCTCAACAAACCTGCTCAGTCCTGTAGGAATGATCCTAAAGGCATTAAACAGACCAGCTTATCTAGTTTGGTCGGGTTTGGAGAATAATCACCATAGGCTTGTTTAAACTATAGGGTGGCTAAATTAATCTGGTGTTTAGCTGGTTTATCAGCTGCTTTTTTCATTAGGGTACACTCAAAAAAAATTAAGCCTTATTTTAAGCTATATGCATTTCAACTAATAGTACAATTAAGGATTATTCAATTAAAATGTGTACGGATTATTTCATTCAATTTGATGTAATTTTACTATTAATTGAAATGAGTAAAGCTTAAAAAAGGCTAATTTTTTGAGTGTGTTATATCAAAACTTCATAAAAATACACCAATCAGTCCAATCAAAAGTGGTCCAAGGAAGGAACAGTGGTGAACCGGCGACAGGGTCATGGGCGGCCAAGGCTCATTGATGCACGTGGGGAGCGAAGGCAGGCCCGTGTGGTCCGATCAAACAGACGAGATACTGTAGCTCAAATTGCTCAAGAAGTTAATGCTGGTTCTGATAGAAAGGTGTCAGAATACACAGTGCATCACAGTTTGTTGCATATGGGGCTGCATAGGGATCATATATATTCTGACCCCTGTCCAACACCGAAAGCACCAACAGTGGGCACATGAGCATCAGAACTGGACCACGGAGCAATGGAAGAAGGTGGCCTGGTCTGATGAATCACGCTTTCTTTTACGGCACGTGGATGGCCGGGTGAGTGTGCGTCACATATGTGGGATGTGCTGAACAAACAAGTCCGATCCATGGAGGCCCCGCCTCGCAACTTACAGGACTTAAAGGATCTGCTGCTAACATCCTGGTGCCAGATACCACAGCACACCTTCAGGGGTCTAGTGGAGTCCATGCCTCGACGGGTCAGGGCTGTTTTGGCAGCAAAAGGGGGACCAACACAATATTAGGAAGGTGGTCATAATGTTATGCCTGATCGGTGTACATCTTTAAGTATGAAAACTTGCCTTTACAAAAAATAAATGAGTACTGAGCAATATTTTTTACATGTAGTTTATGAAGTACAAAACATAAGGGTTGACATGCTGTTTGCAAATATGGATGCAAATCAAATCCTATTGTCAGAGTAACTAAAATGCACAATACATCTCTGTGACTTCAGCTCACTTTTGGAAATTGCTGTTCTCGACGTGCAATAAAGACAAAAGCCAGCAAGACATGGTATTTGCCTTGTATCACGCATGCTCGCTCAGATCCTGTGATTGCTCTGAGAGGAACAGTGTTTCTTGGTCAAGAGGGACAGAGGGATGGGGAGAGGGGGAGAAGGATTATTTTGTTCTTTTCTCCACTCTATTACATGGTCAAAGCGGTTAAGCTCTGCGTGAAATCGGTCGAGGTTTCGTGCCACAATACCACAGGGCAGCTTTGCTTTTAACTCAGCCTAACCTCCCTCTTAGACTGTGGGTGGCTACAAATATTGAATCCTTATGTTTATAGTGCACAGACATATTTCAGTGCAGATTTGGCCACAGTTGGCAGAAATGGAAATGAATGGTTAAATTGTTAACTGGATGTGGTACTACGGTAATATATTGGTATGTACCATTGTGGTAGAACCATGGTATTTTCTTTGAAATACAGTAATGGCCAAAAGTGATGTCCGGAGGGGATATTTGTTTTTAATGATCCTACAAGTTCGATTGAGCCATCAAAATACAAGTAAAATATTTTATATTTTTTAAATATTTCAAATATGAGGGAAGAACAAAAAACTAAACTTGGTATTGATCTGACAAAACTATTTGGCAAAACAGCTACAAGTTTTATTTTAATATGCAAAAAAAAATGCATAGAAAAACAAAAAGCTCACTGGAAAAAGCACACATTGACAACAACATAATCTGTTGTTAATATTTTGACCCTCTCTTTCAAACACAGTTTTGATGGGTGTGCCGTATTCAAGACTTGGAAGTAAAATCCCACTGCTATGATACATCCCTCTACAATGCGGGTAAATCACTCGCATATGCGACTAAATCTTCACTCTGGGCGACTAAATAATATAGCCATTGGCTAATAAATTCTTAGATTTTACTCGCCAGTGTGTTAGATGCTAAGTAGCTATACGTTTAGCATAGATATTTTCACTCGCTGAACACTCTGACTGAGCAATTGAGAGTTTCGCTCTCGTCAAGCGATCTGTACGATTTGACGCACCGAAAACTCTAGTGTGAAGGGCACAACTCTGCTGAGAGCGTGTTTCTCACACACAAGCAAAGAGAGAGAGCGCGAGAGTCTTACATACCGCGCAAAATCGACGCGCTACATGTAAACAATATTCTTTGTTGTATTTTCCTGTAAAAATACCAGAGTTTATTTAGAATTATTACGCTTTTAAGAACAAGCAGAAGATAAGCGTTTTTTCTGGTAGTGGGCGGAACTACTGCACAATCTCATTGGCTGGCTCTCATCTATTACCATCCCTGTTTTGATTTCATCAAATCAGTTTGAGCAAATGCTGACAATGTGATTAATATTCATGAACCCAGCAGCTCATCAATCCTTAGTGCGTTGTATATTGTTATTCGTAGTAGAGTTAGTATTATTATTATTATCTTTTAATAATATAATTACTATTATCTATGTTTTTACAGAAACACTGAATGAACAACATCTTAAGCACCACCACCAGTCTTAAATGACAAATATGCATTCATAGCCTACATGGTTACCAAGTTTTAGTTCTAATTACTAAAGTTAAATTGTGCTTAATTATCATAATATCATAATATACACTCACCTAAAGGATTATTAGGAACACCTGTTCAATTTCTCATTAATGCAATTATCTAATCAACCAATCACATGGCAGTTGCTTCAATGCATTTAGGGGTGTGGTCCTGGTCAAGACAATCTCCTGAACTCCAAACTGAATGTCAGAATGGGAAAGAAAGGTGATTTAAGCAATTTTGAGCGTGGCATGGTTGTTGGTGCCAGACGGGCCGGTCTGAGTATTTCACAATCTGCTCAGTTACTGGGATTTTCACGCACAACCATTTCTAGAGTTTACAAAGAATGGTGTGAAAGGGGAAAAACATCCAGTATGCGGCAGTCCTGTGGGCGAAAATGCCTTGTTGATGCTAGAGGTCAGAGGAGAATGGGCCGACTGATTCAAGCTGATAGAAGAGCAACTTTGACTGAAATAACCACTCGTTACAACCGAGGTATGCAGCAAAGCATTTGTGAAGCCACAACACGCACAACCTTGAGGCGGATGGGCTACAACAGCAGAAGACCCCACCGGGTACCACTCATCTCCACTACAAATAGGAAAAAGAGGCTACAATTTGCACGAGCTCACCAAAATTGGACAGTTGAAGACTGGAAAAATGTTGCCTGGTCTGATGAGTCTCGATTTCTGTTGAGACATTCAGATGGTAGAGTCAGAATTTGGCGTAAACAGAATGAGAACATGGATCCATCATGCCTTGTTACCACTGTGCATGCTGGTGGTGGTGGTGTAATGGTGTGGGGGATGTTTTCTTGGCACACTTTAGGCCCCTTAGTGCCAATTGGGCATCGTTTAAATGCCACGGCCTACCTGAGCATTGTTTCTGACCATGTCCATCCCTTTATGACCACCATGTACCCATCCTCTGATGGCTACTTCCAGCAGGATAATGCACCATGTCACAAAGCTTGAATCATTTCAAATTGGTTTCTTGAGCATGACAATGAGTTCACTGTACTAAAATGGTCCCCACAGTCACCAGATCTCAACCCAATAGAGCATCTTTGGGATGTGGTGGAACGGGAGCTTCGTACCCTGGATGTGCATCCCACAAATCTCCATCAACTGCAAGATGCTATCCTATCAATATGGGCCAACATTTCTAAAGAATGCTTTCAGCACCTTGTTGAATCAATGCCAATAACAATTCTATTGCCAAGGTGTGAGTAGAGGGTTGTTTTAGGAGCTTGGTTTCAACAAAAGCTCTTGGACTAATGAGGAAGTTTTGAGTTCAGAAACTTAAAGGATATTTTTATAGTACAATGAGCTCTTATATGTCAAAAGAACAAGGAAAGTTGGATTTCTCAATTCATGACCCCTTTAATAATATTTGAATAAAGGGTGAAATTTCATCACTTTTGGCCACTGTAGCTGGTGTCACAATTACATACAGTTTAGTTTACATGACAACGATATGCTTAAAACGGAGTTGTTTTTTCTTTGAGTGTCAAAACGATCCCCATTCACACGGATCCGCTAAAATGACTAAAACCGCTGCATTCTGCTGCTAAGCCATTAGATGACGATGAAACACTATAGACTGAACATGTAATACGCATGTGCATGACGTCATCGTTTACACAGATTCGCATTTTTATTTACATGAAGACCGTTTTCAAAAACTTGCACATTTTCAAAAGTGCGTTTTCAGGCACCAAAAACGCTGTTGTCGTGTAAATGAACGGCTAAAACTCATAAAAAGTTTTTAGTTTTTAGTTAAAAAAACGCTGTTGTGTAAACAGCCCGTTGGGTTTTACTTTCTAACGACTTTTAGTTCGATCATTATTGTTTCCTGTTTCCTTAGTTCTAGTTTCCCGCCAGTCATTAGTTGCCATGGACATTCATTTAACGATCACACCTGTCTTTATTTGAGTTCATCACCATGTGTATTTAAGCCCTTCTGTTTCTTCAGTTCATTGGGCCTCATTTATCAATCTAATGTAGAAACCAGCGCAGATATCATCTTACGACAGGGTTCTGGTGTGATTCATGAAACATTCATATGCCGCCAATCCCATCGTACGAATGATCGTACCTTGATAAATGTGGCGACTGAAAACAATCGTCATTCAAAGATAAAAGAGGAAGTAATCTCATGAAAGAGACATTGATCTTACTCCAAAAACATCTGTTAACCTAGTAAATGCAAACAATTACATTAATATATTAAATACCGGTAAATAAAACGAAACATTTAGGCTACAAACATTAAATAGCGCTATTTCATTTCCCCTCACTCCACAAAAAATCCTTTAAATTTAACGGTTTTCAAAAATAGCTACATGAATGAAAAATAAGTAGCTATAAAAATAATTAGCCTATTAAAATATAAAATAAAATACAAATTAGATAAGTTAGTCATAGTGGCATTCATTATAAAAAAACATGTCAAGCCAAAATGAATTTATTTAAAATGAATATTAAACATCATTTGGCTCATATCTCATTTAGCAAAAATCTAAATATGCTTCCATATTTGCCATGAAACGTTAGGTTGACATTATGTAAAGGCTTTGTACTTCAGCTACTCGTGTTCCAATATCCACGGAAAACAGCATCCTTCACATGCACAAAAATGTGTTTGGTTGGGCGCTGGGCACTGATTGTTTAACTTTTATGTTTGGTTAACGGCATTTTGTTTTGATGATGAATATCTGAAATGTCAAGCTAACAACGCTAAAACTGATATGTCGTGTGTGCGCGTGTGAGGCGCCTGTATGGGCGATCAGTTAGACTTAAAGATATGAAGAAAACAAATACAATGCGTTAGAGTGTTACAAAAACAAGCATCACACAGTTTTTTTCTTTTGTTAATGTTATTTCAGTGAAATATTTTGTGTAGTCCTATTTACTTTATTCCTTTATATAGTTAATTTTATTCTGTTTTTCTCCAATCACAGAAGCGCTGCAGGTGCGTGATGTGACAATGTGTGAATCCTCATGTTCTGTTGTTTATGCTGCTATTTGTGCATGTAAAGCTAATTTAATTTGACATTCTAATCTTAACGGTTAATGGTCGTCTAATGAGCTTTGGTTGTTAATCACGAAAATAATCTAAATGATCAAAATGCGCTCATTTCAATTCTCTGCCAGATTTGCTATGCTGCACGCAAGTTCATGCTAACTCAAAAACTTGCGTAAACGAGCTGAGACCTGACGTGAGATTTGATTGCAGCCACCACTCATGTCCATATTGATAAATGCCAAGTTTTGCGTGGAAACGGCCGTATGCACAGTTTTCTGTCGTACGTTTGTTTCATAAATGAGGCCCATTGTCTGGTAGTGTTTGTGCTAGATAAGCAGTGACGTTGCCTCTCTTCTGTGGATTGCCTTGGTTGGTTTTATTTATTAAATACTTTAGTTTTACACTGAAAAAAATATATTTTTACTGCTTGTTTAAATTGCTTAATTAAAATGAGCTAAAGCAACACAATTGCTATACATTTTGTCCTAACTTAATTTGATTGTGTTCAATCCACTTAAATATAAGTCAAATCGAAGTTTACTTAATCCGTTTGTGTTGAGATTACATGAATGATTTGTGTTGCATTAACTGAAACTGGGTGGGGCTTGTTAGTTCCCAGCATGCTTTGCATATGGCTAAATCAAGAGAGAGTAAAGGTTATTTTATATGTAAAAGTGTTATTTTATGTATTTTTGAGCAAGATGAGAAAGGGGGAGACTTGATTGTGTTTAATAGTGTTCAATGTTCAATTATGTTGGAATTATTAGAACAATTTAAGTTACCATTGTGGAGAAGAGTGGAGCATTTGCTTAGGCTGTGGACTAATACATCTAATGTCATAACGGCTTTGCTGAAGGAGCTTTAAAAGCTTAGCATTTAACATGCTAATGTGTGCTATTGCTAACTAAAAGTTTGTCAACTAACTGGGTCACTTAAAATGTATTCATTCCATGATGTTGAAGTTACATGAACAAATTATGTTTGTTTAACTTAATTGTGGGACCGATGTGCACAATTAAATCATGTAAATCCAACACACTTTTTTTTCAGTGTAGAACCTTTTTCATCTTTGTCATCTTCATCGGACCTAAACATTACAGCTGGGGTGTTAGATATAGAATTTGATTATTGGTGGGGGAAAATGAATTGAAAATGAATTAATTGTGTGTGTGTGTGTGTGTGTGTGGCCTGGTAAACCCTACGTTATGCACTCAAAAAAAATTTTTTTTCGATATTGTTCAGTTTATTTAAAAAGTAATTTTCATTTAACACCATTGTGTTAGGTTTCTCATTCAAACAAAATTGCATTGTGTTAAACTTATTTGAAACAGTTGCGTTTTAGCTCAACTCAATATTTTCATTTTGAAATAACATGTTTCAGTTAACTAGGCTGAAAATAACATTTGATGCTTGTTCAATTTACTTAAGTAAATTAAGTTAATCCAACACAATTCTTTTCAGCCACATTACTTAATCCATTTGAGTTGAGAGTACATAAATGATTTTAGTTGTTTTAAAACTACATTATAGAAACCAGAGACAGGATTTTCCCTTCCCATCATGCTTTGCACAGGACTGGATACGGAGTGTAAATGTTGATATAAAATGTTATTGTATGCATTTTATTGTGAGACTTGTTAATGTTTAATGTTAATGTCTTTTATTTTTATATTTAAAAAAGATTCTGGTATGTTAGTGTTTTTGGAGGTTACCATTGTGGTGAAGTGTAGAGCATGTGCTTGGGCTGAGGACCTGCTGATAACAATTACAGTTGTTTTAATAATAAAAAACAACTACTTTGTTCATGCCATGAGTGTAACAAAAGCATCTTCTGGCTATAAGATTTTGTAAACGTTTTCTTGTTAGATAACATTTGTAAATGTTGTAAAAATTGTATTTCACTAAATAAAAATAATCAGTTGAACTGGATTACTTTTTTTGGTTTTTGTTTGATATTAATTTTAGAATAATTAAACTTAATAGTTTTGGACAAAATTAAGAATGTTAACCTGATTCAACTAAATGGCGTTAAATAACCTTATGTAAGAAACTTACGTTTACTGAAATAAAAAATGTTAATTAAATTCAACATAACCCAGTTACGTGGAACCAGTTGACATAAATCCAACGTATAATTTTTTTGAGTGTGGGGACAAAATGTCCCCACAAAGATGGCAATATCCGAAATCCTTGTCCTTGTGGGGACATTTTTTGGTCCCCATGAGGAAAACAGCTTATAATTCATACTAAGTGATGTTTTTTGAAAATGTAAAAATGCAGAATGTTTCCTATGATGGGTAGGTTTAGGGGTAAGGTTAGTGTAAAGGCATAAAATATACAGTTTATACAGTATAAAAACCATTTTGTCTATGGAAAGTCCCCATAAACAATGAAAACCCAACGTGTGTGTGTGTGTGTGTGGGTTGATGTGTGTAATACATGGCTTGTTTTAAAGGTGAAGCATGTAAAAGGTAGAATTTGCAAAAAAAATAAACAGGTTAAGTGAGGTTTCTCTGAATACGCTAAATGAAAATACTAACACTAAATTTAACACTTGTCCTTTAAGGGTTTATTCTAGGTACAATCCCCCCACGGAGATGATTTGATCCTTCCAATAAACTGCACTCAGGAGACACCTGCCTGAGCCCTGACTGATCAACACAGCTGCTCAGATCAATACACGATTTCTAATAGAAGCTCTTGCACGAACACACTTAGTTTAGACACTTAAGCCTGTGGAGATGGGGAATGCTAGAGCAGGAGGGATCGAACTGGATGAGTAGAAATGAAGCATGGGAATAAATGAATGAATGTCGAGAGTTAAGGGAGACTCGGATTGGGACTGTAAGCATGTGTGATGGAAGAATGGGTGAAATTTGAACAAGTGTGTAAGAAAAATGCAATGAATATGTGAAAGAAAATGGCGCAACGAAAAGGAGTGACTGGAAAAAACAAGATTGGCAGTAAGATGCACTGTAAACATCTAGGACTGTTACTCTGGCTTCATTACTTGGTTCATTTACATGGGCCAAGAAATTGTTGATAGCCTGTAAGTTTACATGAGACTAGTATAGAATTGCTTATTAAAGGGATAGTTCACCCAAAAAGACACAAAGAAAGTGTAACGCCTCTCGCAGTTCAAAACGCTTACGCTGCGTCCGACATCATACGTTGCACAAGTTACACTTTTTTCGTAAGTTGAATACGGATGGCGTGCTCTATTTTACTTTATAACGTGTTAAATATGGATATTTTTCTTACACAAACCCATCGATTCCCTTCAGAAGGCCTTTATTAACCCTCCAGAGCCGTGTGGAGCACTTTTATAATGGATGGATGCACTTTTTTGGGCTTAAAATTTTGGGCTCCCATTCACTGCCATTATAAAGCTTGGATTAGCCAGGACATTTTTTAATATAACTCCAATTGTGTTTGTCTGAAAGAAGAATATCATATACACCTAGGATGGCTTGAGGGTGAGTAAATCATGGGGTAATTTTCATTTTTGGGTGAACTATCCCTTTAACTGTGTTTGTGAAAATCAAATCCAGTTTTTCAACTCATGCCATGATCATGCAAAGCTGGTTTACATATTTAAATCTATAATGCATAACTAGTTTCTCTGCATAGAACAGCAGACCCAGTGCAACAATGGCAAACACTACAGCTCAAATAACATATTTTGTACAGAACAATCAATAGCTAAATAATTGTACTACAAAGTACTATAAAGTACTAAAGTATAAAGTACTAAAAATTGCCCCAAAGACTTCCATTGAAAATCCGTGATAGTCTGACATTATTCAATACTGTAAATAAAAAAGCTCTAAATATTTTAGTTTTGTAATATTGATATTACTATAAAATATTTTATTTTCTTCACTTTTTTTGTGCGCTATCTATTTTTGTGCTTATTAGAGTAGCATATTGCTATCAACATCCTAACATGTAAATGTATTACAGAAAACAATTTTGTTTTAGTTATTTTTACAGAAATGTTAGTCTGTGATAATCAGCCAGATACAGACACATATGCTGTTGACAGAGTCGTTTGAATGCAGATGATTCCTTAAAGGGCGTTCAGTGACTTGTGTGCGTTTTTTCTTTAGGAAGAAAGGCGCAGTGTAATGTGTTGAAAAGTGTTGGCGCTGGTTCTCTCCCCCTCCCTCCCTTTGCTTCTCCTCAAGGTGACACTTCCATCTGCCCCTTCCCTCTCTTTTCCAATCTTTGCTTAAATGCCCCTCTAGAGCCGATGTCACAGCTTCTTCACGCTCTTGCTGGAGGACATGCTTTACTCTCTAATCTATATTCCACTCATGCCTACATTTCCATTCTCTTTAGAGTTAGTGTCCATTACAGAACCAATGATATTTCACTGCAACTGAGAACAAAGGTTAAACGAAAGATAGGGAGGGATAGAGACTATTTGCATGAAGCACACATTGTGTTCATTTTTTTACAGTAAATGGTAAAGAAATGGACTCTCATGTCTTTAAATGCATGAACAAAATACACTGCTCTCGTTCACATTAGCTACCCTGCATGGCCTTTTGAAGTATTTTCATACAGTATATCCCCTTTGATCATTTAAATAACATCATCTAGATTTGTAAATTTTCTGCAGAAAAAAAGTGTAGTGCTCTCCACCATGATTTAACCCTCTATGACATATCGTCATTTATAAATGACGAAGAGAAATCGCATAAAAATTAAAAAAAACATTTTAGTATATGACATCCCCTTCAGCCAATAAAATGTAGGGTGAATTCAGGGTGATCGGGACACTTTTTCCAAGTCATCTCAATGGCAAAAAGTGTCCCAATCACCCTGAATTTACCCTACATTTATGTGCCATGTGCTTGACAGTTTTGGCAACAAGGAAGTGAAGGAGACATTAGCACATGTTAGGTCACATGCTGTCAAGGCTCCATTGAGTTCATTTTAGACTAGGAAATGCATATAAATTCAATTAAAAAAAAAAAAAATTATTGTACATCAAAATGTGTTTTCTAAAGTGTCTTGTCATTTTAATGCACATTTTGTAAAATCAATAACTCAAATACCAAAAAATCAGTGTGTTATGCACAAATGACAACGTCCTTTTAGGGGATACATATGTTCTATGTAGCTGGCACTATAGAGTGGTGCAGGTATGACATAATTTTGTAGGCCAAAACGCGAAAGCCAGTTTTAGCACTTTCGGTTCCCTCGTCACGAAGTCAATGTTTTTTTTTTAATGGGATTTTGTTTAAATGGCTGAAATCAGTATTACCCCATTCATGAAATTTTAAGCTGTTACATGTCTTGAAAAAGGCGGTTGCTAACAAGTGGCTAAATGGGACTACAGAGGCAGTCGAGGAGATTAAACGTCATCACGCCGAACAGGTAAACTCAGTCCACTTTTACAACCTCATTATGCTCATAATTGTGCTCTTATAAACTAGTATAACTCAAACGTTCTGGGAAAATGTTTTGAGATAAAAACTGAAAGAGTTGTCGGAAGATTAGTGATGGTGACGTTGAATTCCCGGGACCGTGGTGTAGTCAGTTTATAGCCTACCTTTAACTTACTTCTGGCAACTGCATTTAGGCTTCAAAATTAATAAAAGTTGTGTTCATCTATGATAATTATGTTGATGGACAAAACGTGTAAGTATCATAAACTTTTATCACAGAGCTTGTTTTTTGCGATAATCCAAAAGCCTATGGGAAAATCCTATTGGGTTTTCCTCGAGGGAACCAGTGCGATGCTAACGGCCAGTTGACCTACAAAGTGACGTCATACCTGCACCACTCTATTGTTCATTACTGGCAGGCAGTATAATAGCCTTTTGCCTGTGCTTTAGGTTGATAGAAGACTGAAGTTGTAGAAAGCTGTACCTTTTCCAGAAAGTATTGATGATAGTGATGGCAGTACATCAGAAAATAAGGTTGTAGTAAGAAATAAAGAAGTTGAATAACAAGGAGGGTGTTGGCAGTAGGGCTGGACCAGAATATTTGAATATTCGTTCGGTGGGTTGGTATTCGATTTTCAATTTTGGGATTTTAATATTCTTTTTTTTTTTTCGCACACCTGGCATCCCCGGCATCCCCCTCAAAACGGATCTCATTCACGCTTTAATATGTTTACACTAGGGTTAGGGTTAAGGTTAACCCTAACCCTTTATAAAATCTGGCGAAATACAAAACTCTTTTTTTTATAATTATCTTATAGCCTAGTGTTTTTAATAGGATGGACAGTTAAAAAGGAACCTAACCTCGTTATACTTAATAAATATATTTGCTTCTTCTTAGCCTAAGTGTTCCCTGCAAGGCTGCAACTGAGTTTTCTCTGTCTAGAGCGCACAACTGTACAAGCTTATATGGAAGAAGCGCATGCCTGAGTTTGCATTTTGGGTTAAGCTGCGTTGGTTTGACATTGTGGAAAATAGAACAAAAGAATCAAAATGTATTAGCCTTTTTACCCGTTAGGGATGTGACGGCGAGAAAATTTTCCCTCACCGTCACATTACAGAGCTTGTGCACTGTGCCGCGGTGAATGAATGCACGTGCGGCCGTGTGCATTTTACTTTCGGTTTAGAATTAGCCTGAACACCGGTAACACCGACTATCGCAGCAAGCCTATTACCCATTATTATCAATCTAAATTAATACTGTGAAATATAGGAGCTTGTTACTGGGACGTAACAGACCTGTGTGTTTTGTATCATTAGTGCAGTGTCCGTTCTCGTAGCATATAAGCCCTGTCCGCGTGAGGCGCGCCGCTTCTCAAGATTCCTGACTTTATTAGAGAGAAGAATATATTCAGCCCCCTCCTTTCGGTGTTGATTACTACCAAAGTTTCGAAGCTCAAAAAATGGTATTCGGACCAGCCCTAGTTGGCAGAGACGAAGAATATACGTCATAGATTGTCATGGAAATCAGGCATTTTGGTACATTATCCTATGGCAGTTTGGAACATGTGAACCATACTACAACCAGAGGTCAGGAAGATGCCACTGCCTATTGGCCTCACTACACTGACAAGCAGGGATACTCCAAAAATTATGACAAAACAGGTCAAAATCGAGCTACGTGTGGAAACTGTGGGCTACACTGAAAAAGTCTTGTTGATTTATACTTGTGTTGCAATCACTTGATTTGGAATTCCAAATTAAATATAGCAGCACAAGATGAAATGGAAGGTTAATAAAGCTTTTTTAATGTTTTTTTGAAACACTAAGGCATGGTTCCACTACTTTGCAGATTGTGAAAATGTATTTGTTACAAACTAGGTGTATCAAAACTGGAGAAGGAGAAGGAGAAGGAGAAGGAGAAGGAGAAGGAGAAGGAGAAGGAGAAGGAGAAGGAGAAGGAGAAGGAGAAGGAGAAGGAGAAGGAGAAGGAGAAGGAGAAGGAGAAGGAGAAGGAGAAGGAGAAGGAGAAGGAGAAGGAGAAGGAGAAGGAGAAGGAGAAGCTTTTAATAAACAAATGACTCAGGGAACACTCAAAACACCAGTATACAGGACCGTCAATGGACAAACACTGAGGGAAAACTGAGGACTAAATACACAGGGCAAACAAGGTGATGACTAGACTAATTAACAAGACACTGCTGGGACAAATGAACTCATAATGACGGTGACCATGGGAACACAGGAGTGGCGGGAAAATGAACAAAGGAACATGTGACAGATTCAAAAACTGGAGCCAGACAGACATGTAACAGTATTTGAATGTGTGTAAAGTTTCAGACAATTTGCAATTTGCCATAATAGGACAAAGTCAGTTATAAATGATGAAACCCTAAAAAAGGTCAAAGGTCAGATGTAGAAAACTAATTTTAGAAAATGATTTTAGCCTTAAATATAAGTCATTATTTTTTTCTAGCTGTTATTTCATAATTAGTCCCATAGAGGGATACGTTTTTTTATGCGTTCCTAGGGTGTTCTGATTGGTTGTTAGTGTGTTCCTGTGTGGTTACTAGGTTTTTGCTAAGGTGTTCTGGGTGTCTGCAAGGGCATTGCTAGTAGGGATGTGCCCAAAATTCAGATAATGGCTTGTTTGTTTCATTCCTCTTGTTTGCTATTGCTAAAGAACAGGTGAGCCAGGAGATCATAGCACAATATTATAGTTGCATAAACCTAAAATCACTACACTATAATTAGTGTGTGAAGTGAATGAGTTTAAAATGAGCACAGCACAATCTCAAATCAAATAGCCATGTTGTCTCTCTGCTTCTCCCAGAAATCAGAGCTTTGTCAAGAGTATTATCAATTGCATTGATTAAGTATACACCGATCAGGCATAGCATTATGACCACCTTCCTAATATTGTGTTGGTCCCCCTTTTGCTGCCAAAACAGCTCTGACACGTCGAGGCATGGACTCCACTAGACCCCTGAAGGTGTGCTGTGGTATCTGGCACCAAGATGTTACCAGCAGATCCTTTAATTCCTGTAAGTTGCGAGGTGGGGCCTCCATGGATCAGACTTGTTTGTTCAGCACATCCCACAGATGCTCCATTGGATTGAGATCTGGGGAATTTGGAGTGATCGGCGGTGGACAGGGGTCAGCATGGGCACCCTGAATGGTCTGCGGCTATGCAGCCCCATACGCAACAAACTGTGATGCACTGTGTATTCTGACACCTTTCTATCAGAACCAGCATTAACTTCTTGAGCAATTTGAGCTACAGTAGCTCGTCTGTTTGATCGGACCACACGGGCCAGCCTTCGCTCCCCATGTGCATCAATGAGCCTTGGCCACCCATGACCCTGTCGCCGGTTCACCACTGCTCCTTCCTTGGACTACTTTTGATAGATACTGACCACTGCAGACCGGGAACACCCCACAAGAGCTGCAGTTTTGGAGATGCTCTGACCCAGTCTTCTAGCCATCACAATTTGTGATGTCACTTAACTTGTCAGTGTTCATAATGTGATGCCCGATTGGTGTAAGTAAAGATATAGGCTACATAATACACATTTCTATTATTTGTTATGTCTATTTAAATGTTTTAAACCTTCAATTCAGTTCAATTCACATTTATTTGTATAGCACTTTTCACAATACATATCGTACATAACTCCCTGTTTAACTACCATAGTACGATGCCTCATTGGAGAAACTAACTACTTAGTCAACCAATGGAACCAACCAATTGGTGGGTGGGTGGGTATGGTGGATAGGGATAATATGTAAAAACCAATAGGCCACTGTTTTACAGTTGGAGTGCACTTGGATTTACAGGTCTACCATTTACCGCATAGGAGTGCACAACACTGAGACAGAGACAGGGATGTGATTTTTTTTTTCAGAATTCGGTGCCTCATTTCGGTGCAACTTAACCCTTTGATGCATACGATCACACCGGTGTGAGTAGAATGTTCAGTGCATCACATGATCAATTGCTAAATTCAAATGTGCTTTCGCACTTTGGCTGGCGCTGAGCCAGAGATGGACACGCTAAACGCTTGTCATATATCACAACTATTCAGTGTTTTCAACCACATAATCCTTATTTTAGGTTTCAGGCATTTAAATAGCCTACACATAAGTACTAGCAAAACAATACATTAATAGTTTGTAAAATGAGTTGCCAGTTGAAATATTTGCCCTCTGGTGCTCTGGACGTAAGAAGCATCATCACCACATGTGATCGCTAGTCAAATTATACTGCATTCATGTGGTGTCAGAATAATCTGAAAAAATATTTTCCAGACTGAGAAAATTCACGTGAACATAAGTCGGAATAATTACAAAGTCAAAGAACATGGAGCCTCAATTGTATGTGTTTAAAGGCTTGCCAGTTTGAACATTCAAGCGATTTTACACCATTCAAGAACAACAATATAGAAAACATCTCACTTCAGTGCTCGCAAGCTGTTTTCTGTGACACAAAGAGCCGAGCCACGTCATGAGGATCATGCGCACAGAGAAACATCGTCAAGTCAAGTCACCTTTATTTATATAGCGCTTTTTACAATGCAGATTGTTTCAAAGCAGCTTCACAATGGTAACAGGAAAATAATGCAACAGAATTTAATAGAAAGTAATATAGTTTAATATTTAGTGTGCCCAACTGAGCAAGCCAAAGGCAACAGGGGCGACGGTGGCAAGGAACCCAAACTCCATCAGGTGACATAATGGAGAAAAAAACCATGGGAGAAACCAGGCTCAGTCGGGGTGCCAGTTCTCCTCTGGCCAAACGAACAAGCAGTGTATGATTATGATTCCAGCAGACCTAATTAATGCAGCCTAAAAGAAACATTTAACTGATTTGAATAATATAAATTGATAATGTTCTATGTGTATGCTATAGTAAAGAGATGTGTTTTTAGTCTAGATTTAAACTGAGTGTGTCTGCTTCCCGAACAATGCTAGGAAGACTGTTCCAGAGTTTAGGTGCTAAATAGGAAAAGGATCCACTGCCTGCAGTTGATTTTGATATTCTAGGTATTATCAACTGGCCAGAATTTTGTAACCGCAGTAGACGTGATGGAGTATAATGCGTTAAGAGCTCGCTCAAGTACTGGGGAGCTAAACCATTTATTGCTTTGTAAGTAATTAGCAAGATTTTAAAATGTATACAGTGTTTAATAGGGAGCCAGTGCAGTGTTGACAGAACTGGGCTAATGTGGTCATACTTCCTGGTTCTAGTAAGAACTCGAGCTGCTGTGTTTTGGACTAACTGCAGTTTATTTATTAAGCGAGCAGGGCAACCACCCAGTAGAGCATTACAATAATCTAGCCTTGAGGTCATGAACGCGTGAACTGTTCAGCATTTTGCATTGAAAGCATGTGCCGTAATTTAGATATATTTTTAAGATGGTAGAATGCGGTTTTACAGATGATAGAAACGTGGCTTTCAAATGAAAGATTGGTATCAAAGAGCACACCCAGGTTCCTAACTGACGACGAGGACTTGACCGAGCAGCCATCAAATGTTAGACAGTATTCTAGGTTATTACGTGCGGAGGTTTTTTGTCCAATAATAAAAAAAATTTTTTTTTTCTGAATTAAGTTCAGAAATTACTAGTCATCCAATTTTTTTATATCAGCTATGCATTCCGTTAATCTTGTGAATTGGTAAGTTTCGTCAGGGCGCGAAGAAATATAGAGCTGAGTATCGTCAGCATAACAATGAAAACTAACGCCATGCTTCCTAATGATATCTCCCAGTGGTAGCATGTACAGGGAGAAAAGCAAATGTCCTAGCACTGAGCCTTGCGGTACTCCATATTGAACTTGTGATCTGTATGATATCTCTTCATTTACTGCTACAAACTGATAGCGGTCAGATGATGAGTATGATTTAAACCATGCCAATGCAATTCCACTAATGCCAACATAATTTGAGAGTCTATTCAGAAGAATGTTGTGGTCGATAGTATCGAATGCAGCGCTAAGATCGAGTAACACTAATAGCGAGATACAACCACGATCAGATGATAAGAGTAAATCATTTGTAACTCTAATGAGAGCAGTCTCAGTACTATGACACGGTCTAAATCCTGACTGGAAATCCTCACAGATATAATTTCTTTCTAAGAAGGAGGATAGTTGTGAAGACACTGCCTTTTCTAGTATTTTGACAGAAAGGGTAGATTTGAGATTGGCCTGTAATTGACTAATTCTGTAGGATCAAGTTGCGTTTTTTTAATAAGAGGTTTAATAATAGCCAGCTTAAAGGTTTTCGGTACATATCCTAATGACAAGAATGAATTAATGATATTAAGAAGAGGATCTATGACCTCTGGAAGCATCTCTTTCAGTAGTTTAGTCGGTATGGGGTCGAGCATACATGTTGTTGATTTAGATGATTTAACAAGTTTAGCCAATTCTTCCTCTCCTATACCAGTGAATGAGTTTTCCTCAGTGACACTACAATGCACTGTCTGACGCGATACTGTAGTAGACGGTTGCATAGTTATAATTTTCTCCCTAATATTATCAATCTTGCACGTAAAGTTCATAAAGTCATTACTGCTGTGCTGTTTGTTAATTTGTCCACTGTATCAAATAAATACTTAGGATTGTGCTTGTTTTCTTCTAAGAGAGTCTAGAAATAAGCAGATCTAGCAGTTTTTACAGCTGTTCTGTACACAATCATGCTCTCTTTCCACGAAATACGAAAAACCTCCAGTTTTGTTTTCTCCCAGCTGCACTCCATTTTTCTGGCTGCTGTTTTAAGGGCCCGAGTGTGCTCGTTGTACCACGGCATTGGACTATTTTCTTTAATCTTCTTTAAGCGCAGAGGAGCAACTGTGTCTAAAGTGCTGGAAAAGAGAGTCAATAGTTTCTGTTGTAACATCGAGTTACTCTAGGCTATCTGGGATACAGTCCGTCTGCTTCCTGACCTGGGCCCCAGTTAGTCAAGGTTCAGCTCTAAGACTATGTGCCAAATTACTAGAGAGAAGAGCGGCACCACCCCAGGAGGGACGAATACCATCTCTTTTTAACAGGTCAGGTCTGCCCCAAAATCATTTCTAATTGTCTATGAACCCGATGTTATTCTGCGGACACCACTCAGACAGCCAGCCATTGAGTGATGATAGTCTGTATCTCATCACTCCTTCTAACGGGGAGGGGGCCAGAACAAATCTGCCATCGTACTTGCGAGTTCACACACCTCTTTAATGTTAATTTTAGTGATCTCCAACTGGCAAAGTCGAACATCATTAGTGCCGACGTGAATAATAATTTTAGAGAATTTACGATTAGCATTAGCCAGCACTTTAAAATTTGCTTTGCTGTCAGGCGCTCTGGCTCCGGGTAAACATGTGACTATGGTGGCTGGTGTCTCTATTTTCACGTTCCGTGTAATAGAATTGCCAATAACTAGGGCACTTTCAACAGAATTCTCAGTGGGTGCATCACTGAGTGGGGAGAACCTGTTTGATGTTCTAATCGGAACGGAAGAGTGTTTTTTTGATCCGCGACTATGCCGTCTCACAGTCACCCAGTTGCCCTGCTGCACGCGCTCTGCTGCCGGAACTGAACAATGTACAGAGTTTACTAAGCTAGTCCTATCCAAAGCAGTGTCTAAAGCTCTTACATTCTCACTATTCTCAATAAAAGTTTGGATGCGTGTCTCTAATTCTGAAATCTTCTCCGTCAGCTTGACTATCTCCCTGCATTTATCACATGTGTAGTCCTCACCACTGACAGAGAAGGTAATACTGAACATGTAACAGGCAGTGCAAGTGACAATCACAGGAGAAGATGACATGACTCACCGTGTTTGTTGACTAATCCAACTCACCCGAGTTGTTTGATGCACTCGTAAAAGGTGCGCAAGAGAAAACAGGAGACCCGGATGCATCTCACCACCCCAGAAGAGATGAATACCATCTCTTTTTAACAGGTCAGGTCTGCCCCAAAAGCTTTTCCAATTGTCTATGAACCCTATGTTATTCTGTGGACACCACTTAGACAACCAGCCATTGAGTGATGATAGTCTGCTAAGTATCTCATCACTCCGCCAAACGGGGAGGGGGGCCAAAACAAAAAACTTCAGCTGACAACATCGTACTTGCGAGTTCACACACCTCTTTAATGTTAATTTTGGTGATCTCCGAATGGCGAAGTCGAACATACAGCAAAGTCGAACATACAGCGAAGTCGAACTAACAGCGCCTTTATTTCCTCGCTAGTGAGAAATGTCTTGTTGCTTTTAAGTTGCTAAACTATTTTACTGATAAAATCGTCAGAGAAGCACTGACAACATGTTTCTCTGCGAGTGTGTGTCCGTAGTGTATGTGTGTATGTCTGAGTGGGAGAGCAGAGAGCACGGGAGAAAGAGAGTATATGCGTTTCGTACATAATTAAACGTAATTTTGTGGGGAAAACATGGAAATAATTTGTCGTTTTTATCCTATTGTTTACAATATTTCTTTGCTTGGTCAGTGTTGCTGTGGGTTTTGGTTCCTTTGCTGTTGTCGGCTGTAAAGATATTTAAAATAATTGAAATCATTTGGCGAAGTGATATGTAACTGTAATGTGGTCAAGACCTGGCTTGAACTACTTTTGCCGTGCATTTCCCTGAAAATAATTGCACACCTCAGAACGTTCGTCAGCCAATCAGATTCAAGCATTCAACATCCTAGTAGTATAATATCATATTAATAAATACTGGATGGCTTAAGTTACTAAATGGCATGCAATTAATTTTAAAACATATTGTATGATGGAGAAAATGCTGTACTACTGTACAATAATTTGTTTTCTGTCGATTAATGTATCCAATGTTGTTCCCTTGTCTAATAAAACACATAATTATATTAAATAATATATTAAATATATTAAAGCGTATTTGGGGTTTCCATGGTTTCTACAAAATAAAACTGGAAATCGAGGGTAACGCGGGTATGATGTCACTGATAGGCGACATACAGACATGGTCCGTGTTAAAATCGCTTATTTCTCTGGATTTAAACATTCTTGGAAACATCTGGGATAATGTAAGTACACAAGTCAACAAAATATATAACATTGTTCTAGTGGTTTTTAGATATATTAATCCAAAAATCTTACATATCGTGTCTTTAAGACCACCATAAATGTTAATATTGCAAGTTTACTGTTCTGTAAAATAAAATAATAATAATAAATGATAATAATAACAATTGTATTAATACTTTTATTATAACATATATTGTATTATAATATAATTTATTATTATAATGATTATTAAAGTTTTAATATTATAATTTTTTATTTTAGACTACAATTGTTTGTATTATTGCAATAATGAGATATTTCTTTATTAATTTTATTGATGGGTTTTATTGAGGTATGCCACTTAGGTGTGATATTATTGTAAAAAAGCAATTAGGATGTAAAGGGTTAAAACTATATGGAATGTGTGTGTGTGTATGTGTATGTGTATGTGTATGTGTGTGTGTGTGTGTGTATGTGTATGTGTATGTGTGTGTGTGTGTGTGTGTGTGTGTGTGTGTGTGTGTCAGCCAAAATAAAAAATTATAGTAAAGGACAAATTACTCAAAATTTGTATTTAATTATTTATTAAACTAATTCTCCATTCACCCACCCAATAATTTACATATGTTTATGAGGATAAATTTAAGGAGCTGACGGGAACAGTCTTTGTAATCCCGCAACACAAGGTTACTTTAGTTTACTAAAGTAAAAAAAAAGGTTTTGTTTTTTGCAGCTCCTATTTATCCCTTATTCCCTTCAGTTTTGTGCACTAAATGTTCAACAAATTTTTTTACAGCAAGTTATTTTAGTGAACTAAATTTGCTGCTTCCTTTTTTGCACTAAAGAGGCTTTCACACTGGCAGTTTAGTATGAAACATGAGCATGGTTCGCAAAAAACAATAGTAACGTGAAAAGAGAGTCCGTTTGCAAGAAAGCCACCTTCACACAACGCACATACAGTAAAAGCAAGTGTGCTACACATAATAGCACCAAATTAATAAAAAACAAAACAATATATTGACCTGCGTTCTGTGTTCTATTTCTGCGTGCTGTGCACCTTTGTGCATCGGGTTTCGATAGAATCAAGTGTGTATGAAACCAGTCCAATCTGGGAACACTTAACACTCAGACTGAAGCAAACATGCCCAGTGTGAAAGCCCTCTATGTTTTTCCTATCTTTGTGCACTATATTGGTTATATATTAACATACATCCGGTGCAATGTGACGCCAGGCACGACACAAGTGTTTTTTGCTAGTTTCAGCCCGACGCAGTTATCATTTTTACGTCCAGCGCCACGTTGTTTAAATAGCAAATGCATTTGCACCCATTTGTGTACCCATGGCCGTGCTGGTCTGAAAACGAGGTGTGTTCAGGCGCATTGTTGGCGCATTGCTATTTTGAGGAACTGAAAACAACTGGTCTAAAGTCAATGTACTTGTATTTGGTGCAGTATTTTTTGTGTGTGTAATAAGCGTACACTGCTTATTACACACACAGGGCTTGTCCCGTAGATGGCCTGCTTGTGTGCTTTAACCTTGCACACAAGCAGATATTTCCTTGCTAGAGAAGCCATGGCACAAGCACAACTGGCTTTTAAAAGGAATGGGAGATGAGATCGTTAAAGCGGGGCCCATTAGCTCTTCCAACTTTTGTCTATTTGCTGCTTTGTGTGTGGACTTCTTCTGCTCTTTCTTAGTCACTTGCTCGTGCACCCAATTTGCTCCTCACTGGGGCTGATTTGGAGCATCTTCTGAATGAATAAATACAAAGAGCTTGTGCCAGCACTGTTTGGCCTTTCACAAAAGGGATTTCTGTCATCATCTGCCTTCTCTCCTAAGGTACACTACCTGACTCCTGAGCTACTCGTGACATTTGTCCCCGCTGAAACCATTCATGCTGTAAGATCTCCTCTAAAGTTGCTCTCTTGGTTGGGTCACAAGTCAGGCACCGGCTTATCAAATCCTGGCATTCTGTACAAGTTTTCACAAGAACGCTGGTTAGTCATGTTCTTAATGTCCATGTGACATGCTAATAACGCTGTCATGTATAAAATTAGCATGTATTACGTAAAGGATTGTACTGATGCTTTATGTGTTTAAAATGTTATAGTCATTGTGTTATTGGTAATAACTGTTCTCTCACCTTTAGATATTGTGGAGTTAAACGTCAGAGTGCCATTATTCATATCTTCTAAATTTTCGAAGGGCTGACGTCTGCATATCATTCTGTACATCATCACGCCCAGAGACCAGACTGTTGTTGGCATTGCCTCATATTTTAAGCAGATGTAGTATTCAGGTGGGCGACATGCTCCTGTTAATTAAAAGCGATAGATATTCAGGTTAAGCAAACATTTGATTTACAAAATTCAACTTGTCCAAATGTCCATCTATTCTTTGCTACTACTAAATCACTACACACACAAGACTGACACATCACTGGGGCGTATTGCAATGCTAACACAAAAAGCCAACACACCTTTAAATTCACCGAAGTAACTACTTTTGATGAGGTCACCGCAGCCGAAGTCGATCATTTTGACTTGGTTTGTCGTTGTGTTGATCAGAAAGTTATTTAACTTAATGTCCCGGTGGAGGACGCCCCTGTCATAAGAGTGTTTGGCTCCGAGCACTGCTTGGTACATCAGGTCACTTGCCATTGACTCATTCATTCGCAGTATGTTGCTAACAACGAATCTCTGCAAGTCCTTGCAGGGCTGCGGATGCTCTAGGATGAGGATGTACTGATCTTCCTCATCAAACCAGTCCAGCATGTGCACAATGTAGGGGCTTACTGGAGGCTGATTCAGCAGCAGGTTTAGAGCCACTTCTGCAAACAGTGGCTTGGGACACCCAGGCTGGAGAAAAGAGTAAAACAAAAGGTTAGCTGACTTTCAATATCACAATTTACTTGTATTTAAGATATAGTATTTGTACTTAAATATATGCATTATGTTTTGCAAACTTACAATTGAAATATACCGGTCGTCTAAGACACTCTTAGTGACAACTTTGATGGCGACCTGAAAAAAAAAAGGCATCATCACAAATTGTTCAATTTAAATTTATTTTAAACATGTTTTGGTCAAAGCACTGATCTCTACATTTGGTGAATACAGCTAGATTGATTTTACCTGCTCGCGTGTAAATTTCAAAATCCCCTCGTAGACTGTGGCAAAGCCTCCTTCTCCAATCTTCTCTCCCACTTCATAAACCTCAGAAAATGGAACTGCAAAAATGTACAATGTTAATATATGAGATTCATAGGTTAAGAGAAAAGTAAAACAGCAGGATAATCTGTTTCTTACCAATCAAATTTCTTTAAGTAGGGAATCAGAAAAAAAACGACTAAATTCATCAGCATGACACATAACTTTTGGAAAGCCAGATGACGGATTATAATATGAATACACAGACTTACTAGGGTAACTAGACACAGGTGTGAAACAATAAGTGGAGGAACAAGAAAAGGCTGACAAATAGAAAAAGACTCACGGGTAGATGGACCCGGGGAAGAGATTGTTCTAAACCAAGTTTGATCTCGAACACGTCTTCGCTTGGAAGCACCTGTCAATTTTGGAGATCTTGGCCCAGGGCCAGATGGTCCTGGAAGAGGATCAGCTGGATCCTGCAGACCTGTTAGCACAAGGCCACATGGTCCTACGTCAGGGGTTATCCTCGAAGCAGCTGGAGCTCTATCATGGACGGATGAACCAGGCTGCGGATCTTCTGGAGGATCAGTCACATCCTGCAGAGTCATTGGCTCAGGGACGGATGGATCCAACTGAAGATCAGTCACATTCTGCAAAGCTGTTATCCCATGGACGGTTGGATCTCCAGTCGGATCCTGCAAAGCTGTTATCTCATGGACGGCTGGATCTTCAGTCGGATCCTGCAAAGCTGTTATCTCATGGACGGTTGGATCTTCAGTCGGATCCTGCAGAGCCGTTATCTCATCGACGATTGGATCTTCAGTCGGATCCTGCAGAGCCGTTATCTCATCGACGATTGGATCTTCAGTCGGATCCTCCAGATCCGTTATCTCATGGACGGCTGGATCTTCAGTCGGATCCTGCAAAGCTGTTATCCCATGGACGGTTGGATCTTCAGTCGGATCCTGCAGAGCCGTTATCTCATGGACGGTTGGATCTTCAGTCGGATCCTGCAGAGCCGTTATCTCATCGACGATTGGATCTTCAGTCGGATCCTGCAGAGCCGTTATCTCATCGACGATTGGATCTTCAGTCGGATCCTCCAGATCCGTTATCTCATGGACGGTTGGATCTTCAGTCGGATCCTGCAAAGCTGTTATCTCATGGACGGCTGGATCTTCAGTCGGATCCTGCAGAGCCGTTATCTCATCAACGACTGGATCGTTTACAGCACGCCACAATCTTTTGAAGAATTTACAGACGCCATTCTTCTTCTTCTTCATTTTTGTTTGTTTCTCTAATACCCCAAACAGAAATAGAAGAGTTAGAAATTACCACCAGATATTAGATGTCCAATACAAATATAGTGTAAAAAAAACAGTACAGTATAAAATTATAAATGACAGTAGACCCACCATCAGCTGGCTCAGGATCAGCTGGATTTTCATCACAGTTCGTTGGCTTGATGCTGGATGGACCGGGCTGGGGATCGGCTGAATCTGTGCCGGACATAGGCTGAAGAGGAGACACTTTGTTGCCTCGAAGTCCATTTTTCAAAGCCAGATATGTATTTTCGAAGAATGCCCAAAGGCTATTCTTCTTGCTTTTTGCTTGTTTTTCTAAAAAAACAAAACAAAACAAAAATATATCTGATTACTACATTGGTTTTCTTTAAACTGAGCTAATTATTCAAACATTTGACATTAAAAATGAAAACTAAACACAACAAAACTAAACTAATATAGAGTGGAATTAAAAATCTAATTAAAATGCAAAACTATAAAATATAATAATAATAATACAGTAGTGGCCAACTAGGCTAGACCCCAAGAATAAACATTTTCATGACTCCAAAATTAACTAACATGCTGCAAAGGAATAGCTAAATACACACACTTAATAGAGTCACTAGAGACACAAGTGGAAAATATTTGATATTTTTTAAATATGACGGAAAAACAACACTAAACGTGGTTGAGGCATTTATCTGACAAAAAACTACAGCTACAGGTTTTATTTAACTATGTGCAAAACAAATAGCACACATAATTTCCTTGTATGACAGCCTGGCCAAAAATTATGTCCACACAATTTGGTATGTTTCATTGCATTATCACAAATAAAACAACTGACTCCAAAGCACAATTATGCAATATTCTTACAAAATCTTTTTAGGGGTAGGGTTAGTGTGAGTGGAGAGAATTTACAGTATAAAAACCATTATGTCTATGGAAAGTCCCCATAAAACATGAAAACACAACATTGTTGGGCTATTTACCTGCTGGGCTGTTCATCACTACTGTAGAAGTTTCTTGATTTGCTCCTGAGGGGTCGGAGGTCTTCTCTTCAGCTGTCAAAGTGTTATCTGCTGCCACTGGACAGTTAGTGTTGAGCTTCATGCACTCAAACGCAGGAGAAACACTAGTGCTTATAAGAAGGCGCTTTAAAACTCGCAGTCGTTGTGTGGCTCGCAGTGTCCGCTTCTGCTCGGGTTCACACTGACAGAACTAAGCTCTTGAGCTGCACTGTGACGTCACGGGCTCTGTGACGTCACGGCCTCTGTGACGTCACGGGCGTCTTCACTCGGCTTGTGCTATGTTTGATATGATTACACAGCCAATGATTTGCCAGGGATATTCTAAACGAGCCAATGCCGTTTAAGTAGCCTATTTTTGTTATGTTTCTGTTTTACCTTGAGAGTTTTTAGGCGTATTGTTTATAAGTTTGCCGAAATGTATGTTAGTGTAGCAGGGTGAAGTGTACCCTCGTTTGTCATTGGCCAATGTCATGTAAAACAGTGAACCTATCAAGAATGAGGTGTCATGGTATAAAATGGGATGGCATTGGTTAGCTGGGATGCGTTGTCATCTGTACCGCCCCTTTACGGGAGTCCGCAATGATTTGGTGAGCCGTCTCTCTTCATGCTGCTCCAGGTTTACACACTCTGTGTGTGCGTTTGTAACTTCAGGCCCAATTTAATGATCGCTCGCAAGAGATTGAGCGGTTAAGCGTGGCCGTTTTGTTCCTCTAGCATGGCCGTCAACAGCCGTCTCTTCTTTTTTCTTTCTTGACAAGAATTGCGTTCATTTAAACGCAGGACCGTCTCCAAGATCACAAAACGAGAGACTTGTCAGGCGCGCAAGTCAAACTGAAGGTGCCCAATGAGCCTCAGCAGAACAACAGTGAATGGCGAATAGTAGATGTGTACCTACCGCAATGTTTCTCAACTGGTGGGTTGCATAACCACTTTGAGTGAGTCGCGTTGTGTGCGTTCAAAGAAACCATAACAAACATAATGATCAGTTTTTTCGGTTTTTTTATTTTAAAAGACGTGTGTGTGAAACGGGTGACACTCAGATGCTGAGAGAAACGCGGTGTCCTTCAGTATCTGCGGTCAGATGAGATGTCAGGCTATCAGTAAAACTCAGACTTTCCTGTCTTGCACATGGGATTCAATAGAGAACACACTTTTCCTTTGTACTGAGTTTAAGTTATGATAGAACTGTGATGGATTCATTTGTTTACGTTTTCGGTTGCAAGTTTTAGACAACTTAGACTTGTTGAAGAGTTCATTGATTATATAAAATTCAATGAAGATTGAATAATTCAGGCTATAGTTAACTGCATGTCTCATCTATGAAGATGCAACAGTGGAGAACAGGCTATTGTGTGTTTGAGAACCAGAACCGAGCTGACTGAGCAAGTGGAACTTTAGCTATAATGTGAGCCCCTTTATTAATATGCCTGGGGGTGAGGAATAATGCAAACATGTTCAAACTCACTCAGTGTTTCATGATCTAATTCACTGCTGTCTCCATTACAATTAAATACAAATTAACTGTATTCAGTTGTGTTGTAGGCACTAAAACAGTCCAGTACATTAGTCAAACTCATTTTTATGTTGAAATTAGGATTTCTGTGCCACCCCAGACTGGCTATGGAAAATCCTGGCTCCGCCACTGTCGAGCATGTGGGTGATTGGGGCCCGTTTTGTTGGTTTTTCTTTTCATTTGTTCTTTGGTTGTATTTTGAATTGTAAACGTTATTGAAGTTCTTTCTTTCTGTGTAAGGTGTCGTATGCGCTGAATATAATGTAACTTATTTTTGTTGGTTTATATTTTACTTCATTTAATTACAAAATGTGACTGATTGACTTGGGGCTGGTTGGTACCAGCTAACTGATGTTTTTTCGTCTGGTGTCCGCATTGAGTGCTGTGCTTCATGGGTTGGAGTGATCTCAGTGTTAACAGTGTGGGTATTAAGTGTGGTGTGAGAACCGAGGGCTGCAGTAGGCCATCTCCCTACTTTACATTTATGCATTTAGCAGACACTTTTATCCAAAGCGACTTACAACTGAGGAGTACAGGAAGCGATCCGTTATGAAGAGGCGAAGAAACGCAAGAAGTACCTTAAATACTAAGTTTCGGACATTGCTCAGAGTAGCCTAAGCTAGAATAGGGCGGGAATAGAGAAGAAAGAATTATTTTATATATATATATATATAGATAGATAGATAGATAGATAGATAGATAGATAGATAGATAGATATATATAGATTATATATATATATATATATATATTAGATATATAGATATATAGATTATATATATATATATATAGATATAGATATATAGATTAAGTGCTCACGGAAGAGATGGGTTTAAATTTTAAATTTTTACTTTTACTTAAAATTTTCTGTTTGTTTTTGTAGTGTTTTGTGCATTACAATTTTGGTAAAGTGTTTTTGTTTCTTTTGTTGTGTGAATATTGAGCCCATTGCAATATTGGTTTTTATTTATTTTTTTGTAAACTTTAATAAAATTACCCCATTGTACTCCCTTGCCTATGACTCTCTGTTAACCCACATACTGGTAACGGACCTGTGCCCTCACTGTGTAGGGCTAATTTTCCCTGTGTATTCCGGGTGGCGTAGTCAAGCGTTGGTATAATTTTTGGTGCTTTTCCATCTATTACTTGACGTTCCCGTCTCATTAGCATAATGATATTACAAACTCCTGTGGTGGAGGCAGCAGTAAATGTTAGGATAGGGCAATATTTGGCCGAAATGCAACTATTTGAAAAGTTGTCCAAATGAAGTCCTTAACAATGCATATTACTAATAATAAAAAAATTATATATTTACAGTAGGAAATTTACCAAATATCTTCATGGAACGTGATCTTTACTTAATAGCTTAATGATTTTTGCTATAAAAGAGAACTTGATAATTGTGACCCATACAATGTATTGTTGACTATTGCCACAAATATACCCGTGCGACTTATGACTGGTTTTGTGGTCCAGGGTCACATATAGCCTGTTATGTGTTTCCAAAATTGCACACATGCATGAAAATCAAAATTAGGCTACATTAACAGGTTATCTTAATAGGCCATGATGAATTATGCACGTGATAACCAATCTCTATAGCATCTTTTCCAAAGATGACTTGTGCCAATAAATGTCCCTGTAATCTACACCAGACAAAGCAGACACTTATTTTTCACTGTGTTTTGAACATGATTTTTGATTTAGATTTTAATACACGTTTTTTGTAAATGTCATTGCGTTGTTTGTTTTTTTTTAGATTGAATGTGTCAGTTGCAAAGGCTGTAACCTTGAATTCATCCCTGTCTATGGTGGCATAATAACGTTTTAGTAGTGATTTTGTCGTCCCCTATTTCTTTCTCATTTCATAGCCTGCATAACTTCAACCAGACATTAATATTAAAAGACAATGAGACATATTTGTTTGACATGCATGAATTAGCAAACACACAATGCTCTAGTAGTCTATATTGTTAGAAACATGGTGCCATCTTGAAATTGGCAACCTTGCAGCACTTCCACAAGGTTTGCATGAGCAGCCCAAACTTTAATTTGTCTGGGATTCCAAGAACCTGTGTAAAGTGTGTTAATGTGTTTTTTTTTCTAATTATGTCATATGTCATGACTTCTCTTTTCAGAATAAAACTTCAACACAGAATCAATTGCAATTTTTTTTTAAATTAAACTACTGATTTACTTTTTGATATTTACAGTAAATGTGCAGTAAAAACATTTGAATTATGGAAAGCTTGTAGAATAGAACTGAAACATTTCATTGTGAATGTACTGCAGGAATGTACTGTACTTGACCAATTCTAGTTCCATATCAGCATTGATTAAACTGAATCCTGATGCATCATGTAACCAAAGAAATTATTTGTTCACATTTAAAGGGGTGATGAATTGAGAAATCAACTTTCCCTTGAGACTTTGATATATAAAAGTTAATCGTCACCCAGATAGCAAAATTGCTGTGGCCCAGATCTGGCACACACCTGACACTTTCATCTGGCCCACTACCCGCGTGGAATGATGGCACTTGGGCGGTCCACTCCTGTTCCCCAGGTTTGGGCCACAAACAAGCCATAGCAATGCCGCATGTCAGCCATGAACAAAACAAATAAAGCAGAACTGGCCCACATCTGGGCAACGGTACATTTTAATTCTGGCCCAGATCTAATACCTTGCTCTGGCCCACATACCACGTGGAATGATGGCTCTTGGGCGGTCCGCTCCTGTTTGCTTATTAGAAAAACCCTTGGGAGAAACCAGGCTCAGTCGGGGGACCAGTTTGTCTCTGGTCAACGAACATGGTGTGATTATGATTCAGGCTGCATTACAAGTCAGACTGTGGATTGGTATTATTCAGAATATTTCATCTAGTTCCATCAGCTTGAAGATCAGGATACAATATGCCGGCATGAAGTTGAAGCTGGCCGTAGGGGTCTGTGCAGAGAACTTGTTTGGTTCTTGTGGTCTTTGCTGAGGATCTGTGCTGATGGCTGTTAACAAGTTCCTCACAGGAGATCCGTCTCTAGGGCTTGTCTAGTTGACATGGTCTCTGCTGACATTTAGGGCTGCGATGTGGTCATGCCTAGGTGCAGGTCCACCATCTGATCTGTATTTGGAGCAGATCCGGCTGACAATGCTAACTTCGGGATAACAATGAAACAGACAGAATGTTAGTGAATAATTTTTCTGCAACGATGCACAAAACCAAAAGAATAGGCCTATCATACATATTAATATACGTTTTTTTGTAGGCTAAATAAAGAACGTATTATATATTAATAAAAAAAGCAAACACTCTGCTGTTATGTTTTAAAGGTGCACTATGTAACTTTTCCGTCTGCTAGAGGTCGCCTATTCAAAACAAAGGCGTAGTTTGATGACGGCAAGTTTGAGCGCAGAATCTTGGGATGTGGTCTTCACCTCACAGCCGGTGGAAAAGAATCGGGATAGGACTCGGGCAGACATCAGTTCATGTTCATCAGAAAAAGTTCATGGATGCGATTATTAACGTTACTGTAGTATGAAGCAGAGCAGGACCGAGTGTTGTGGGAGCTGAGCAAGGCCGATTGTTAATAAGTTGTTGCACACTGCAGTAAGAGTAAAGAGTTTCTGCAAAATAAAACCGGAAACCGAGGGTAACGCAGATATGACGCCATTGACAGGCGACTCCCTCACACGTCCCGGTATCTTGGTTAAAAAGGCAATTTTCTCACGATTTACAAATAGTTGGAAACATTTGGGATATTGTAAGTACTCAACTGAACAAAATGTATAACACTGGCCTAGTGGTTTTTGGATATTTTACTGCAAAAACATATTGCAACATATTGGGAGCAGTTGGGGAAACACATGTGATGTGTAACATTATATTAGATCCGTGCATTAGGTCTTTATAATGACGTTAATCAAACAATAAAAGAAAAGAGGGAATCACTCACTGTTCTTAACTGAACTACATTTGTAGCTTTAATGATCAATTTATTTGTAATAAACACACTAAAGACTATGCAGTGATTATTTTTATATTTGAAAACACTGTAAATTTAATTTGTTTCTTATATTTCTATTACTGTTTGTTATTGCATCTTTGTTCTTATTTTTAATAACAAAGATAAAATAGGCCTAACAAGTGATGTGAAGATTCAGTTATGACTACTGTGTGTACAAAGTTTGAGACTGACCTGTTAACTTGGTAGGGCTTTTTTCCCGTGTAGTCCTGGATTTAATCCAAATTATTACAAACATTTATCAAAATAGACAGTGTAAACGACTTACGTGTTTCTTAGACAGTGCGTCTTCATTCCTCTTTTTCTCTTCTCCCTCTGTCTCGCATGCAAGGTGAAGCCAACTGTTGATGTAGGATTCTACCTCTTTAATCTGTTGCTCTGTGATCCTGTTGTTTCTGTAATACAAGTAATACAACTAGTTAGTGCAGTATAGTGTCCAATGTATACATAGATGAATTTCAAATGATATTATAAAATTATAACTGTAAAAATACTTTGACCATGCAGAACGGACTGCAGGTTGGTAGACAGTGAGTGAAAGTGAATTCATGCTGATATATGCTGTTTTTCTTTATTTTCAGCAGAAGACAATGTTATTGCCTGCTGGATTTTCAGTTCGAAGCTGGGCTACATACTGCCTTCATGAGATTTAATTGTAGTGATGGGAAGATCAGATCATTTTACTGACTTGGATCTTTAAATCTCTTTCAGCAAAATAAACAAAACTTTTTTCAAGTCATTTCATTCATTTGAGCTGAATTACATTAGATCAATATCCAGATTCCCCTAACACATCTACTTGCACAAACTTTGATCATATTTAAAATAACAAAATAATAATAATAATAATAATAGTACATGAAACAGACAGAAATTACTATTTTATCACCATTTATTTAGCAGTTATTATGTAATTATCAAAAATCACGTGATAAATGTACGCAGGAGAGGTGAACTAACGTTAATCAACGTGAATTGCATATGTCACGGTTACTTACAAAATCATTCAGCCAATTTCTCTGCAGAAACATTAATATTTAAAACATTTTCCTGAAAGACCAGAGATGGGAAGAGTTTGAATTGACAAAATAACTAATGTGTTTGCTAGCTAACAATTGTCATTAGCTAACTATAATATCACATAACATGCAGTACTCCAACTGAATATAACGAAGCAATCGCGAAAAGAAAGAAATTATTTTCTAATGAAATCTTACCTTAACTTTACTTTGCCAAACAACAATCCTCTTCTGCAGCTCCGTCTTTAGGGCCCCTTTTCCGCGGCGCGCGCCTATTTTAAAATGTATAGTGCCGGAAATTGAACAACTCGAACCAGTTTAAGTTTTTTATTATTTTTTTATAAGTAGAGGTAATAAATATATATATATATATATATATATATATATATATATATATATATATATATATATATATATATATATATATATATATTATTTTTTTTTTTTTTTTTTTTTTTTTAAATAACATTAAAATGTTCTCATAGCAGTTTGTGCTGATTTGTCATTTATTTACTCAATTAATAAATTCATTTCTCAATTAATATACTGATAGGCTATTGTTTTTTTATAAAAATGCCTTATAAATGTAAATGTCAATATTTAGCCAAAATGTAAGAGAAATTAAGTATTTTATTTATTTGTTTTTATTTTTTTATATAATATCAGGGCCACTTGAAGCAGTTTATAAGATGACACTGCCTTACAGTTCCTTACAGTTACAGGTGAATGTGATTGAGTTTCTGGATAAACATCTTTGTTAATCCTGTATTCCAATCAACAAATCATATTTGAGTGACAAGTTTACAGTTTATGTCAAGTTTATGCTTAAATCCAGGGTTTGGTGCTGGTTATTTACCTATCAATTCTCTCTTTAAGGATAAGTTATCGGTAGGGTTAGGGTTAGGACAGGAATTGTGTTCCAGGATGAAAAAAATATGTTGACCCAGGAATATGTCCTGCTTGAAACCATGGCAAAGATTTTCACGTACAGCAACTCAAAATGTATCTCAGCCAAATATTCAAAGTTACATTCCAAGACCATACACACACACACGGCATTAAAAGGATGTACAATTTTTATTTTTTTAAATCACAAGGCAGGCCAATCCACAACTGATATAGCCTTTTTCTCCAGATTAAACTGTTCAGTTAAGTGTTGCATCCTATCAAACATAGCCCAATTTTGTTAAAAAGTATTATGCCATATTTTCAAATGTGGGTATTTTTAGCTATACATCTAAATTAACCAGTTTCAAAGGTGGCCAAGTTTTGTAATTATATTTATGCCATATTTTCCATGTCAACTGTACTGTACACTCACCTAAAGGATTATTAGGAACACCATACTAATACTGTCTTTGACCCCCTTTCGCCTTCAGAACTGCCTTAATTCTACGTGGCATTGATTCAACAAGGTGCTGAAAGCATTCTTTAGAAATGTTGGCCCATATTGATAGGATAGCATCTTGCAGTTGATGGAGATTTGTGGGATGCACATCCAGGGCACGAAGCTCCCATTCCACCACATCCTAAAGATGCTCTATTGGGTTGAGATCTGGTGACTGTGGGGGCCATTTTAGTACAGTAAACGCATTGTCATGTTCAAGAAACCAATTTGAAATGATTCGAGCTTTGTGACATGGTACATTATCCTGCTAGAAGTAGCCATCAATGGATGGGTACATGGTGGTCATAAAGGGATGGACATGGTCAGAAACAATGCTCAGGTAGGCAGTGGCATTTAAACGATGCCCAATTGGCACTAAGGGGCCTAAAGTGTGCCAAGAAAACATCCCCCACACCATTACACCACCACCACCAGCCTGCACAGTGGTAACAAGGCATGATGGATCCATGTTCTCATTCTGTTTACGCCAAATTCTGACTCAAGAATGTCTCAACAGAAATCGAGACTCATCAGACCAGGCAACATTTTTCCAGTCTTCAACTGTCCAATTTGGGTGAGCTCGTGCAAATTGTAGCCTCTTTTTCCTATTTGTAGTGGAGATGAGTGGTACCCGGTGGGGTCTTCTGCTGTTGTAGCCCATTCGCCTCAAGGTTGTGTGTGTTGTGGCTTCACAAATGCTTTGCTGCATACCTCGGTTGTAACGAGTGGTTATTTCAGTCAAAGTTGCTCTTCTATCAGCTTGAATCAGTCGGCCCATTCTCCTCTGACCTCTAGCATCAACAAGGCATTTTCGCCCACAGGACTGCCGCATAATGGATGTTTTTCCCTTTTCACACCATTCTTTGTAAACTCTAGAAATGGTTGTGCGTGAAAATCCCAGTAACTGAGCAGATTGTGAAATACTCAGACCGGCCCGTCTGGCACTAACAACCATGCCACGCTCAAAATTGCTTAAATCACCTTTCTTTCCCATTCTGACATTCAGTTTGGAGTTCAGGAGATTGTCTTGACCAGGACCACACCCCTAAATGCATTGAAGCAACTGCCATGTGATTGGTTGATTAGATAATTGCATTAATGAGAAATTGAACAGGTGTTCCTAATAATCCTTTAGGTGAGTGTATATTTGACAAGTGTGGCCGTAATTGTTATTAACTATTAACTTGCTTACTGTGCCATATTAGGCTCTCACCCTGGTTAGCCAGTGGTGACTGTGCCATACATTTGCCAAATGTGGCCCAATATTGGTGTAATGTATTGGGGCCATATTTGTTATGCCATGTGTGGGCCACTTTAGGTTCACATTCAGATTCACCAGTGATTACTGTCCCTCACCTTTGCCAAAACCGGCCCAGCTATGTTTTAACATAACTGGGCCACATTTGCTGCATTATATGTAGGCCAGTTTAGGCTCACATCCTGGTTAGCCAGTGCTGATTGTGCCATACATTTGCCAAATGTGGCCCAAATTTGGTGTAATGTATTCGGGTCATATTTGCTATGCCATGTGTGGGCCACTTTAGGTTCACATTCAGATTTGCCAGTGATTACTGTCCCTCATCTTTGCCAAAGCTGGCCCAGATATTTTTTAAGATAACTGGGCTAAACTTTTAGTTTTTTATGTGGTTGATCAATTTAACCACTTGTAATTAAATTAAGCTTGTGGAACTGAACAAACCTTGTGGAAGGGCTGCAAGGTTGCTAATTTCAAGATGGCACCATGTTTCTAACAATATAGACTACTAGAGCATTGTGAGTTTTAGATAGTCGGGGATTTAGGTTGATTGGGACACTTTTTCCCTGTCATCTCAATGGCAAAAAGTGTCCCAATCAACCTGAATTCCCCCGTACAAGTTATCAAATGAAACTTCTTTATAAAGACCATCTAATACAGAAATGTCAAAATTGAGTTTTTTTAAATAAAAATAGCAACAATTTCATAAAAGATTTAAACTGTCTACATGGAATGTCTTTAAAACTTTATATCAAGAACAAGTATATATTTATATTCAGAACAATTTGTTATATGTGTTGGTCTGAATATCTTTGGAAAAACAGCATTCTTGTGTGATTAAAATGTACTGTGTAAGCAAAGAAACACGAGAGAGGAGTAACAAACTTCATCTTGTTTACTCACTTCAGTTCTCTGCACACATTATGTCATTATACAACACTTCAAAATAGTAGTAAACAATACAACGTCATGAACACAACACATTTGTTTTAAAATCTTTGGCTCTGTTAAGAGATATAAGTATTGTTAATACTGTTGATAAATGGGCAATTCAATTCAAGTGATACAGTCAGTCATTTGAACAGTAAGCCAACATTTAAGTCAAAATTGTATAAAATATATTTTGTCAATCTCACACAATTCTATTGAACATGTACCATGGGAGGATTGAGATATAGTGAACTCACTGTCATGTTCAAGAAACGAGAAGATTTGAGCTTTGCACATTATCTTGTTGGAAGTATCCATCAGAAGATGATACACTGTGGTTATAAAGGGATGGACATGGTCGGCAACAATACTCAAGTCGGATGTGGCATTTAAACAATGCTCAGTTGGTGCTAAGAGGTCCAAAGTGTGCCAAGAAAATATCCCACACACATTACAGCACAAGCAGCCTGAACCGCTGATACAAAGCAGGAGGATCCATGCTTTCATGTTGTTTACACCAAATTCTGACCCGACCATCTGAATGTCACAGCAGAAATCCAGACTCATCAGACCAGGAAATGTTTTTCCAATCTTCTATTGTCCAGTTTTGGTGTCAGTGTGAATTGTAGCCTCAGTTTCCAGTTCTTATCTGCAGTCCTCGGGTGTAACCAGTAGTTATTTGAGTTACTGTTGTCTTTCTATCAGCTGAACTAGTCTGGCCGTTCTCCTCTGACCTCAGAACTGCCGCTCACTGGATATTTTCTCTTTTTCAATTCAGACCATTCTCTGTAAACCCTAGAGATGGTTGTGTGTGAAAATCCCAGTATCAGCTGGGCGTTTCTGAAATTCCCAGACCAGCCTGTGTGGCACCAACAACCAGGCCACGCCCAAAGTCACTTAAATCACATTTCTGCCCCATTCTGATGCTCAATTTGAACTTCAGCAGAGCATCTTGACCATGGCTGTGTCCGAAATCACCCCCATACCCTTAATATAGGGCTCTATTTGAGGTGACAGCCATTTGTAGTGGTGTCCGAGACTATAGTGGATGTTATCGAGTGCACTCATTCAATCCCACAATGCACCGCAATAAAGAGTGTACAACCGATGTATGCTCAATGCCTAGATAATACCCATAATGCACTGTGAGAGTTGCGTGCGGAATGAATTCCCGCGTCTGACCAGAAGATGGCGCCTGCAGCTGAATCATCCATTTTCCAAAATGCTGGTCCATGGCATACAGTGTAATATCATACAGGTGTAATTTTTTTGTTTTATTTACCTGTATTTAATATACATATACATTTATGTAATTGTTTGCAATTAACGGGTGTTTTTGGAGTAAGATCAGTGTCTCTTTCACGAGATTACTTCATTTTTTTTTGCCTGGTTACGTTTCTCTATGTCGTAAACTCTAGGGGCAAGGCTTCTAAACCGTAAAATTTTAGGGGCGTGATATTTAAATGACCACATTCAGCCACATTCATGACCACATATGAATGTTTCATGAATCACATGTGAACCCTGTCATAAGATGATTTCTGCGCTCAGATCTGCACTCATTTCTACGTTAGATTGATAAATTAAGCCCAGTATGTTGAATTTTGGGGAAAAATCATACCCTATATATTGTATTGCAAACTCATCAATTAAATATTTAGCAGCTTATATTTTGCAAAAATTGGTTTTTAAACAAATACGGACAAAAAGTTGTTAGATCTGGACGATATGATGATATATATAACATTGATATAAGTGATCACCCGTATTTAGACCTACCTATATTGTATTTATATAAAGCTTTCACAGGCAAATTTGCTTTATATATTTCCCCGGCGTTGAAAACACGATTCCTGGCTGCGTGTCAATATCCATGGATCACTGGATCTTTGGCAAGTTGTAATGAACACTATATCAAGTCCAACCTTTAATTTAAACTGATAATCGTTTGTTTTACTCACGTTTTCCCCTATTAACTCCAGTCACGCAGCAGCTGTTCTGCCACTCAGTCCGGCTGAGGGGGGCGCGTTCCGCCGGGAAAGTGACGTCAATGCATACCCTCTGTAGGGGACGATTTCAGACACAGCCCATGTTTACATGCCTAAATGCAAGTTGCTGCCATGTGATTGGCTGATTAGATATTTGCTTTAACGGGCAGTTGAACAGGTAATAAAGTGGCAGATGCCTTTTCAAGTGAATCCAGTGAGAAAATTCAGAGCTAAATACTTTTACATCTAATTTATTTTCTAATTTAAACTTGATGGGCACAAACCAAAAGATAAGCTTATGCAAAACAACTACATAGACCTGACATCAATGCAAAAACGGTTAAAGGTTGTGTCTACTGAAA
Organism: Rhinogobio ventralis; assembly: GCA_039654625.1. Lineage (NCBI taxonomy): Eukaryota > Metazoa > Chordata > Actinopteri > Cypriniformes > Gobionidae > Rhinogobio > Rhinogobio ventralis. The sequence continues at coordinate 28,347,279 of CM077203.1, read as the reverse complement.
TAGAACCTGTGGTAACATTGTCTAATGTGAAGGATACAGGTGTTTTGTGCATGTATTGTTTACACCGTGAGTGCAGGCAGTGATTATCTCTCTGCTGCATGCGGCACCATCAGTCAACCCGGCGCTGAAGTCTTGAGCGCCTACAGCACGATTACACGTTAACTCCACACCTCCCCCTGCTCTCTGGTCTGGTCTCTCCCTCTCTTTCTCACTATCCCTTGTCCCCAGACATCTCTCATTTTTCTTCATGTCTTGCTGCTCTCCGTTAAATTCCCCTCATCACCTCTTTGATCTTTCTATCTTCACCCATCTTCAAGTTTTCATCTGTGTATTGTTTTAAAACAGTGGCTTGATATTAATCAATTAAAGGAGATGAAAAAGTATTTGTAGCTTTGAAAATGTGTGCTTTTGGGTGGAGGCTGTAGATAGTGTAAAAGTGCTGATGTAGGCATGGAAGAACAGGGACTGCAGAAAGGGGACCGAGTTAATGATGTATTGATCTGACACAGCCGCAAGGCACACACTTCTCCGTCTGGGTATAATGCGTATGTATTTGCATGCAAGGTGTGTTACTTTCACATTAGAAATAAGATAACAGAGCATGTGCACAGTGAAGAGGATGTGAGACTATTTTCCTATTAAGATTGATCTCATTTATGATTGAGACTGTAATATTTCCCTCTAGGACTAACACAAACACTTCCTCTGAAGAGGAACTGAGCCCCTCTGGTGGCTGACTATCTGCATGAATGAATAATACAATCTGTTGTTCTATGAAGCTTGCTGCTCTGCATGCTTGTAATTTAATAATCCTTTCATTTACTACAAATACTGATCAATAATCTACTCCAGGTTACTCATTCACATTCGCTCTGGATTCAGATCGCTTGCAAATCCTGTAGATCCACTGGTTCAAAGGATGTGTAGTTTGAACCCTAAAGGGTTAATACATAAAACTTTATGTAACTTTGCTTTTTACATAAAAAGACTAATCTGTAACCTACTCCAGATTACTCCCGTTCACATTCACTCTGGATTCAGATCACTTGCAAATCCAGGAGAACCACAACGTTTGACTGGCTTGATCCCTAAAGGTTCAATGTATGAAATGTTATGTAGCCTTGTAATTTTGCCCTTTTTCAAACTAAAACACTAATATTTAATCTACTCCAGATTACTCCCATTCACATTCACTCTGGATTCAGATCTCTTGCAAATTCACTGGTTTAGGGGTTGATTCTTTGTCTAGTTTAAGTTCGTATACACAAACTAGTGTTTTTATGTAGCTGTCACTGACTTTGTTATCTTGTTTTCTGTTTCATTATCATGGACTTTTAGTTTGTTTTCATTAGTGTCCTGATTTCCTTCGTCTAGTTTCCCTCCACTTATCAGTTGTCATGGTGATTAATTTAATATCACAGGTGTTTGTCATTATTTCCCTCATTTGCTTTGTATTTAAATTGCAAATTTAAATTTGTGTGTGTGTGTGTGTGTGTGTGTGTGTGTGTGTGTGTGTGTGTGTGTGTGTGTGTGTGTATATGTGTATGTGTATGTGTATGTGTATGTGTGTGTGTGTGTGTGTGTGTGTGAGATTTTAAAATACTTTCAATTATACAAACATATCTTTAGTCTAATTGAGATTGCTCTGAGAGAGGGGTCAAAGCCAACCAAAAATTAACACATAAAGTGAGATATTGAAAGCAAAAAAAAATTTCTCCTGTACACCATGTGCAAGCTTCGCACACATTTTTTCTAGCTACTGAACACCCAGGGATACTGTTTATTAAGAAGGATCAAGGCAGTATCCACAACCGCTGTTGCCATATTGATTTGGATTAAATCAACACGGAGACGTGTAAACGGTAGCCCTAATCTCCATGAAACTGCTTATCAAGGGATGAAGAGGAGAGGAGGGGTGTTAAGAGGAAAATAAGAGCAAGATTTCTGTAGCCCTCAGAGTGGTTTGTGCTGTTTATGTGGAAAAATTACTTGAGGCAGATTTGTCATTAAAATATTGATTGAGTCTGGGCTCTCTAGAGATGACAACAAAACTAGATTACAACAGGGAGAAAAACTGCAGCGTTCGTGAGAAGCACTCTGCATATCTAATGAGAAGCTATAGCTATTGACCAGACAATACTGTATATATTTTTTTCTGGCAGATTCACATTCATTTAAGATCACAAGATCAAGTTTTATAGTGCCCAAAGATTGCCCAGTCTGTTGTGATTGGTCTACTCTGCTCTGATTGGTCAGATGGCCCAGTCTGTTGTGATTGGTCTACTCTGCTCTGATTGGTCAGATGGCCCAGTCTGTTGTGATTGGTCTACTCTGCTCTGATTGGTCAGATGGCCCAGTCTGTTGTGATTGGTCTACTCTGCTCTGATTGGTCAGATGGCCCAGTCTGTTGTGATTGGTCTACTCTGCTCTGATTGGTCAGATGGCCCAGTCTGTTGTGATTGGTCTACTCTGCTCTGATTGGTCAGATGGCCCAGTCTGTTGTGATTGGTCTACTCTGCTCTGATTGGTCAGATGGCCCAGTCTGTTGTGATTGGTCTACTCTGCTCTGATTGGTCAGATGGCCCAGTCTGTTGTGATTGGTCTACTCTGCTCTGATTGGTCAGATGGCCCAGTCTGTTGTGATTGGTCTACTCTGCTCTGATTGGTCAGATGGCCCAGTCTGTTGTGATTGGTCTACTCTGCTCTGATTGGTCAGGTGGCCCAGTCTGTTGTGATTGGTCTACTCTGCTCTGATTGGTCAGATGGCCCAGTCTGTTGTGATTGGTCTACTCTGCTCTGATTGGTCAGATGGCCCAGTCTGTTGTGATTGGTCTACTCTGCTCTGATTGGTCAGATGGCCCAGTCTGTTGTGATTGGTCTACTCTGCTCTGATTGGTCAGATGGCCCAGTCTGCTGTGATTGGTACAACTTGTATTCTTATTTCACATAGCCTATTGTCTGTGCCTTAATTGTTTTTTCTTATTATTATTATTATTGATTAATAATACACTGTTAGCTAACTGTGTGCAAAAAAGAGAATTTAACACACACAGTCCAAAAACATCATGTTTCCATGTTTCTCTGTCAATTGCTGGGATTCATTTCTTCTTTTTCCTTTCATATTCATTGTCTTTCTCATTATTTTTGTCATTCAGTTTATTCAGCATTATTTTGTCAATGACACCTTAAACATACATTAATTATTCATTTTAACTGCAACATTGGCACATTTGTTTTACTCACAATTTTGCCAAGGTAAAAATGCAAATAACAAAATAAAATATAAAATAAAATAATAAAAAATGAATCAAATTAAATTAGTCAACAAGGCATTTATGAATTTTCTGTTTCATACATATATCTTGGCATCTTAAATGGCACCTTAAACACAAGCAAAAACACACATTGATTTGCCTATTTTAATTTCTTTTTTAAAATGATTTTAATAACTTTTTTTTACAAACATTTGTCAGTACATTTGTTTTGAAAAAAGTGCCTGTAATCTAAAAATAAAACAAAAGAAATGGAACCTTGAACATTCAAAATTCAGGGTGTGCTGTTTAAATATGAGTTTTTCTGCAACAGCTGCAGGTACTGCTCATCCCCAGGAGCACTTGTCTTTATATCGGTAGCTGAGTGTGTCATGCACCTTTCTAAGAAACACCATTCTTCCTCTAGGCTAGCTGTCACTATCTATGAAGGAAACTTAACAAGAAATGTCAGTTTTCTGCTCAAGGCAACATACAGCCACAAACCTGAACAGGTACTCGAACCGTTCTCTCACAGTTTTCTCTTATTTTATGTGTTGGACTGTCACTTGAAAAAGAAGTAATTATTACAGAAATAATATATTTTAAAAGAATATACTTGTGTGAACTGAATGTAATGTTATTTACAGTTAAATGAAAGTGTATTATAGTTTATATTTATATTAAATGCAATTAGCATTTAAGAGTGTTTTTTGACACTAAAATAAGACTTAAGTACACCTTTATTTGTAAATTCATAATTACTTCTATTGTCTTTGAAATATGGTTAACGTGTACTGCCGAATGTACTGACAAACATTTATGATAAAGTAAAAATTTAATGTAATTTCTATTGTAAACATGTATTTGTAATTACATATTTGTAATGAAGTTGCAATTTATTACATTTAAAATATATTAACTTTAAATGTAATATCAATAAAACTACAGTTAAAATGCCAAGAATTAGCCTACTTGTCATAGATGTGTTTTATTATGTTACTTAACACACATCTTTATATCACAACAAAATATTATTGAAACATAAAAAATTTAAAATGTACTTTAAAGCAAAACTTTTAATTTTACATTATTGGAAAGTGCACTTTAGACAGTGACTTTACACAGTCATTTAAGTGCACTCTCTTTAAGTGCACTTAAGTGGCCTTTTATTTCATCAATATCATATTATCTGCAAGTATACTTTTAAGGTTTGAAGTGCACCAAAAAGCACACTTCTTTTTCACAAGGGGCCTATTTAGGACAGTCAGTGTGTTAGTACAGCAGGAAAAATCAGTGTGCCCTTTTCACTGAGGACATGTACTCATGACAGTGACAACACAGTCTCAAATAACACGCAGTACTGAAAGCTAAACTGCTCATAATACATCTAAATCACCACAAAGACATTTACAAATACATTTGGCTTGACATACATTGCATAAAACGTTCAAGGATTTTTATCAAGAACTACATGGAGAATAATTATAGATCCAAAGACCACTTTGCCCAAGGATACAGAGATCTTCATTCGATCTAATATCCATCCATGGTAGCTGTGCTTCATTCATACCAGCTCAAGGTGATCAAACTGTTTGTTGGCTAGCGGATTGACCAGTTAATGACCAGCTGGAAACCAATGGATTTTCAGGCAGAGCTGTTTTTTTTCCCATCGTTTGGCCAACCATTTGTAACCACCTCACATCTCAGTCCTTCTTTGTCTATTGGTTGTCAATATTGTTTTCCACAGCCCCCACCAGCAGCATTCCCACCATTAGCTATCAAAGCCTAATCTCACAGCCAATTAACCTCTGCTGACATTGGACCCAGACTCATTCTCATCTAACATCATGCCATCCATTCATTGTGGAAGAGCAACCGGCACCTTCTAGCCTTTGAGAGCAGTAAAATAAAGTAACATGGTATGTTTAACATTATTTTCAATGACAACTATGGTACCTGTTCATATTTCCACAGCTCTATGTAGCAAAATCTAATCTGAAGCAGTACTTAGGGCTTGGCATGTTTTTTTGTCTCACATAGAATGCTGAACCCAGCAAAAAAAATTAAAATAAAAAGTTCCAGAGGAAGAATATCAAGATTCAAAAGGTCCAAAACAGAGGTATTTATTAAATAAAGCAAACTCAGGTGGTCCACCGATACAAAGCAGGCAACAAAACAGCGTGTAGACATGACAATACTAGACAACCCAACTGAAAAAGAGTTACATTTAAAAACTGAAATATACAAAGATAATGAGCCCAAGGGCGAACAGGTGTGCAGATTAAAAGTACATGAAACTAAACGCATCGGACATCGGATCATGACAGAACACAGAAGAAGCCATGTAGGAGCTGATGGGAGGAACCATGGAGGAGTAGATGGTGGGAGGAGCTATGGAGGAGATGACGATGGAGCGGCCCATGGAGGAGTGGATGGTGGTAGGATCCAAGGAGGAACGGATGGCCAACGAGATCCCACAGCGACCCAGGAGATGGCCAAGATGGAGGTGATCCACGGCAGCAGTGATGGAGGGTGGAGCCAAGGTGGTCGTTTGAGCCCAACTGACAGTGATGCCGCCTGAAGATGTAGAGGCCCAGGAGGAGTCCGTGGGACCGAGAGACCCGGTAACGCTGAAGGACTGGGAGACCAAGGGGGTGTCCTGGTGACGAGTGGCCGAGGTGGAGCCAGGGGCCAGCCTGGAAGTCTGTGGCAATGGTGGGGTGATGACTGACCCATGTGAAGCCGATGGGACAAAGGAGCCTGGTGGAGCTGAAGGGACAACGGTCCCAGGTGCAGCCAAGGGGGCGAGGAGCCGGAGTGGAGCCGACTGGTCGTCGGGCCGAGGTGGAACTAACGGCTCCAAGGAACAAGGCGGAGCCCGGGACTCCCCATGCCAGAGAAAAGATGTTGACCGGAAGCCCCAAGGTGGATCAGGGCTGCATGACTGGACTGATGGTGGCGTTGATGGGCTGAAGGCTGAAACAATTTTTCCTGTGGCGGGAGTGACAATTTATTGAAAAAAAAAAATTATTAAAAGAGTAATTTATTGTGTCAAAACCTTTTAAATTCTGCGAAGATGAAATTGTTCGACGACCAATGCAGAGAAGTGAAACCACATGAAGAGGATGCAGCGCGAGTAATAGTGATGGCCGTTTATGAATAATTCGTCACTCTGTCTCTGTTCGCTCAAAGACTTTTAAAATGTGCACTATAATGGTTACTATGCACTTTATTATACATAAAAAAGCTCTCTATACAAGTTGTGTTGTGTCCATACGCAGCAGTGCTATATCAGATAATTGACTTGATTTAATTACTTGAATTTCGTCCAGCAAAAAAAATAATCTTTAAGTCATTTCATTCATTTGAGCAGAATTAAAATTAAATTTTTCAATAGCTAATTTCTCCAAACACGTCCACATACGCATCTTTGATCATATTCTGAATTAGGAAGTCATTATAATACAGCCAAAGATAAAATGAGTATGGCCAACGCAATGAATGAACCGTTGATGAGCGATCCATCACTATCACAAAAACAGTGTTTCACATCTTCAGCATACCACAGATACCAGAGAAAAGATACAGGTAAAAGAAAATATTTAATTTCAGTAATAGCCTATAATATTAATCTATCCAATTGAAATAATCATGGCTATGTAAATTTGGCAAAGAGTCCCCTATCAGAGAACAGATTTAGGCTGGCCACACACAAGATTTTAAGCCTGATTTTGAGCCGATTTGCACCCCCAAGCGATCGGGGGGCATGGCCCGATTCAAGGCTTGTCGCAAACGGCTTTTTATTCAAAAAATCCTCAATTGTGTGGTGTCATTACGATTATTTTACTGCTCCTGATCGCGTCGGAGCCCGCACAATCCCAAATTGTAAATATTAAACATGTTTGATATTTCCGACTCTTGATCGGGCTGCGTCTGACATGATACCCATGATAGCCAATCGCGCAAACTTCACCAACCGGATGTTGCATGCTTACAGCTGAAACTTTGCAGCCACAAACATGCCACGAAAGTGGAGTATTGAAAAAAAAGATCACCCATTTTCTTTTTTCTCCTTTGTTTCACAAAAATCATCAAGAGAACCAGCTTGACGTTGATCGTCCTCCATTTGTTTTTCTTCTCAAATCACGTTTTATCTCACGAGTCACGAGAATGTTGCTTCAATCGACAGGTGTGTGGTCTCGCCATCCGGCGAATCTTCTAGTGTGTGCATTCAAAGGATTATAATGGGTAACACTTTAGAATAATGGTCAGTCATTAATAACTAACTATGCAGGAAGTAATGCAGGACTAATGAGTAGTACTACATTAACACTTCAGCTACTACTATTAACTAATATAGAAACAAGCTGAACTAATCAGTAAGTAATATCAAATTTAGGACTAAGATAGTTCCGTATTAGGTAATCAATAATTACTGAATGAGATTGGTATCACTAACAACTAAAAAGTAACTGACAAATGATAAAGAATGGCTAATTAATTACTAATAACATTAGCGTGTCTGAGATGTGAGCAATTGTCTTTTTTTACTCTTAACGTGGTCATAAAATGCCTCATTAATTACCCAAGTGTTACCTATTCACTCTTCAAGGACTACTAGTGATCTAGACCATTACCATAGTTTTTTTCACTTTTAAATAATGGTCCAGATCACTAGTAGTTCCTGCAGAATGTAATTAAAGGTGCACTATGTAACTTTTCCGTCCGCTAGAGGTCGCCTATTCAAAACAAAGGCGTAGTTTGATGTGGCCAAGTTTGAGCGCAAATTCTTGGGACATGTGGTCTTCACCTCACAGCCGGTGGAAAAGAATCAGGATCAGGAGCTGAGCAAGGCCGCTGGAGCGATTGTTAATAAGATGAATGCAACACACGCCTCGCGAGCAGCGGGACTTTTATTATGCCACAGTCGCCCGCGCCATTTCCGCTTTTTTTCCGGTCATGAGTGTGCGGTAACGCAGCTCTGTTTATCATATTAGATACATTTGAGAGTGTTGAAAATGATGTTATGACGTTACTCTGTGCGTTCGCTCGGTGGCTGCTATGACACTTGTTGCACACTGCAGTAAGAGTAAAGCGTTTCTGCTAAATAAAACCGGAAACCGAGGATAACGCAGATATGACGCCATTGACAGGCGACTCCCTTAAATGCCCCAGTTCCTTGGTTAAAATTGCAATTTTCTCACAATTTACAAATAGTTGGAAACATTTAGGATATTGTAAGTACTCAACTGAACAAAATATATATCACTGGCATAGTGGTTTTTGGATATTTTACTGCAAAAATGTTACATAGTGCACCTTTAATCAGTAATTAATGAGGCATTTTATGACTATATTCAGAGTAAAAAAGATGACTGATTACGTCTCAGACACCCAATAATGTTCTTTATCATTTGTCAGTTAGTTAATAGTTATTAATGAGGCTAATTTCATTCAGTAATTATTGATTACTTAACAAGGAAATATCTCCTAAATTTGATATTACTTACTGATTAGTTCAGCTTGTTTCTATGTTAGTTAATAGTAGTAGCTGAAGTGTTAATGTAGTACTTCTCATTAGTCCTGCATTACTTTCTGCATAATTACGTATTAATGACGGACCATTATTCTAAAGTGTTAACTTATAATGCTAAAAATTGGTTGAAACTGCCCTTATATCTGTGGTCTCCCACAGTTTTAAAATCAGTTACGATTTGAAAATCCTCTAGTGTGTCCCAGGCCAAATAACATGTAAAATAAATGGTATGCTAATATTACAGTTAAATTATTTTTCCTAAATTGATTTGTATTAGATTATACAGCAGATTTTTTTTTTTTTTTTTGTTATTTGTTTTGTGTAATATAGTATGTGTCAAGTTTACAGATGCAGAAAAGTGTGTTATGTCATCACTGCTCTTTATCACACTACAATACAAGATTACAAATAAATAAGTAAACTTGAAATCATATTAGTTCACGATTGCAGAGTGATACTTGACCCAGTAAAATGACTTCCAATAATCCTAAAATAAGGGATAGTTCACCCAAAAATGAAAATATAGTAATTTACTCACCCTCATGTTGTTCCAAAACTGTGTGAGTTTCTTTCTTCTGTTGAACATTCTTCAATGTTGAAAAAAGTTGTGCTGCCTATATTTTTTGTGGAAGTGTCAGAAGTTTGGGGTAAGTAAGATTTAAAAGATTTCTATTCTAATAAATGTTTGTTTAAACTTTCTATTCATCAAAGAATCCTGAAAATTTTTTATCACGGCTTCAACGAAAAAAATATTAACCAAAAACTGTTTATATAAGATAATAAGAACAATTAATAATAATTGAGCTGTCTTTTTACCAAATAGCCTTTTCCAGCATTTAATAGTCATAATATTCCCTAAAATGGACATGATACAGTAAAATTCTAGGGTCAAGTAATATCAAAGAAATATGAGTGTCCACATTCAACGATCAAGAACAGTCAGAACATGTTTAACAAACATGTGGAGCGGGATTTTGGGCCAATGATATTTCACTGGCTGGGCTACTCCAACAGACCAACAGAAACAGAAGCCAAGAGATCAACAAACTGCTCACTGGACAAATTTACCTGTTATTAGATTGTTTATTCACTATAATGTCATTCCAAGCCCAGTTTGATTGTTGCTGCATAACATTTAAATATATCAGCATAAATATTCAGAATATGATCCGAATATGTATTGTCGAGTAAACATACTTAGAGAAAAGCAAAAAGACAGACAGATGCACACATCTCTGAGGCAGTGTCAGGTGGGTTATTTAATGATTGCCTCATCCCCTCAAGCACTAAATAAATGATGAGAACATTGTTAAAATTCTGCTCATATTCCTTCTAGCTTTCTGTTGCAGACAGGTGCTGCAACTTCACGATCTCAACACAGAATTTTAACCTTACAAAAGACATTGGGCACTGCCTCATCTTTTCAATGAATCATGCAATATTTTGCATTAAAAAATAAATGTTTACAATTATGTGGAAGAAGTGCTTCTAATCATTAATGGCTCCCTCCAAAGAAAGACGCGCAGCCATCTTCGCTTTGCATCAAAATGGCCTCACATGCAAGGAAATTGCTACAGGGTATTGAACCTGAAATAGCCATTTACCAGATCATCAAGAACTTCAAGGAGAGAGGTTCAATTGCAATGAAGAAGGCTTCAGGACATCCCAGAGTGTCCAGCAAGGAGTCGCTAGAATCGTGTCACCATCAGTGCAGAGCTGCTCAATATTGGCAGCGGGTGGCTGTGATGCATCTTGGGACAGCTGGAAAATCGAGTGTCTGGAGAAAAAAAGGTGAACGCTATCATGAGTCCTGTGTCGTGCCAATAGTGAAGCATGTGTGGGGTTGCTTTTCATCCAGGGAGTGGAGGCTCTTTACTTTATACTTTATTTGTCCCTTTTAAGGGACATTTGTTTTGGGCAATACAGATGAAGCTGCATAACAAGAGACCCACATCAATAACAATCAAATAGGTACACAGTCCTTTGCGCTTAACAGTCTTTAACAAAATCATTTTTATTGTGGTTTTATCTAAACCTCGGGGTACGAAAACGTCGACCAGATGCAAGTGGCATCAAATTCTGGATAGAGCAAATGAGAAGGGTCTAGAGTAATTTTCCTTGCCTGTTTAAAAGTAATTTTGTTGAATACAGACTGAAGATAGAGGTAAACCCCCCAGACCAACCGTATGCAATTTTGGATCTGTGGCCAGGCAACTCCCCTGATCTTAATCCCATAGAGAGCCTCTTGTCAATCCTCAAAAGCAAGTGGACTAGCAGAAGCCCATAAATTAGCCTCTTTTGCACTGGGTAGTTATAGGAACTAGCCACCAGGGTGATTTCCTGAGAACTAAAAGTTCCCCTAGGAACATTTTCCTGGTTGCATTCGCACCGCCAGTAAGAACTCTGAAGTGGCGTAAGCCGTGCTTGTTGTTGTGACTTTTATTTTGACAGCGCTAAGAACACCAGAGCCCGAGCACACAGCGTTCCCATTTTCCGTCTCCATTAGTTTAGATCTGTTTAACAGTCCTGTCTAATACGTTATTAGATAGAACTGTTATATAAAGAAAGTAGAAAGTATATGAAAAAGTATTAGCGTTTGTCATGTGGTTGATGTCTAATGTCGCTAGCTGAGCAGAAATACATAACCATGTTTTGCCTGGTCCCCTCAAAGTTGTGTTGTATTTTCTCTTTAGCGTAAAGGTCGAGAGGTCCATCTATCGCTGTTTTCCTTGTTCGTAGAGTGAATTTCTGGAGTAAATATATAAATGGCATTCACTTTTGTCACTGGTAGTTCCTATTGTGCTGGGTTAGACCCTACTCTGAAGTAGGAGCTAGTTTAGTTCCGAAAGGAGTTCCTAAAATCTTTCCTATTTCCTGTGCCATGCCAAAAAGCCCCTATTGTGATCAACTCTGAGCAATAATAAGGCAAGAATGGATCGCCATCAGTCAGGATTTGGCCCAGAAGCTGATATCCAGCATGCCAGTGTCAGGGTTCTCCTCTGGCAGTTCTGTCAATCTTGTCTTTGTTTCATGTCTCTGTTTGTGTTGTCACCACATGGCTTTGTCTTTGTTTTGTTTTTTTGCCATGTGCTCCTCTTGTCCCGCCTCCTTGTTTCCAATTACCACGCCCTCTTGTTTAGTCGTTGATTTGTCCTCATAATGATTGTCTGAGTGTGCTCACCCTTTCCTCATGTTCTCAAATCCTGTTTGTCTGAGTGTGTTCACCTGTTCTTTGCCTGAGTGTTGTCACCTGTTCCTGAAATGTGTGCTCTTTCCCTCATGTTTTGGCCAGTTCGTTATACATTGTGCCACTTTGTGAATTCATTGTGCCTACTTGTGCTGTTACTTATTGTTAAGCATTAAGCTGGGGCCACACTAAAAGATTTTTAAACTCTTATAAGACTTAAAAAATGTGAGAGACAAACATGACGATAAGAAATCATAGATTAAACCGTTTTGTTCCTGTGTGGAGTGCCGCGGTGTGACCAGGAAAGCACACCACAAATAACAGTCCTGCCTGTGAACACGGGAAAAATTTCAAACGTGACTTTAAAGTAAATAAACCTGGCCATCGCTGGTATCCTCTGGGGCCTATACCATGAAGCCGGTTTAGCTAGCTAGCTAGATATGTAACTTATGCTCCATGGCTAACCTGCTCCTGCTCAAACTGAAATTGGACCAATCAGCTGTGAGCAAAGTGACACACCTCTGATGCAATAAAGTCACTCCCCCTGTTTCTACTCCAAATTAAAGGTCACTACATAGCAAATGGTTTTTAAAGACTAAATCATCTGGCTTTTAACAATGCTTATTTATAATAATAATAATTTTGAATGATTTAGATATAATTTATGTAATTATTATACCCTTAATCAATTACACATGTATCATTTTAGTTAATCAATCATTAATAGGCACTTTGTTAAAATTAATATAAATAGCCTATATAAAGGTCATACAAATAAGCTTTAAAATCAATAAATAAAGCTATAAAAATTACTACATGAGCTTAAATGTTCAGTTATCTCTATATATCAACTAAACTAACTTGACATGTAAGGATTTTCTTTAAGTTGACCTCTTTCATAGAGAGCTATTTCCTTCTTGCTGTGTAAATCTGTTTAATTCTTAATATTTTTCAATCATGTAATATTCTGCAGAAGAGAGAAATGAATCTCGCTGCTTCTCTCGCAAGAAGTGAATCTCAGTTTCACTGATCCACAGCATGTGATTGGCTGTTCACTAATGTCACAGCTAAACTCAGGATCAAAGCCTGAGTTGAGTTGGGCACCAACAAAGCCTGAATAGATTGGTTTGGTTTTGTCAACTTGAAACTAATCCTGTAATCCTGAGTTTGTTAAACTACCATCATGGTACAGGCCCCTGGTCTCGTTCTGCTCTCCAGCCTACCGTCATCTTGAGCTAGTTACAGTGGTTGCTCTTCCTGCTTGCCTGTGATTGTCCCATACCTGCCCACTGTTTGGACTGTGTTTACCTTCTCACCATATCTTTTCTTGTCTCCTGTATTGTTAATAGACCCCTGAACACTCATTCCTGCATTTGAGTCCTCCTTCATAGATCCGTGACAGCCAGAGCTGTTATGAAGAAGGGACATCAATGTAAATATTGATTCTTTGCATATATTGAATGTTTTTGCCAATAAAAGCCTTTAAAATGTATGAAATGCTTATCATTGTTTTCCAGAAACATGTGAAAAAATAATCTGAAGCAGCAAACTTTGCAAATACAAAATTTGTGTTACTGCCTATACTTTCGGCTTTATATAAATGTACAAACTGTGAATGGTCCTAAAGCCAAATTTATATATTATTAAAGGGATACTCAACCCAAAAATGTACTCAGGCTATTTGACTTTTCCCTTCTGTGGAAGACAAAAAGGTCCAGTGTTATTTTGCTTTCATTCTATGGACAACAACATAAATTTTCTGAACAAACGTCTTGGATTGCTTATGAATTTGTTAATGCGGGCTTTATAAAGAGGCTGTACTTGAATCATTGAAGGGCAAAGCAAATTATATTACACCTGATTGCAAACCACGTGTGAGCACTAATTTTACATACAAAGAGGGAATTTATCGAGAAGCCTTAAAGGCACAGCAGCTGTTTAACTGTAAGGGTCAGAGAGAGGATGCAAATAGGCATAAATAAAATATAGTGTTGTTGCGTAAAAATCTTACTAATATTAAATATTTGGGGAAAATTATTAAAAGTATGACAAATCTCTTCAAGATTATTACCCAAATCTTATTAGAATTTACAGCCAAAAACATTCATTATCAAACTATAAACGATCTGGCTGTGAGAAATATGTGCACTTGATATTTCAGTTCACATTTCCCAATGTGTCTCTTTGTTGATAAATATCACAGTGATGAATCATCCAGCTCTGCAGCTGTGGGATATGATTATTCTGCTGACTGTTGATTGGCTGCGAAAAAGAAGTGGGCGTGGCCTACTTATTTTAAGATACTCTATCAAGCTCTGGATTGCCATTACTGCTCATTAGCAGCTGACTGACAGCTTGCAAAGACCAAATGGACACGACCTCGCGTCTCTCATGAATTATGGAGCAAAATATATACATAGGGTCAATTCAGTCCCAGACAGTCCTGCTGTACACAGCATATACAGAATTATTTCTATTTATAGAAAATGTTTATTCCACTCTTCATTGATAAGGTGCAGTTCATAACCAAGCGGCAACCTCCTGCAGTGTCTCTTGAAGCCAATACGGAAGTGACTTAAACTGCAATTCATCGACTCCAGAGGGGAGCAGAATCCCATTGAGCCCCATATTAAAATGCCCAACTTTACAGCAGAAAAAAACATGTTTACAGCCTGGTACAAATTGTGGTTTTGGTCTATATAGTTAATTTTGCTCTTCATGACAACTGTGAGGGGGGTGATTTTTTTTTATAGCTCATTCATTTACATTATATAAAGCCTTAAAGTTCTGCATAATTAAGGGCGTGGCCACTTTGAGTGACAGGTGAACAGCCATTTATCTGCTGTCTGTTGGTCATCGCGCCACCTCAGCTCCGCCCACGTGCCGCCTCTTTGCCCATGTTCTGTTATCCGGGAGTGATGTGCGATGACGCGCTGCTAAGATGGCAACGGCCAGTTCGTCCCTACTTTACGCTTCAAAACTGTTTTTCAGAATCCTGGGTGATGTCACAGACACTACGTCCATATTGTTTTACAGTCTATGTTCATAACATTATATATAATGAAAGAACTGTTTTCTATTTGAAAATATTAAAAAATGTAAATTATTCCTGTGATGGCAAAGCTTCATACTTCCATAGTTTTTATGATTTCACTACCATTCAAAACTGTTGCAAATAGTACAAATATAATGATTGGGTGTGTCTGGAGTTTTGACTGGTAGTGCTTCATACAGTGTCCCCCTCGGATAACTGAAAATGGGCAAAGAGGCAGGACGTGGCTGGAGCTGAGGTGACGTGATGACTAACAGACAGCAGACAAACAACAATCCACCTGTCACTCAAAGTGGCACGCCCTTAATTATGCAGAACTTTAAGGCTTTATATAATGTAAATGAATGAGTTATAAAAAAATTCATCCCTCTCACAGTTGTCATGAAGAGCAAAATTAGTTGTATAGATCAAAACCACAATTTGTACCAGGCTGTAAACATGTTTTTTTCTGCTGTAAAGTTGGGCATTTTAACATGGGGCTCAATGAGATTCTGCTCCCTTCTGGAGCCTCTAGTGGCCAGTCGATGAATTGCAATTTAAGTCACTTCCGTATTGGCTTCAAGAGAAACTGGGGGAGGGTGCCGCTTGGGTGCAATCGAAAAGCGTAATACAAAATTTTTATAAATTATAAAATGATACCAGTTTTTCTGCAGTACAGTTCAAACACATTTAAGCTTATGTTTGACTAACAGAAACTTGTTATAATATCATTATTATTAACAAGTATTACTGTTAACTACAAAAAAAGAATAGGCTAAGGATTTAATATTGGCCTGGTTTCACAGACAGGGCTAAGATTAAGACAGGATTAAGCCTTAGTTCAATTAGGACATTTTATAAACATGCCTTAGAAAAAAACATTGCTGGTGTGCATCTTGAGACAAAACAATGGAAATTGCAACTCTTTGCCCCGCAATTGACGAGTTATCTCATCTTTTATGAGAACACACTTTCCTGCTATGAGTTTTTATGGCTTTCCGTGTTATCACTGTTATAAGGTAGGGGGCGATATTATGCATCTCCTGAACGAGTACGCAATCTCAAGCAGATCCATATGTAAAATAATGCGATCATCAAGAATAAACAGCCTATAATTCAAAGCTGTTACTGAATGAAATGTCGACCCAGGATGAGCTACAGGACTGTGAAGCTTCGGGGGTGTTGACGATCATCATTCTGAATCGTGATTTTCTCAGTTTTCTGTTTAAAATGTTACTTTTTTGTGAAACGTACCCACACTCAAATGTTGATAAAAAAAAGAATGCATAAAGCTAGAATAACACAGGGTATTTTTTTAAAGCAGGGGGTCTGTTCTTTCTTTTGATATAGTGCATGTTCAGATATTCATACAACAAAATATTCTGGGGACCATGAAATCGTTGTGAAAATGACCAAAAACGCGGGTGGTGGCAGACAACTTTAAAAAAAAAACGCTGGCAGGGAAAGAGTTAAGACATAACCGACTGTGTTTATGTGGATACTCGTCAAGACAGGCATTTTGACATCATTTTGTGTGTACTGACGAACTGTCTGAGAGGCGGCTTCCTGTGCGCGCACAGAAATGATCAATCACAGCGTGCGAGTACCGAATTAAGTTATTTTCACAGCGGCTTGCACTTGAATGGCTTAAAATCACTTGAATGTTTAAAGTGATAAAACTTAAAAACACGTTAAAATTATAAACTTTCTTGAAGCAATACTGGCCCGATCTTTTAGATAGGTGATTATAGTTTTAGCTTCTTTGGGCCCTATTTTAACGATCTGAGTGCATGGTCTGAAGCGAGGCGCAGGTGCACTTAGGGCGTGTCCGAATCTACTTTTTCTAGTTTAACGATGGAAAAAACGGTCGACACGCCAGGCGCATGGTCCAAAAGGGTTGTACCTTGTCTCTTAATGAGTAATGGGTGTGTTTTGGGCGTACCGTGCAATAAACCAATCAGAGTCTCATCTCCCATTCCCTTTAAAAGCCAGTTGCGCTCGCACCATGGTGGATTCACAAATTAAAGACTGGACGCTTCTCCAGAGAGGAATCCTTTTATTTTTAATATTTAAAAATGTTTGTGTGCTGCTGTGTGTCCCTGTGTGTAATAAGCAGAGTGTACACGCGTTGTGCACCCGCCTATAGGCACACATTACTAACACGCCCTTAAATAACACAAAAAATACTGAAAACGACTGTGCCATTGACCAACAAATACCTGGTCGCAGTCGTTTTCAGTTCCTCAAAATAGCAACGCGTCAACAATGCTCCTGAACACACCTGGTTTTCAGACCAGCACGCCCATGGGCGAACAGATGTGCATGAGTGCATTTGCTATTTAAACAACATGGCGCTGGACATGAAAATGATAACTGTGTCGGGCTGATACAAGCAAAAAACACTTGCAAAAAAACGTCACATTGCCCCGGGTGTATGATAGGGCCCTTTGTCTTCAGGAAGCTGTTTGTTTGTGTGCTGTGTGTAGATAGCAGTGTGTGCAAAAGAAAGGAGAGAAGGTAAGCAGAATAATGGCGAGCAGACAGTTCAAACAGTGTGTCCCTCCATTTTATAACGCCTGGCGATGGTCATGAGCTGTGTGTTATCTGTCTGAAAGCAGAACACGCACATTCAGCCCTTGAGGGGTTTGAATGCATTCAATGTGTTGATTTCTCATGAGTAATGGATGAAATGAAATTGAACGTAGCTTTTAATAAGCAGGGGAAATTCAGACTTTAAATGAATAACCATTTAAATGTTTAGGACATTTGCGTTGTAAGAGGGAGACTGCAGATATAAAACCGCTGACTTGCAAGGTAATATCTTCCTCATTAAAATCAGATTATTTCCTATCAATTCACTAGAATGTAAGGGAATACTGGGGAATACAGTCATTTATACAATCAATCCAGTCATTTACATAGATCAGTGTGTAATACATATTTTTCTTTTGAAATGGTTTCATACTTCTGTTTTTCTTAAGTTCAATATTTAATTTCTATAAATATTGAAGACATGTGGTGGGTGGCAATGTAACATGTGGATGTTCTGTCCATAAACGAGCAGTTGGTTTCCCTGTCTTGCCCAAACCTTCTCTGATGCCACACACACACACACACACACACACACACACACACACACTAATTACATTACAGTTTTTGGCTGTTTCTCAGCTTTCATCATGATCTCACACCTGTTACCTAGTTTCTCTTCAGTGTCTCATTCTCGTCCATTCATTCTCTTATTTTCCTTCTGCTGTCTTTTAGCTGCTATTTGTTTTCATCAGCATAAAATAAATAGTCCATTTGCAATGACATGATGACACCAGCACATCTGAACATAGCATTAGGTGTGGATCTGCAGGTCTCATCTCTCTCACCATGAAGCTTTGATCCATACAGAAAATAAATGATTCATATTTCTCAAACCTGAATCACGCACAACAGAAATGAAACCATGACCTTATGAATATCACATCTATCCATTAGTACACAGGAGTTTTAAAATGCATTATGCAGAGAGAGAGAGCGAGAGAGAGAGAGAGAGAGAGAGAGAGAGAGAGAGAGAGGTGGGACGTTTAAGGAAGAATGTGAAGGAGAGTGATATTTTATGTTTTATTTAAAATAAAATTATATATGTTTTCTGTCAAGTTAATTAAAAAATATTCTGTTATTTATGTTTTTATTTATTTGTATTACCATTACTGTCTAGCAAGCTTTTTTTTCTTTTGTTTTATTGTGCATATTGATTTTTGCAACCCGATGAGAAATGAGAAAACCAAACAATCTAATGGCAGTTCATACAATTATACATTTTGGTGAATTAGTGCCTAATTCGTATGAATTTATACAATCTTATTCATCCGTTTTCGTACGATCTGCTTACGCCCTAGTGACGGTTATGTTTACTGGTGGACCTTCATGCTTAGTTTTTTCCTGAAAATTTTGCAATTTCATATGGTAACACTTTATTTTAGGATACAATTGGCTGTTTATTAGTACTTATAAAGCACAAATTAATGCCTTATTTTGCATGATCATATTCTACATCCCTTAACCCTACCCAAAACCTAAACTTAACTACCTTACTAACTATTAATAAGCAAGCAGTAATTAGGAGTTTACTGAGGCAAAAGTCATTGTTAATAGTGAATATATGTTCCCCATACTAAAGTGTTACCATATGATTTCTAGATAAAAACTAAGAATGAATGTCCATCCCTAAACATAGCCTAACCGCCACTGGGGCGTAAGAAGATTGAAAGCATTTGCATGAGATCATACAAATTTGTACAAATTCACCTCTTGATCTGTGTTTTGGTTTGGTTTAGATCTGTTCTGTTCCTGTTTCTTGTCATATTACTTTGACCTAGTTTCCTAGTGTGTGCCAGTTTGTTTATATAGTTAATGATTAGTTTCGCCTGCGTTTCATTTAGCTCCCTGTGTATAGCCCTCAGGGTACGTTTACACAACAACAATGTGCAAAAAAATGGAAAAGCTTTACGTTATTTGCGTACAGACAGCAATGTTGTCAAAACGTTTACACAACAATCTGTTCACACAGATCCGCGAAAATGACAAAAAATGCTGTATTATTAATGGCAGGCCAGTAGGTGGCGACGTCACTTTGTAAAGAAACACTACACGCCTATAGACTGAACACGTAATATACATGCACATGTCGCCGTTTTAACAAATTTGCATTTTTGTAGTTCACACAGAGACGATAACGGTATCATTTTCAAAAACTTGCACTTTCAAACCTGTTTTCAAAAGTTTGCATTTTCAGGCCCCCTAAACGCCGTTGTGGTGTAAATGAATGGCCAAAACACATAACAAGTTGTACGTTTTTAGTTGCAATGGTGTCGTGTAAACCAGCCGTGGCTCGTCTGTATGGGCAGAACATTCATCCAAACATAGACCTCTATATACACTGAATTAATAATAAATTATAAATGTGTTCAGAATTCTGAAACAAATATTTTTCGGATTTTCTAGATTATTAAGTCTATTAAGGATATATTAAAATGTAGCTGATGGATTCGGCAGGCATGTTTTCATGATACTAAGTGGGGCAGCCGGTCTCTGAGCCCTGCCCAACTCTACAGCGCCCCACAAATTTCAACTGTAAGTCTGTGGTGAAAAATGGAACTGCAGCGCGCTCTTATATATGATTCGTTTCCACCAAGCGGCGTGGTACAGTTTAGTACAGTACGATTCGTGACCATAAACCCTGATCCGGCTTGCGTTTTCACCGCCAACTGTACCCTTATGATAGGCGTGGTGTAGCGTTTAACGTCATTATCGAGCGAAGAAGAAAGCAATACAGTAAACAACAATGGACGACATACAGCAGATCTTGTTCTTGATTCTCGGCATGTGGCTGTTGTCACAAGAAGAAGACACGCTTTGTTTGAGCCAAGGCTGCAAGCTGTAAGGAAAAACACAGCTGAAAAAGCACACGCAAGTGACAATTCTCTGTCATCCAATCAACGTTCTGCAGTCAATCTAGCTCCACCCTTTAGTACCAGACTACTGTGCTAGGTACCCCAATGGAGGGGTGCCAAAAAAGTGGTACAGTACGGTTCGGAATCAGGGTACCATTCACAACTTCTGACAATGGAAACGGCAAAAATTGTGTACCGTACTGAACTATACTGAACCGTAACGCTCGGTGGAAAGGAGCCATAAGTGGGGCAGCTGGTCTCTGAGCCCTCCCCAGCTCTACAGCGCCCCACAAATTTCCACTGTAAATCTGTGGTGAAAAATGGAACTGCAGCGCGCTCTCATAGAGAGCCATTGGGACAGATTTATGGCTGTCCCGCTTATTTTCACATTAGGTAAACACACCTTATTTAAGCCTTGCTCCAGACCAAGACGACATTAGTCCGCTTCAGATATGTGTCTGCATCAGGTCAGTAACTAGTTGGCATGTCTGTTCTTCCTATGTGGAGTAGTGTATCAAATTAATGAAAGTATAAACCCTTTAGTTTAAACATGCTCATGTGAATAGCTTTTATTCGCAGTAGTTATGTTTGTTTTATGTTTGTTCTGAGGATAGACATGACTTTTTTTTCCTCACTGGAATTCCAACATAACTTGTAATATTCTAAAACAACATTCGGACACAATAAATGCTACATTAAGGCAATTCTACAATGGCATTCTATGGATTTGTTGTGTGTAATAAAGTCTGTCAATGATCATTAGAGTGCCACCCTCAGGCTGAGTAATGCAAGGACATTAGAATTCTGTCAAAAGTGTGTTTGATGTGTTTAGCGATTAAGATATAAAGCTTACTAAATATTTATCATAAACTAGCGCTAAGACCCAGAATCTGCCCTACATAAATTTATGGCCAGGAGCCGCTACTGCTGTAAACAGCCCCTATAGTTCCCTTGGTTCTTTGTTCAGTCTCGTGTTTACTAATTAGATTTTGATTAAAGACTGTTTTTGTGGATACTCCTGTTCGACTTCATGAGATCATTATTACAAGAACCTCGTTACACCATCAATTCACCAAAATGTAAAATAGTTACGAATTGCCATTGACAGACTGTTGTGTTTTGTCAATGTTATGCAGAACAATCACACCAATAAAGTAATTTCAAAACTGATAACCTGTCCATAGAGAAAGATAGGTGTACAAGGAAGTTTAAAAAAAAGTGACGTGGAATTATTTTCATTATATTCAATATTTTATTTGAATTATTATATTATTGTTGTTATAATATATTCATTCAATTAATTATTTAATTAGCAGTTGTGAGTACTGAAATTGGACATTTAAATCAGAGACAGACAGTAAAGCAGAGAAACACTGAAAGCAGAGGGGAGAGAAAGAGAGCAGGGGAGAGAAAGTGTGTGTGTGAGGCTGGAGGATGATTTCTGTTGCATCCTAAACTATTCCGCCAGTGAGCACGAGCACTAGTGTGTGTGTGGCTTCACAGGGCGTTAATGTCTTTGTGTGCCCCTCTGCTTCTCTCTCTCTCTCTCTCTCTCTCCGCTGCAGTGGGGGAGTTTATTCAGCGGCTCACACGAGGGGACGAGACAGCAGCAACCTCACCTCACCTGCCTGCTCGCCCCTCTCCCATCCGCCGTCCTCCATCTCCGTCACAGGCATTCTGCTCTGAACTGGACCAGAATATCAGTCCTCAGCTGGAGGAACTGATCCAGTTTGCTGCCTCTTTTTCCACAAACACTGCTTAAGGATCTTAGGGACAAGAAACATGCCATTATGGATTACTCAAATCCTTCCCAAACAAAAGGAATTTGCAGCACTCTTGGAAGGAAGAAGAGAGAGAAAGAGGGATGACACGCCTCTCCCTCACACCTGACTTTGTTTCTTTGAGAGCCTGACGCTCTTTTTTCACGTCCCACTTGAAGGGTGTTATGATGTTGGAGTCTGAGGAATACTTTTGAGACTGTTGCGATTTCTCCTGAAATCTTTCTCTCTAACTCTTCGCTAGCTGTCCTGATAAACTATCTGAGGTTTATTTCAGGTGAAATACGGCAGTCTTCTGCGTTTGCATGAGTGTGTGTGGTAACATTTGACCCTGTCTGTGTATGCGGGCGTACGAGGGCGACGCCTGTTAGCGTCTCGGGTGAGTCTGTCTGGCACGTTACTGCAGCATGAATGGCTAGCCTGCAATCTCAAACAGCAGGGTGCGTAAAACAACATGAGTCCTTTGACAGTTTAATGACGTTAAAGCTTTCCGCCGACGTGAAGTGTGTTCATATCAGAAACCGGTTTGTTTGAGAGCCGACATTTGGATAAAGTGTGGATAAATAGTTCTGAATAGTAGTTGAATAATGTGAAACACTTAAGTAGAAAGGCTATTTTATGAATGTTCTGAGATTGAGTTTTTGACTTTTTCCCTCAGAAACTAAGCGTGAAGAAGGTAGACAGACAGAAAAGCTGAAAACAAGTCGCATATCTGTTTCTCTAGAACGGTAGAAAGACTGCTGCCTCAGATTCGAGTCTGCGATTGGACAAAGATTTATACGCACCTTCGGACAGCTCGGTTTTCTAATGTCCCACCTCTGCAGCAAAGTGAGAAAGCAGAACGACGGAGCATTTGTTAAACCGAATGTCAGATAATTACATTTCGCAAACCACTGAGCACCAAAGGCACCCAACTGGTATCTTATTAAGAAAGATATTGATTTCTACGTGACAGAGTGCCAATGATCACTATTAAGGGCTTGTGTTATTTAATTTAATTTTCTTTCATTGATCTAAATAATGCTAGATTTTCACTGTTGAGGAATTGAGTCAAGATTGACTGTTATGTACAGAGCTTTAATTTACATAATCAGATATAAATGCATAGTTCTTTTTTGTAAACAACCTCCATTTATGTGAAGTCGCCCCAATCTACATTTTTGTGCTTATCTGGACTATCTGGTCGTGTTTGTGTCGTAAGTGTGTGTTAAGTGTTATGTGTACAGATGGGCAGCCATTCGAGTGAACAGTGTTTGCTGTTGTTCGCACCTAAGCCAAACTGTTTATGTAGGAGTGCGGGGGACTGAATTTTCCTCAAGCGCACTGACTCTCTCACCTCACGCTTTTATGTGCAACCAGTTTTTACCAATACATCCAGCATGCATTTTGTTCAAATGAATGCGACTCTCACTACAGAGTTCAGAGTTTTTGAGAGATGAGAGACTGACAAGAAACACCTTCGTGAAGGAAGAAGTTCAAAGAGCATTTCAACTTTTCTTTGATATCCACGGCAGTCGAACGAAACTGAGAAAGAATCCATCGATTTCAGGAGTGAGGAGATCAATTGTGGCTAAAAATCTGTAGCTACAGTCAAGAGCTTCGCCTACAGTTCGATTCGAAATGAAAAGACCTGATATTCCTGAGGACTTCTGCAAAAAGTTATAATAAATACACTGCTTTGACCATTGTACTGCAAGTGTTGTTTATTTTTCATCGAAAACTTTGGCAAAAAAAATGCTTTGTAATTAAAATGACACTTTTTGGAAGCGAAAAAACTTGAAATGAAGCCACAGATTTAGCCAAATACTGTGAGGCAAAAGTAATTTTCCTTCTTGGAACGCTCTTCCTTGAAATCTCTCTTGACCAAACATTCAATCTATCCAATCATCCCTCCATCACTCTGGAATAAAACATTGGACGTCATGCACCCACGTACATGCAGCATTTACTGATTTAGGGGTAATTTGGATGTAGTCCCAGAAAAAGCGCTGGTGGAAGTGGCATTGATAAAAGCGTGAGAGCAAGCACAGAAGCGTAATTTCATGCTGAATTCCCTGAATCAAGCACAAATGGACTTTTCTACATGCTGGAATTCATTTGATTTCACACTCCACAATAGATTTGAGATATGACATTTTGGACTTCTTGTACAGAGAAGTTTTTTTAAGTAAGTTAGGATGACTTGGACTGTTGAAAAGCTTGATAACTTCCTTCTTTAAAGCCAGGATATAGACTTTTTCATGTGTCTCTGAACTGGAAATGCTTTAAACCGCTGTGACCCAAGTCCAATCATAGAACTCATTGTTGGACTCCAAAAGATAAGCAAACTGTCTGTGGGCATCTGGGATATGCTGCTGTGTCTGAACTAGCACAGCAAATCCTCTGAGTAGGTGATCTGAGCGGGTTCGTGGCCTGACAGTGTCGGGGGTCAGACATCAGGATGGGGTGTAACATGTGTGTGGTGCAGAAGCCCGAGGAGCAATACAGGGTCATGTTCCAGGTAAGAATACAAACCAAATTTGTTTCCTATCTGTCCATAATCCTTCTTATAGAAAGGTGGAAACTTGCTCTGAATGGCTTGATACACAGAACTCTGAATAGACCGCTAACCCTTAGCAACCCACATAGCAACATGCAAAAAAAGGCAGAATTGCAAGATATAAACTCGCAATTGTCATTAAAAGTCTGACTTTATATCACGCAATTCTGACTTTATATCACGCAATTCTGACTTTATATCACGCAATTCTGACTTTATATCACACAATTCTGACTTTATATCACAAAATTCTGACTTTATATCTCACAATTCTGACTTTATATCACACAATTCTGACTTTATATCACACAATTCTGACTTTATATCTCACTATTCTGACTTTATATCACGCAATTCTGACTTTATATCACGCAATTCTGACTTTATATATCGCAATTCTGACTTTATATTACGCAATAATGACTTTATATCTCGCAATTCTGACTTTATATCTCGCAATTCTGACTTTATATCTCTCAATTCTGACTTTATATCTCGCAATTCTGACTTTATATCTCACTATTCTGACTTTATATCACGCAATTCTGACTTTATATCTCTCAATTCTGACTTTATATCTCGCAATTCTGACTTTATATCTCGCAATTCTGACTTTATATCACGCAATTCTGACTTTATATCTCGCAATTCTGACTTTATATTACGCAATACTGACTTTATATCTCGCAATTCTGACTTTATATCACACAATTCTGACTTTATATCACGCAATTCTGACTTTATATCACGCAATTCTGATTTATATATCTCGCAATTCTGACTTTATATCTCGCAATTCTGACTTTATATCGTCTCGGTTACGTATGTAACCCTCGTTCCCTGAAGGAGGGAACGGAGACGCCACGTCGGAGTACCGACGAATAGGAATCTCGCTAGCGAGAGCCAATCTACTTCGAGTGTAACTAAACGAGCCAATGCACATTGGCATGCAATGATTGCACCAGCTGCTCATGCCACTCCGTGTGGGTATAAATGAGGCACAGGTGCTTGCATCAAATTAGTTTTTTGCTGAGGAGCCGAGTAGGTGAACTGGCACCCCAGCAGGGTACAGAGGACATGGCAACGGGACGTGGCGTCTCCGTTCCCTCCTTCAGGGAACGAGGGTTACATACGTAACCGAGACGTTCCCATTCAGTCGGTCACTCTCGACGCCACGTCGGAGCACCGACGAATAGGAATCCCTACCAAAGCACCATGGCCTCTGCCCCCATCCAGTGCCCTGTGTGAGCCTCCTAAGCTTTCTTACCTGATGAGATGGGGCTCACACAGAGAAGTCCATCACTGCTGTTCTGCATGACCCGCTCAGTGACTTATTGGATAACACTGGGAAGCGTGCCCTAGTGGAAGGGAACGCTGCGGAACCCACATCATACGCCGAAGGAGTTATGTGGAGTACAATGCTGAGCCATAGCCCGCAACTGAGAGGGGGCTCCAGCCCCACCAAGGGGAGGGCTCTCCCAAGGGAAAGACACAGGCTTCCCGTAGGAGCGACCGTGGAAAATATATGGGATCCCCGCAGGGTCACTCATATATCCCCAGCCCAGTACTGGTTCTCAAGGATTCAGCGGCAAGGGGCCTGATGCCAGACGTTCCGCCACGTCCGGCACCGAGGGAGATGGAGGACTCGACAGAGTTTGCTTCTGGAGAATTAAGCGCCGGGGCGCAGCAAGCCGACAAGAGCCAGGGCCTCTCAGTGCTTCTACCCGTTTGAGGCAAGAACACAGGAGGACACTGGCTCTACACGTAGACTATAGAATCTAGCGAACGTGTTGGGTGTCGCCCAGCCCGCAGCTCTACAGATGTCTGACAGCGAGGCGCCACGTGCCAGCGCCCAGGAGGATGCAACACTTCTAAATAGAGTGTGCTCGCACCCTGAGCGGACAGGGCACACCTTGTGCTTGGTAAGCCAAGGTGATGGCATCCACTATCCAGTGGGCCATCCTCTGCTTGGAGACAGCCTTTCCCTTCTGCTGGCCTCCGTGACAGACAAAGAGCTGATCTGAGGTCCTGAAGCTTTGAGTTCTATCCACGTAGATCCGCAGAGCGCGGACGGGACAGAGCAAAGCTAGGGCTGGGTCTGCCTCCTCCAGGGGCAGCGCTTGCAGGTTCACCACCTGGTCCCTGAAGGGAGTGGTAGGAACCTTGGGCACATAGCTAGGCCGGGGTCTCAGTACCACGTGGGTGTCACCCGGCCCGAACTCTAGGCACGATTCGTCGACCGAAAATGCCTGCAGGTCCCCTACCCTCTTGATGGAGGGTCAGAAGGTCCTTCCTCAGAGGAATCGGCCAAGGAGGGGCTGTCGCCAGGAGCATAAGTTCTGGGAACTAGGACCGGTTGGGCCAGTAAGGCGCCACCAACAGGACCTGCTCCTCGTCCTCCCTGACCTTGCACAGTGTCTGTGCAAGTAGGCTCACTGGGGAAAACGCATATTTGCGCAGCCCCTGGGGCCAGCTGTGCGCAAGTGCATCCGTGCCGAGTGTACCCTCGGTCAGCGAATAGAACCACTGGCAGTGGGACGTTTCTGGAGAGGCAAACAGGTCGACCTGTGCCGCCCCGAACTGTCTCAAAATCAGCTGAACCACCTGGGGGTGGAGTCGCCATTCCCCTGGGAACGCAGCTCGTGAAAGCTCGTCGGCCACACGGTTGCTCACACCAGGGACATGAATGGCCCGAAGCGACCTCATACACTTCTGACTCCAGAGGAGGAGATGGGGGGCGAGTTGCAACATGCGACGGGAGCGTAGACCACCTTGTCGGTTGATATACGCAATGGTCGCGGTGTTGTCCGTGCGGACCAGTACATCTTTGCCCCGTAGCAGCCTTTTGAGGCAGCTCAGAGCGAGATGCACTGCTAGCAACTCGAGGCAGTTGATGTGCCAATGCAGGTGCGGGTCCGTCCAAACCCCTGACACTGCATGCCCGTTGTACGTGGCTCCCCAGCCCATGGCAGAGGCATCTGTGAAGACCACAGCATGCCTGGACACCTGTTCCAGAGGCACTCCGGCCCGAAGGAACGAGGGGTCTGACCATGGGCTGAAGGATTGGCGGCAGGCCGGTGTGATGCTCACCCGGTGAGTGCCGCGTTGCCACGCCCATCTCGGGACTCGGCCGTGTAGCCAATGCTGAAGCGGTCTCATATGAAGCAAGCCGAGCGGTGTTACTGCCGCTGCGGCTGCCATATGCCCCAGGAGCCTCTGAAACTGTTTCAGTGGAACCGCCATCCTGCCTTGAAACGTGTTCAGGCAGTTCAGCATCGACTGGACGCGCTCCTCTGTGAGGCGCGCTGACCGTTCGACCGAATCTAACTCCATACCGAGAAAGAGATCCTCTGCACGGGGGCGAGTTTGCTCTTCTCCCAGTTGACCCGAAGACCCAACTGGCTGAGGTGTCTGAGCACCAGGTCCCTGTGTTCGCACAACTGATCCCTGGACTGTGCTAGAATGAGCCAGTCGTCGAGATAGTTGAGGATGCGAACACCCTGTTCTCTCATGGGCACAAGGGCCCCCTCCGTGACTTTCGTGAAGACACGGGGGGACAGGGACAGCCCGAAGGGCAGGACTTTGTACTGATATGCTCGACCCTCGAACGCAAAGCGCAGAAACGGCCTGTGTCGAGGAAGAATCGAGACATGAAAGTACGCGTCCTTCAGGTCGATCGCTGCAAACCAATCTTGGGGACGGCCAAGATTGGCCGTAACCCACCGGTCTTCTTGGGTACAATGAAGTACGGGCTGTAGAAGCCTGTCTTCATATCGGCTGGAGGGACCGGCTCTATCGCATCCTTCGCCAGTAGGACTGCGATCTCCGCACGCAGGACATGGGCGTCTGCGCCGTTCACCGAAGTGAAGCGGACACCCTTGAACCTGGGGGGGCGCCGGGCGAACTGAATCGCATAGCCGAGCCTGATGGTCCGGATGAGCCAGCGAGACGGACTGGGGAGCGCTAACCAGGCTCGCCGAGACCGTGCAAGCGGGACCAAAGGGACCACCAGCGTACCCACCGTGGGGCAGCGAGGTGGAATGCAGGTACCGGGCTGGGGCGGCTGTCTCGTGGAGGCGGCCCGCAGCGGGGTGTGAGTGTGCTGTGCAACACCTCTGGGCAGAGGGTACGTGAGAAGGCTTGGTTGCGTCCTCGAACCGTCCACTGCTGCCCGCTGGTGAAGGAGGAGGATGAGTGTGGTCCGGCGTTGGACCGTCCACAGCTCTCCGAACCCCCTTGGGACCCAGAGATAGAGGAACTGCTCTTTTTTATTTATTTATTTTATTTATTTTTTTGAGAATTGGGGTACCACTGGTTGTGACACCAGCGGCAGAACAGAATTTTGACTGCTTAAACAGCAACAGAGACGGGTGCCGTCGCCTTCCTGCGTCGGACACAGTAGAGCAGGCTGTGCCGAAGTTTTTTTTTTTTTTTTTTGCAGGGGACGACGCCTTTGGCGACGAGCAGACTGAGGGGCAGCCCACGAGGCACTCTTGTGGTGCGTCAGGGGAAGCTCTTGATTGCCTCAGCCTGCTACCGACTGCGAAGAACTGCTGGGCCCAGTTCTCAACAGTGTCACCGAAAAGGCTACCTTGTGAGATGGGAGCATCGAGAAAGCGTACTTTGACGACCACTCACAC
Organism: Rhinogobio ventralis; assembly: GCA_039654625.1. Classification (NCBI taxonomy): domain Eukaryota; kingdom Metazoa; phylum Chordata; class Actinopteri; order Cypriniformes; family Gobionidae; genus Rhinogobio; species Rhinogobio ventralis. Next base: position 28,317,873 of record CM077203.1, on the reverse strand, counting down.
CTCAGCAAGGCAAGCCAGGGGGCGTTTCTGGACCACCGAGGTGGACATCGTCTGGCCGAGGGCCTGCGCCGTGACTTTGATCACGGTTAGTCAACATGCGCAGCTCAACCCCGACTCAGAGCTACCCTCATGCATTAAAGTGCAGGGCGGAGGTGGTCTGCGCACAGCCACCCCACCGTTGAGGGTAGTGAGAGAGGAAAACGTATGCAGTTTTGGCCCCCCTGGCGTTCCATATCTATGGCGCCAAAGTCGTTCCATACTGCCAAGTTTTCCATGCACATCCGGGAAAGATCCCGGGAAAGCATGGCTATTAACTCTGAATCTGATTCAGCAAAGCACACACCATTACAGTGGGCTCAGCATCATCCTCATTTCCAGAGCACAACAGCCCTCTCTCCGAAGCAGCGATTGACATCTGATCCTCAGCTGGAGCCCCGAATGAAATGCTAGGTTCCTCCATAAGAAGGACCAGCAGTTCCATCCAGAAGCTGCACAGCTTGCAGTGCGCTAGAGGGGGAGGGGCCCTAGGGGGTTGGTTCCCCGAAGGAGAAGCCCTCCACTCCCCAGGTCACCCCAGCGATTTCACTGAAGTAGACCTCTCCTGTTGGCCACCAGGGAGGGCGCTACAACGGGAAATAGGCAAGGGGACAGCGCACCTAGAGTGGCGAGTGAGCGCTGGGTTGCAGTGACAACCCGCGCTGCAGCCCGGCACTCGACGGCACACGACACGTAGAGAAGCGTGAGGTCCCACCGGGTTTCCCCCGGTGGGCAGATCTTGCTGATCTCCGCGGTCTCCCAGAGTGTCGAGCAGACCCGCGGCTGTGCTTTTACACACGAGCGGCTGCTGGCCAACAACAAAGGGGACTCAAGCTTCCCGGAGAAAGAAGAGTCGCGACCGGCGTGCCGACGTGGTCATGTTCTCATTAGAAAACGTGAACCACCCACGAACACCGTCTCAGCATGCATACGCCCAGACATGTGAAACAGTGCTCGTGGCCGTCAGTGAGGACAGGAAACAACCGCAACCAGAAACACACAGGTAGAATGTCATCTTTAAAAAGACGCAAGCTCTATCTGTGTAGCTCTTCTAGGGAAACTGCACTCCGCGGTGCTGAAGCACACAGGGGAATAGTCGCGGCGACACAGACAGGGAAAAACTGCAGCCTGTCATGCGCGCTCTCTCTCTCTCATAGAAGGCGATCTCTTACCAGCCATGAAAACGGCTTTTCAGCGCTCTTTACAGCGCACCGAACCAGCTATGAGAACAGCCTTTTGTTTTTGCTCAATAAAACAAAATAGAAAAAGAGAGAAAATCGACCCCGCTGCAGTGCCGTCACTCCAACACCAAACGAGGAGAGGTCCATCCGAAGAGCTTGACTCGTTAAAATGTTAAAACATGCTTTGTAGAGAGTGATTTCAGGACAAACCATCCACCACTCGGCTCCGAAGCAAAAAGCTAATTTGATGCAAGCACCTGTGCCTCATTTATACCCACACGGAGTGGCATGAGCAGCTGGTGCAATCATTGCATGCCAATGTGCATTGGCTCGTTTAGTTACACTCGAAGTAGATTGGCTCTCGCTAGCGAGATTCCTATTCGTCGGTACTCCGACGTGGCGTCGAGAGTGACCGACTGAATGGGAACTCGCAATTCTGACTTTATATCACACAATTCTGACTTTATATCACACAATTCTGACTTTATATCACACAATTCTGACTTTATATCACAATTCTGACTTTATATCTCACAATTCTGACTTTATTTCACACAATTCTGACTTTATTTCACACAATTCTGACTTTATATCTCACAATTCTGACTTTAATTCTGACTTTATATCTCAATTCTGACTTTATATCTCGCAATTCTGACTTTATATCACACAATTCTGACTTTATATCACACAATTCTGACTTTATATCTCGCAATTCTGACTTTATATCTCTCAATTCTGACTTTATATCACGCAATTCTGACTTTATATCACGCAATTCTGACTTTATATCACGCAATTCTGATTTATATATCTCGCAATTCTGACTTTATATCTCGCAATTCTGACTTTATATCTCGCAATTCTGACTTTATATCACACAATTCTGACTTTATATCACAATTCTGACTTTATATCTCACAATTCTGACTTTATATCACACAATTCTGACTTTATATCTCACAATTCTGACTTTATATCACAATTCTGACTTTATATCTCACAATTCTGACTTTATATCTTGCAATTCTGACTTTATATCACGCAATTCTGACTTTATATCTCGCAATTCTGACTTTATATCACGCAATTCTGATTTATATATCTCGGAATTCTGACTTTATATCTCGCAATTCTGACTTTATATCACACAATTCTGACTTTATATCTCACAATTCTGACTTTATATCATAATTCTGACTTTATATCTCACAATTCTGACTTTATTTCACACAATTCTGACTTTATTTCACACAATTCTGACTTTATATCTCACAATTCTGACTTTAATTCTGACTTTATATCTCAATTCTGACTTTATATCTCGCAATTCTGACTTTATATTACATAATTCTGACTTTATATCACGCAATTCTGACATTATATCTCGCAATTCTGACTTTATATCACGCAATTCTGACTTTATATCACGCAATTCTGACTTTATATCACGCAATTCTGACTTTATATCACGCAATTCTGACTTTATATCACGCAATTCTGACTTTATATCTCGCAATTCTGACTTTATATCACACAATTCTGACTTTATATCACACAATTCTGACTTTATATCTCACAATTCTGACTTTATATCTCACAATTCTGACTTTATATCTCGCAATTCTGACTTTATATCTCACAATTCTGACTTTATATCACGCAATTCTGACTTTATATCTCGCAATTCTGACTTTATATCACGCAATTCTGACTTTATATCTCACAATTCTGACTTTATATCACGCAATTCTGACTTTATATCACGCAATTCTGACTTTATATCTCGCAATTCTGACTTTATATCACACAATTCTGACTTTATATCTCGCAATTCTGACTTTATATCACGCAATTCTGACTTTATATCACACAATTCTGACTTTATATCACGCAATTCTGACTTTATATCACGCAATTCTGACTTTATATCACGCAATTCTGACTTTATATCACGCAATTCTGACTTTATATCACGCAATTCTGACTTTATATCTCGCAATTCTGACTTTATATCACGCAATTCTGACTTTATATCACGCAATACTGACTTTATATCTCGCAATTCTGACTTTATATCTCACAATTCTGACTTTATATCTTGCAATTCTGACTTTATATCACGCAATTCTGACTTTATATCTCACAATTTTGACTTTATATCACGCAATTCTGACTTTATATCACACAATTCTGACTTTATTTCACACAATTCTGACTTTATTTCACACAATTCTGACTTTATATCACGCAATTCTGAGAAAAACATTACAGAATTGTGAGACAAAAAGTCGCAATTACCTTTTTTATTGTTTAATTCTGTGGCGGAAACAAGCTTCCATACATATGAGATTGCTCGTTTTTTCTTCTTCTTTGCCTGTGTTTTCATCTGGAGATACTTCACTACGTTCAGGAGATGCGTAATAGCGCCCCCTAGCGTTTAACAGTGAAAACACGGAAAGCCACAAAAACTTGTCATTGCCAGGGAAGAGTTTTCTCATAAATGACGAGATAACTCGTCAATGGCAGGGAAAGAGTTAACTGTACTTGCAGATAATAAATTATTAATAAAATAGAAGTCTGTGCTTTAAAGAAATGCACTTAATTTTATGTGTTGACAAACCTACTAATGCACATGAAAAGTACTTGTTTATAATTTTAACTGTAGTTTGTTATTCAATATTACATTTAAAGTTAATATATTTTAAATGTACTAAACTGCAACTTCATCATTATAAATGTGTAATTACAAATATATTTTAAATACATGACATACAAGTTTCAATAGAATTGTAATGCTTGTCAGTACATTCAGCAGTATCTTTAACCATACTTCAAAGATAATAGAAGTATTATGAAAATACATATAAATACATACATATATGTGTGTAAGTCTACTAAAGTAGGTCAAAAAAGCACTCTTAAGTTCACCTAATTGCATGTATGCAAAATAAAAAATAAAAAGCAGACAGGCTGAATCAAAAAACAAATGTTCTCACCGAACATTCGTCTTAGTCTGATATTCGCAGTCTCTCATCTTTCTCTCATAATCACATCCCCATAGGTTTCTTCTCTGTATGTGGTTGCAGTAAACTGCTTTGTTTGTTTGTTTATCTGTTGTGTTTTAATGAGATTTAATTAGCTTTATTAGCCCTGCTTCCTACGAGGAAGAAAACATCCAAGCCATTCAAATCATTTAATTTTCAATCAATTTAAGTAGCAAAAATTCCACAGGTTTCTTTTATTTACAACTTTTCTGGGCAGTTAAATATTTTATTTGGCTAACAAAAAATACACAAGAAAGACTAGCAATGAACTTCTGAATCATAGCTGGTGTCTAAAGCCATAGGGGTGACTTTTGAGGAAAAACACTGATACCTGCCATGCTTTTCTGATTGTGATTCATGAGCATTGTTATAAATTATCAGGTTGGGAAGTACCTGTATATATGTTTACAGGAAACCAGACTGTGCATGTATCTTTGATAGAATTCTTGTCGATAAGTGGCCACCAACAATAAAAAGCCAATTAGCAGAACAGTCCAGCCTTTAGCACTAACAAGCTGTTACAGAGAGAGGGGGGTGCGACCGTGTAATTACCAGCATAATCATTATTTAAGCATGCAGATTATTAATTGAAACCAGAGTAGAACAAATATTCTGTGTGATATTTACAGAGCGCTAAGATTTGTTTCATGTAACATGGTGACATATATATATATATATATATATATATATATATATATATATATATATATATATATATATATATACACTCACCTAAAGGATTATTAGGAACACCATACTAATACTGTGTTTGACCCCCTTTCGCCTTCAGAACTGCCTTAATTCTACGTGGCATTGATTCAACAAGGTGCTGAAAGCATTCTTTAGAAATGTTGGCCCATATTGATAGGATAGCATCTTGCAGTTGATGGAGATTTGTGGGATGCACATCCAGGGCACGAAGCTCCCGTTCCACCACATCCCAAAGATGCTCTATTGGGTTGAGATCTGGTGACTGTGGGGGCCATTTTAGTACAGTGAACTCATTGTCATGTTCAAGAAACCAATTTGAAATGATTCGAGCTTTGTGACATGGTGCATTATCCTGCTGGAAGTAGCCATCAGAGGATGGGTACATGGTGGTCATAAAGGGATTTTGAGCGTGGCATGGTTGTTGGTGCCAGACGGGCCGGTCTGAGTATTTCACAATCTGCTCAGTTACTGGGATTTTCATGCACAACCATTTCTAGAGTTTACAAAGAATGGTGTGAAAAGGAAAAAAACATCCAGTATGCGGCAGTCCTGTGGGCGAAAATGCCTTGTTGATGCTAGAGGTCAGAGGAGAATGGGCCGACTGATTCAAGCTGATAGAAGAGCAACTTTGACTGAAATAACCACTCGTTACAACCGAGGTATGCAGCAAAGCATTTGTGAAGCCACAACACAACCTTGAGGCGGCTGGGCTACAACAGCAGAAGACCCCACCGGGTACCACTCATCTCCACTACAAATAGGAAAAAGAGGCTACAATTTGCACGAGCTCACCAAAATTGGACAGTTGAAGACTGGAAAAATGTTGCCTGGTCTGATGAGTCTCGATTTCTGTTGAGACATTCAGATGGTAGAGTCAGAATTTGGCGTAAACAGAATGAGAACATGGATCCATCATGCCTTGTTACCACTGTGCAGGCTGGTGGTGGTGGTGTAATGGTGTGGGGAATGTTTTCTTGGCACACTTTAGGCCCCTTAGTGCCAATTGGGCATCGTTTAAATGCCACGGCCTACCTGATCATTGTTTCTGACCATGTCCATCCCTTTATGACCACCATGTACCCATCCTCTGATGGCTACTTCCAGCAGGATAATGCACCATGTCACAAAGCTCGAATCATTTCAGATTGGTTTCTTGAACATGACAATGAGTTCACTGTACTAAAATGGCCCCCACAGTCACCAGATCTCAACCCAATAGAGCATCTTTGGGATGTGGTGGAACGGGAGCTTCGTGCCCTGGATGTGCATCCCACAAATCTCCATCAACTGCAAGATGCTATCCTATCAATATGGGCCAACATTTCTAAAGAATGCTTTCAGCACCTTGTTGAATCAATGCCACGTAGAATTAAGGCAGTTCTGAAGGCGAAAGGGGGTCAAACACAGTATTAGTATGGTGTTCCTAATAATCCTTTAGGTGAGTGTATATATATATATATATATATATATATTGGTGTCCCAATATATATATATATATATATATATATTGGGACACCCCTCTAAATCATTGTATTCAGGTGTTCCAATCACTTCCATGGCCACAGGTGTATAAATTAAGCACTAGGCATGCAGACGCTTCTACAAACATTAGTGAAAGAATGGGTCGCTCTCAGGAGCTCAGTGAATTCAAGCGTGGGACCGTGATAGGTTGCAACCTGTGCAATAAGTCCATTAGTGAAATTTACTTACTACTAAATATTCCACGGTCAACTGTTAGTGGTATTATAACAAAGTGGAAGCAATTGGGAACAACAGCAACTCAGCCAGGAAGTGGTAGGCCACGTAAAAGGCGCACAGTATGCAGAGAGTCAATAGCTACAGATCTCCAAACTTTGTGTGGTCTTCAGATTAGCTCAAGAACAGTGCGTAGAGAGCTTCATGGAATGGGTTTCTATGGCCGAGCAGCTGCATCCAAGTCTTACATCACCAAGTGCAATGCAAAGCGTGGGATGCAGTGGAGTAAAGCATGCCGCCACTGGACTCTAGAGCAGTGGAGACGTGTTCTCTGAACTTGACTGGCCTGCACAGAGTCCTGACCTTAACCCGATAGAACACCTTTGGGATGAATTAGAGCGGAGACTGTGAGCCAGGCCTTCTCGTCCAACATCAGTGCCTGACCTCACAAATGCACTTCTAGAAGAATGGTAAAAAATTCCCATAAACACACATCTACACCTTGAGGAAAGCCTTCACAGAAGAGTTGAAGCTGTTATAGCTGCAAAGGGTGGGCCGACTCCATATTAAACCCTACCGATTAAGAATGGGATGTCATTAAAGTTCATGTGCATGTAAAGACAGGCGTCCCAAAACTTTTGGCAATATAGTGTATGTGTGTGTGTGTGCGTGTGTGTAAAAAGTGAGATGTGGTTCTCTCCACATTGAAAACCACTTCATGAAGGCATTAAATAATAATGGATAGTTGTGGAAAATAATCATGTGCGTATTTCATTTGATGTTAAAATAACTTTTTCTGTCCCAGTAAAGACAATTATAAGTAAGCTATTTTTAGGCTGTTTCACCTTGGAAATGTAAAAACTGGCATTGATATATTTGAGCAATATCACAAGCAGGAGTGGCACCATGTTAACTAGGAGCTAAATTTTAAATGGTAATTAAAATGCTATGTTATTTAAACATTACATATAGAATTTAGGGGAACGAATTAAGATGAGGATCATATCTGATATACTGCTATTATTGTGGCTTTTCTGAACAATAACATGGTCTGACATGACTAGCAGTACTGGAACCACCAACTATTTTTCCTAGAAACTTGCCAAAAGGGTCTAAATCCATAATGAACCTTTACCTGAAGAGAGACAAGAAAATTAGCTTTAGTTATGACATTTAACAAAGGTCAAAATAAATGAGGAGTGTTGTGAAAAATACAATGCCATGATAACACACATTCTTCTCAGAGGTTAGCTGAGTTGAGAAAAGCAGTGGGTAATTAACTTGCTCTGTAATGTTTTCAGAGGATGTGTGAGAAAAACACTTTTCTCTCAATCATCACATGCAATGCATACTGCAAACGTACAACAATAAAAATAAAAACATAATAACATTTTTGCCATGATGGATTTTTAAGCAATTTTAAAGTGCACATAAAATCAAAATGGACCCACATTTCTTCTTTTCGTAGAAAAGGGAATATATTTAAAATTGGCTTTGATCATGAATGCATGAGAAATACAATTAAAAAGACAACCGACAAGGGACTAAACAAAACAGGGAGTTTAAATACAAGACGTACCAAATGAATGACAGGTGATAATCATACACAACCATGAAAACAAACAAGGTGATAATCAGTAACAAGAGCAGAGAAACAGGAACTAAACACAACACAACTGAATATCAAAATAAGAGTCCAAGTTCGTGACAACCTTACTTTGTTAGCAAACATTACTAGTCTTGTGGTGACCAATTCATACATGCAAATTTAAAAAAGTTTGTCCTCATAATCTTCAATCTAAATCAGAAAATGTGCTTCACCTCTGGTTACATTAAAATCAAGCCCCACCCTCTATTTCTTCATGCACAATATTGCATTTTCAGTCGGTCATTCGGGTCGTAACTTCCGTTCACCCAGAATTTAAACACAACAGCTCACCTGAAAGAGTCTAGCCTAAGCTAAGTATTATCGAATATAAACTATAGGTTAAAGTCGCAATGTAACAGAAGTAATGACAGATCTTTTCTTCCATATTATGACGTAACTTGGGCGTACAAAGTACATTTGGTTTGAAAATTAGCATGAATGCATGTAGTAATGAAAGTCGGATGTACTGCATTGCTTCAATGCCATTCATAAATCCTCTCCCATGGCCTCATGGGATAGTAAAGTGTCCATCAGATGCTCACTCCAGAATCTCAGTGGAAGTAGTAGGTCATCCGGGTACTTTTGCTATTTTACACTCTTTCTATTTTTCGAATACAAATCGGACATTTCGGCGTACTGTTTTTGGCATGCTTTATATTATGGAAGTTGGCATTTCTGGTCAATTGTAAGAAAGAGGCGGGTTTAAGTGTACTAAATGATTGGAGAAGACTGCATATGTCAGCATGAGAGAAGTCTGTTGTTTCACCAGAAGACTGAGGGCCCTATTTTAACAATCTGAGCGCATGGTCTGAAGCTCATGGTGCAGGGGCACTTAGGTCCGAATCCACTTTTGCTAGTTTAACGACGGAAAACATGGTTGGCGTGCCAGGCGCATGGTCCAAAAGGGTTGTCCCTAGTCTCTTAATGAGTCATGGGTGTGTTTTGGGCGTAACGTGCAATAAACCAATCAGAGTCTCATCTCCCATTCCCTTTAAAGGCCAGTTGTGCTTACACCATGGCGGATTCGCTAGTTACATGGCGGGATTTGCGAGCAGAGAGACTGGACGCTTCTCCAGAGAGGAGTACTTTTGTTTTTAATATTTTAAAATGTTTGTGTGCTGCTGCGCGTCCCTGTGTGTGTAATAAGCAGAGTGTACACGCATTGTGCACCCACATATAGGCGCATATTACTAACATGCCCTTTAAATAACACAAAATTTTATTAGACCAGGTTTTTGTTGGTCAATAGCACAGTCGTTTTCAGTTCCTCAAAATAGCAACGTGCCAACAATGCTCCTGAACACACCTGGTTTTCTGACCAGCACGCCCATGGGCGAACAGATTGCTATTTAAACAACGTGGCGCTGGAAATGAAAATGGTGACTGTGTCGGGCTGAAACTAGCAAAAAACACTTGCGTCACGCCTGGCGTCGCATTGCACCGGATGTATGATAGGGCCCTAGGTTGATATTTTGATTTTAAAAAATGTACAAAAATTAAACATGGATGAATCGTTCACAATAAGATCAATAGCATGCATTTAGAAAATAGACTGGGTGAATTTTCATTTCATTTCACCTTTAAAAGTACCCTAAAAAGGGCAGCAAAAGTCAAATGACACATTTTCCAGGTCACTTATTACTCCGGCTTCTTCTTAAACCACCGACCCCTAAAAAAAAAAAAATGTGAGAGCAGGAGGACGACGACAGAATAATAGAAGAACAAAAGATGTTAAAGAGGAATACATTACAGCAAAGAGCTGTATGGACTCCATTACTGTTGGAACCAGACGTGATAGAAAGGTGAGCTGGAGGATAGAGAGATGAAGAAATGATAAATAGCTTTTTTTCTTCAGCTGTTTGCCATCATATAACGACAGTAATTGATTTCTACGCATCACAGAGCAGGAATGAATTGGTGGACCTTGGTGGGTCCTCAGGACCCGGTGGGGCTGTCCAGGACAGTGCCTGACTTTAACTCTCACAGCCCCCGTCCAGTTTAATCTCAGTTTCTTCTCACTACAATCCATCCACAGATTCATTATTTGTTGGACTTATTACTTGCCAAAGAAAAGACATGATCAAAAGCCACAGTGACAACTCTCAACATCTCCTCAACTCACAACACTAGGCCAAAAGCACTGACAGAACAGATTAACCGCATGACAGGATTTTCATTTAATGAATGAAATACCAGTGCTTGTAATGCAGCAAAATAATAGTTGTGAGAATCAACACAATCAATACTGTTTTAAAGGCAGCTATATGTTAGATGCAAGAAAGAAAAAAAACAATCGATATAGAAATAAATGCAAGAATTAAGACCAATTGTAATTCAGTATGCATTATTAGAATGGCATCATTGCTGTTAGATTATGAATGGTATAAAGTGTTAACATGCAATTGTTAAGTGGCTTGAGTTTAATTAACTGCATTTAGAGACGAGGAACTTCAATATAGTGCTTCATTTTAAGCACTATAAAATCATTTTAAAATTTAATCAAACAGACACACACAGAGAGAGAGAGAGAGAGAGAGAGAGAGAGAGAGAGAGAGAGAGATGATTCATGTTCTCAGAAATAATACCATCCAAGCAGTTCACGACAAAACGTGCCGTCCAAGTCTCTTGCTGTCTTTGACAGCCTCTCCTGGGATCCATGTTGCTAAACAACCCTGCTAATTAAGCTTAATTAGCAGATTTTATTCTCTTTAATCCATGTTGTGTTGTACATGTGGAGTGGAACAGTAACACTAATGATCTGATCCATCATGACTTGTGCTCTTTAACCTCAACCAAGCTAATGTTAATTAAATCACTTATCCTTCTTTATGTTCCTGATCAACATTCTGACTGATCCTGGAACTTCATTCCTACCAACCTGTCAGATTTTATGCAGGGTCAGGGCTGAGGCATGGGATAGAGGTCTGCATTCCTGCAGCTCTCCCGTGGGACCCGATCAGGTTTCTTAGGGCGCGGGAATACATTTCCGAATCAAAGACGGTAGCGGTCAGTAACTCTGGTATACTTTGGACGGGAGCGGGTGGTTCGACAATAGCCCGGCCGCTCCCAACATCCTTTGACAACAACGTATTCACGCTTGAACTTGAAGTGGTGGCGTTCACACAGTTCCCAGTTTCCTGCCCTGAGCAACCTGGCAATAACAATATATGTTCTTTGCATTCCGAGAGCACCTTCAGAGAGAAGAACTTTTGGTTTATTTGCATTTTTGGCTTAGAATTTTGAGTAACAGATGCCGTATTTGATTTAGCCTATTTTTGACATTTGACTTCTTTTTTTTTACGGTGTTGACAGTATCATGATAAGACAAAAATAAGTCTAAGTCTAAATTTAGCGGGATCGGCCGGTCGGGAAGAAAATCATTCTAAGCAGAAAGCGGGTGAACACAGAGTGAATTTTAAGCGGGAGAGGGGGGGCGCGGAATAGAACCTAGCGGGTTCGGAGAAAAAAACAGTCCCACGCAGATCTCTAGCATAGGATAAGCTTACACACCAGTGATGTAGTAAAAACAGAAACGTTTTTCCTTTGCATTTTTCGCGACAGCATTGTCAAAAAGATCCCCATTCACACGGATCTGTGAAAACGACTAAAAACACTTGTTCATGCCAGGCCAGTAGATGGCGATGTAACTTTTTAAAGAAACACTATACGCCTATAGACTGAACATGTAATAGCCTACACATGCGTCAGCGTTTTCACAGATTCATAATTGTAGTTTACACAGAGACGATAATGGTATTGTTTTCAAAAAACGTGCACTTTGAAAGCTGTTTTCTAAAGTTTAAGTTTTCAGGCCCCTAAAACGACATGGCATGTAAACGAACAGCCAAAATGCATAAAAAGTTTTCAGTTTCTAGTTGAAAACAGTGTCGTGTAAACTTTTTAATAAAATTTGTATCAACCTATCATAAGAAGTTAATACTTTTATTTGGCAAGGATGCATTTAATTTATCAAAAGTGACAGTAAAGACATGTTAAATAATGTTATAAAAGATGTCTGTTTCATATAAATGCTGTTTTTTGTTAACTTTCTATTCATCAAAGTAAAACAGTATCACAGTTTCCACAAAATCTAAGCAGCACAACTATTTTCAATATTGATAGTAATAATAAATGTTTCTTACGCCGGTAAACGATGGTATCCATCCATTTTTCAAAAAAAATAATAAGAAATTGTCACTTATAAAAAGTAAAATCATTATGCTTTCCTATGAGATCAGAATAATGATGCTGAAAATTCAGCTTTGCATCATTAATATATATATAATATAATTTATTATTTTAGGGGTAGTTAATTAGGGTTGTAGGTTAGAGAGGATAAGAAAGAATTATTATTCATTTTACACATTTTGTAAATATGAATTTGGTGGTGGATGTTGGTTTGTAAAGCTCTTTAATATGCATGTGGCTCAGACTGCACACTAATTTGACCCTGCGGTTAAACTGAAGCTTATTGTTTCAGTTTCTGCTGCCATATTACTATACAGACTGTCCCACAAGGTACACACAGAATTACTGTGTGTGGTTTCACAGCACTGATAGTCATTTCATTTCTGAGGAATATGACAGCTCTTTGAGAAGGTGATAGCTAGAGAGTGAAAGATTTAAGCTCTCAGCCATGCTTGTCCCATTTGTTTATTCTTGGTTCAGTATGATTTATTCTGTTCTCAAAGACAACCATTTACTTGTTTTTTTAATATTCTATAGTTAAAGATATATGAAGATTCTGTCCTCATTTGCTCATCCTTATGTTAATCTTAAGTCATGGACATCAAACTTTTGTTTTACCAGAGTCCCTTTAAGACGAGTCATTTCACTCGGCGGCCATCTTTGAAACGCCTCTCAGGCATGCAAGTGCAGCTTCTATCTCTTTGAATGGGGAAACATCAAATTCTCCAAAACTGTTTGCCAAGCTTACGATTAAATTTCATATTTGAAATCACCAATGAATTTGGACATCTACTGTCTCATAAATTTCGTTTCTAAAAGCTTGAATCATGACAAAAAAAATGAATTTTTCAGCCTGGACAAAGCTAATGCGCATGAGTCTCAGAACACTGCCTGTTTCTATAGCAACCGGAGCTTCTAACGGCAGCTGCAGTGACGCAATGACTTTACTAATCAACGATTGGCTCTTTCATTTAGAAGGTGGGGCTTATTTACTTTATTGGGCGTTGCACTTTCTCCCATTCATAAGTAATCGGAGTGCACCGTCTTTCAGTATATAAAGTCTTTGGTTTTACACAACATGGTATTACGGAAAACATAACAGATTTTTTCTAACAACTGTAAATTTTGACCGTCTGTAGACATGACTGTCACAGGGGGCATAACCGGATCATACACAAACGAACAAATGAGATTGTTTGAATTCATACAAATTAGCCACCAATTCGCCAAAAAAAAAAAAGTTATGAATTGCCATGACATTGTATTGGTTTTACACCAAGCGCAAGATTTGAGAATTACAGCAATTTTGGTGTCACAAACTGCTCTCACATAGTTGAGGATCACTTTATCAGCAATCCAGACTCATAATCCATAAAACAGGCAATAGTTAAAAACACAGGGCAGAAACAGGGAAACAGGCTAACAGGGAAATCTGGGAAACCAGGCAGAATGTCAAAACCAAAACAGGGCTCAGAAATGCAGTGTGACACTTACGAGACTCTGCAAAGAGTGAGTGAAGACACAGGGCTTAAATAGGCAGGCATTAACAAGATGTGATGATACGTCTGGCATGACGAGACAGACAGACAGAAAGAAAGGGTGTGGCCGAGAAGAGGCCACTTAGGGCGTGTCCGAATCCACTTTTGCTAGTTTACAATGGGAAAAAAAAACGGTTGACGCACCAGGCACATGGTCCAAAAGGGTTGTCCCTAATCTCTTAATGAGTCATGGGTGTGTTTTGGGCGTACCGTGCAATAAACCAATCAGAGTCTCATCTCCCATTCCCTTTAAAAGCCAGTTGCGCTTGCACCATGGCGGATTCACAAATTAAAGACTGGACGCTTCTCCAGAGAGGAATCCTTTTATTTTTTATATTTTAAAATGTTTGTGTGCTGCTGTGCGTCCTTGTGTGTGTAATAAGCAGAGTGTACACACGTTGTGTAGCCGCATATAGGCACATATCACTAACGCACAATTTAAATAACAAAAAATACCGCACTTTTTTGTTGGTCAATGGCGCAGTCGTTTTCAGTTCCTCCAAATATCAACGCGCCAACAATGCGCCTGAACACACCTGGTTTTCAGACCAGAAACGCCCATGGGCGAACAGATGGGCGCGAGTGCATTTGCTATTTAAACAACGTGGCTCTGGACGTGAAAATTATAACTGCGTCGGGCTGAAACTAGCAAAAAACACTTTGTATGATATCATATGGGTGTATGATAGGGCCCATGTGTAACGGAGGCCAGCTAGTAGTTGCTGTGCGAGTAAACCTCACTCCTCTGATCTCAAGAGACGCTCTAGCGACTGATGCTAGAGGTTGCAGCCTTTAGCCTCCTTGTTAGAGCGTCCGATGCTGGTGGACCAGGGTTTGTGTCCTGCTTGGAGCGGGCGGTTCGAACAGGAGGGGTTACACGTGGTATTTTCCTTAGACAAAGCTATGGCTTCAGAAGCTTTTGGATATAGTACACAATTCACTTCTAATATGTTTTTTTGTCTTTTAATTGTTTTAGCAATCACTGATCTCCGTATGCTTTTATTGTATGGAAAAGAGCAGCATGAACATTCCTCAAAACGTCTCATTTTGTGTTCCACAGAAAGAAACTCATACAGGTTTGAATGAGTAAATGATGACAGAATATTCAATTCGGGTTGAAAGTGTGCAAAGAATTATGAGACTCAAAATTATGGGACAAAATTGTAATAAAATGTTTTTAATATTTTTTAAAACCTAAATGATACAAATCATATCTTGAACTCATCTTACAAAATCCCTTTTGAGTCTCCGAATGTGACAGTATTGCTTTTACAATATGTGCCGCAAAGCCATTTCCACATTGCAGATATGATAAGGTGAAAATGAGCATCCGAGTCGCCACACACACAAATACTCTCAAAGCAGGAAAGTGTGTTTATCTGATGTGGGTGTTCAGTGTTTTTCAATGTGTAGTTTCCCTTCCACTGGCAAAACCATCCGCAGAATAAACACCATCAATCTGCCCAGCACACTAGCGATATCCCGCACCCCATCAATCATCCTGAGCGCCCCTTCCCCTCTCTCTCTCTCTCTCTCTCTCTCTCTCTCTCTCTCTCTCTCTCTCTCTCTCTCTCTCTCTCTCTCTCTCTCTCTCTCTCTCTCTCTCTCTTTCTCTGAGCTGCATTGCAATGGGATGCTGTAACTATGGCAACCAGACTCATTAAGCAAGCAAAACGAGTCGTCTTACACTGATTTTTGCCTAGTTACATTAGTATTAATGAACACATGGCACAAGTGCTTAAAGTGATCAAAGAATCATGCCTAACACATGATGTTATTATCAGCATGATGTTCACTTCTAGTTAGTGGTGCTCAATGAGGTGTAGAAGAGCAGGAGAAAGCTAGCCGTTAGCATTCCCATTCATCTCAGGCAGGACCTCCCAGAAACATTTAATTTTAAATCTGCTATTTATCTTTATTTCCTCATCAGCATAATACACGCATACTGTACGTTCGCAGTCAAATTTTTCTAACCATGTGTATTTTTTTAATTAATGTGCCTCTTGTAATCTCTTCTCTTCTCTGATGATGTGTTTACTGGCGCAAGGGCGGGGCAACCTGTCACTCACATGAGATCGACCAATAGCAAACCACAACCACCCAATCAGTTCCTCATGGACAAAATCAAATCCCGCCCTACATTTTTTCTTGTTCGAGAAGCCGTTTCACTCTGAAATTCTTTTTCGTTCACACAATCAACACAACAAACATGATATTGGTGAGAAAAGAGCAGTTAAGACAGCATTTGATCATAGGAAAATATGTTTGCATTCTCAATTCAATTCGCAGCTCCAGTGTGTTCATGTTTTTACTCATGTCTGACCTCGAAGGACTGAATAAAGAATTGAACCGTAGAAGACTTCCAAGCTCCAGAGCACACCAACCTTTTACGTAATCGTCATGGACCAAGGGTAGTTCGAAGTGTCTGGAAAGTTCACACTTTCGAACCACTGAAAAAATCTGCGAAACACCTTCGTTTTGGCAAGATTTTGTTTGAAATGACGCCACACCTGTTCATTCTTCGATCTTGTTCAGTATCTGCGCTATTTCCTCCAGAAGTTATAACTTTTTTCTTTTTTTTTGAACATGAAACAATTGCCAATATACACTCACTGGCCACTTTATTAGGTATACCTTGCTAGGGACCGTCTTTTGCCTTTAGATTGCCTAGGGACAGATTCAACAAGGTGCTGGAAACATTCCTCACAGGTCCATATTGGCATGATAGCATCTGCTCATCCCTGATGCGAATCTCCCGTTTTACATCCCAAAGCTGCTCTATTGGATTGAGATCTGGTGTCTGTGGAGGGCATTTGAGTTTAATGAACTCACTGTCATGTTCAAGAAACCAGTTTGAGATGATTTGAGCTTTGTGACGGTGCATTATCCTGCTGGAAGTATCCATCAGAAGATGATACACTGTGGTCATAAAGGGATGGACATGGTCAGCAACAATACTCAGGTCGTCTGTGGGGTTTAAAAGACACTCAATTGGTATTTATATTAGAAATTAGAAATATTAGAAAATATCCCACACACATTACAGCACCAGCAGCCTGAACCGCTGATACAAGGCAGGATGATCCATGCTTTCATGTTGTTTACACCAAATTCTGACCGACCATCTGAATGTCACAGCAGAAATCCAGACTCATCAGACCAGGAAATGTTTTTCCAATCTTCTATTGTCCAGTTTTGGTGTCCCATGTGAATTGTAGCCTCAGTTTGCTGTTCTTATCTGACAGGAGTCTGTCCCCGGTGTGTCTTCTGCTGCTGTAGCTCTTCTATCCTTCAAGTGCGTTCAGAGATGCTATTCTGCAGTCCT
The DNA here is from genome assembly GCA_039654625.1 of Rhinogobio ventralis. Taxonomy (NCBI): domain Eukaryota; kingdom Metazoa; phylum Chordata; class Actinopteri; order Cypriniformes; family Gobionidae; genus Rhinogobio; species Rhinogobio ventralis. The sequence goes on along the minus strand of CM077203.1, from coordinate 28,300,504 downwards.
CGGGTGTAACCAGTGGTTATTTGAGTTACTGTTGTCTTTCTATCAGCTGAACCAGTCTGGCCGTTCTCCTCTCAGACATTTTCACCCACAGAACTGTCGCTCACTGGATATTTAATTTTTCAGACCATTCTCTGTAAACCCTTGAGATGGTTGTGTGTGAAAATCCCAGCAGTTTCTGAAATACTCAGACCAGCCCATCTGGCAACCAGGCCAAATGGCCGGTGAGTGTATATTTAATGTATGCAAAGAGTCTATATTTACAGTGATGTCCCTTCTTCTTCATAACCTCTGCAATGGATGGTCTCAGGATGCTTCACTGTTGGCACGACACAGGACTCCTTTTCTTCTTCGGACAATCGATTTTTTCCAGCTGTCCCAAGATGCATCACACCCACCCACTGCGATATTGAGCAGCTCTGCACTGGTGGTGACACGATTCTAGCGACTCCTCAGAGGAGACAGTTCTGGCACTTGCTGGACACTCTGGGGCGTCCTGAAGCCTTCTTCATTGCAATTGAACCTCTCTCCTTGAAGTTCTTGATGATCTGGTAAATGGCTATTTCAGGTTCAATACTCTGCAGCAATTTCCTTGCATGTGAGGCCATTTTAATGCAAAGCGAAGATGGCTGCGCGTCTTTCTTTGGAGGGAGCCATTGCTAACACAAGAACACAATGATTAGAAGCACTTCTTCCCTCCTTTTATAGCAATCAGTGTACTCTTATAATCAAATGAGAATGATAGTGTGATTTCACCTGATTAGTATCCATCCACACTTTTCCATGTGCTGATTATATGTTTAGTGAAATGATGTTAGCTGGCCATTTTCTCCCAGGGGCAAAACAACTGTGAAATTAGTTTTTTGTGATAAAGTTGTTGTTTTTTTTTGGCCAAACATTTGGCCACAGCTGTAAAAAATAATCCCTGTAAAATTTACGGTAAAAAACCGGCAGCTGTGGTTGCCAGAGCTTTACCGTAAAAATACGGTAGCGACGTTTTAGGTTTTAGGGGACAGCACTTAGTTTACTGTCTATTTTAAACCGTATAATTTAAAGGCTTATATTGTAATAATTACGTGTACACTGTAAAAAAAAAAATCTGTTAAATTTATGGTAAAAAAACTGGCAGCTGTAGTTGCCATAAATTTACCATAAAAAATACGGTAGCAACATTTTAGGTTTTACAGATTTAAGTTAAATTTACAGTATAAAAACATATTTCATTAAAACCCATTTGTGCCCAAATTTTTCTGAATGGTTTCATGCATATAGTCATGTTAATAGTGTCCTATGTGAACGGCATTTATTTTCCCCAGGTTTTTTTTTTTTTTCTTGAAAATCGTATTTGAATGTGCAGCAACTATAGTTGCCGGTGGGCAAATATGTTGTATGCACTCCTTCAATGTCAAATTTTAATAGGAGGAGAACATTTGGCATCTAACTCAAAACAACTGCTTTCAACAGGTCAATCTTTATTCATGAACAAATTTATTATGTATAAAAGTTGAAGAATATTCGATGCAAACTCAAAAGGCTGCATCTATCTTATAATCTTTTGAATATGAAAACACAACAAATAACGAATCATAAGCTACTAGTCATAAAAGGAATTAGGGTCCTTGACTGATTAGAATGAAACACATCCAAACGATGAAGGGGCCTCAATATTTTGGCCCTTACAAGACATAATATCATAAAAGGGAGAAAAAGATCATCTACAGCAATTGATCCCATGCTTTAACTCTTTATCTTTCCATTCTTCCTTTTGTGTGACTGACTGAAGTTTGGAAACTGGAAGGCCCATCCACCCCTGGACAGCAGAGCTGTGGAAAGATTGCTCTCTCCTTGCTGATCTCCTCCTTTTGACAGATTTATTCCTTATCGAATTAAGGTCTACTGTACAGTAGAGATGTCAGTTAAAGGGTTAAGTTATGTTTTAGGTGGGATATTATGAAAGCAAAAAGCACTAAACAAGACCAAAAAATCTTGATTTAGTAACCGATTAACAGTTTACCCCATTTCCCCATGATATATGTACTTACAAGTAATTTACCCACCGCCAACTACAGTTGCCGCTTGGACTTTTGACTAAGTATACAAAAAACTATGGATCTCTTGTAAGATTTGTTTTGTTTGGATGATTCTAGAGACCTTCATGATTATGTAGATATATATATATGTCAACAAAAAATACTTATTAGTAACATGAAAATGACCTTTCTTTGGGAGGGTTTGCCTTTGCCTTGCTTCCTGGAAGTAGGGGTAGGAAGTTGGCAGCCTCATGTGACAGGAAGGAAGTTAACACCTTTTTTTTTTTTTCTTTCTTGAAATCCTTTATTTTGTTGTTTGCTGTCATTGAGACATAAAACATGGATAACATCTAGAAAAATACTTGCAAAAGGAAAATGACAACTATACACTGCGGCAACTATAGTTGCCGGTGGGCTTAAATGGGTTAACTTAAATGATGTTAAATTACCAATCTATTGAAATACTAATATCTGTTATGTATATCTGTTAATATCTTTGATATATACTGACAACCACCAAACACAGTGGTGATGACAGTCACATGATGAATCAAAGCTCATCACAAGCAGCTTTTAGGAGGACAATACTAATATATGGAAGGTGCACAGTATCATTCACACAAACACTAAACACTATCATAACACATGTTTTTAAAATTAAAAAAATTCAATAAACATTAATTTAAAAACATTAGATATAACATAAAACTCATAAAACCCTAATGTATATAACTGATTAGAAAAAACTAAGAAGAAACAGTTATTTCAACAAAAATACATCAAATGTGAAGTCTCACGCAGGGAATTCTGGGAATGTCAATTTACGGTTTTTCACTATAAATTATACAATGACTTGTTCTTTTTCACTTCCAAAAACTGTAAATTTAACGGTATTTTAAATGTAAGGTTAGATCTATTACGCTTATTTACCGTATATAGTATGGAAACTTTCTGTTAAACAATTAACTGTTTTTCACCGTAGCATTTTTACAGTCTTTTACCGTTAAAATCACATTTTTTACAGTGACGGTTAGAAAAATCTGATGCTCACTTATATATGTGCACTCATACAATATACTCCTAGTGATGAGCAAATTTATGTTGCATACTATATGCATAGCCTATAGCACATAAAAACCAAAGTATACTTTGGGCTTTACAATTTCAGATTACAGGTGAAATGACATTGAAAGCCATATATAAAGACCAGAATAGGGCTCTTTTGATTTAGACCACTAAGCACCAAGCAACCACCCAGAATTCTAGCAACTGTAGAGAAACTCTCAGAAATTCTTAGCACTGCATAGCAATCATTTACAACACCCTATCATTGTGGTGTCACTTTTGCATTACCAAGCCACTCATATTTTCTTCAGAAAATGTAAAAGTCAACTTGGAGCTGTTTTCATCCTTTTGCATAATTTAAGTGTAAAGGATCACCCAGACCTCTGAGCACACACACACACACACACCTGCGTGCAGATGCACATTTGTATCAGATCATATCACAGGAGTGTGTTAATGAGGGTTCAGCCCTATGTGTGTCTAATTAATCCCAGTGGAATTAATCGTCAAGGGAGGGATCAAAATCTACTCAGTATGGAAATGAGTGTCAACAGTGAGTTTATCCTTCACCTCATCAGTATGTACACCAACAGGTATGTCTCTGAGACATGTTGGTATGTACAGGATTAATGAGAAGGTCAGAGGTCAGGTCAAGGGACTGATCTATGTGCATTGAGTTATGAACACGCTCAAATAATAGCTCTATTACAAAACAGAAAAATAATCATCCAATATGGTAGATGAGCATGAATGTCAATGATAAATATATTCAATCAATAGCATAGTAAAAAAAAAAAAACCTACCCTCATTGGAAAAACGTGCCTGTGGCGACATTTCTGCAAAATGATATTATGTTTCTTCTTGCACATTTCGCAACACTTTCAAATGTCCAGTGAGTAGCGCTAAATGTGCGTTCAGTTTTATCCGAAAAAGATGAATGTTAATCTGCCGCAGTTTTGTTACATTGTTTTATGTAACATGGCAGCTCAAAAAATAAATGTCCAGTGAGTGACTTTAATAAAGGTTAATGCTCTATTGCGTTTGAAAATAATGTACCACCTACACTAAACCCTAAACCTAACCGTCAGTGTTAATAAAAGCAAACGTGAGCTAACGTTTTAGCTTACAAGCCTTTGAGTTCTTTTATCATGCACTATGGTAAAATGTTTAGGTCATAAGATAAGATAAAGAAACTGTGCAAAAATAAAATCTAAATTTGTGTGAAAAGGAATAAAAGTTGTTGGTGGTTTACTGCCACTAGTGTTTCAGCTGGAAACTGCAATGAACTCTATGCAGGGCTTGACATGAACTATTTTGCTCACCAGTCACTGTGGCTAGTGGTTTTCTAAAGTTACTAGCCACTCAGCATTTTCACTGGCCACAATTTTGACATCAATACCATGAGGAAAAATGGCCATATATATTTTTAATATTATCTCATATTTGGCAGCAGGAATATTAGGCTTCTTTCACTTTAAGACGTTTTCTTTCTCAACTGTTTCTGTTCACTTAAAACATAACTGTCTGTTTACGTGAATACTCATCAAGACCGGCATTTTGACATTATTTTGTGTGCATTTGACTGTTTAAGCGCAATAAACAGCGAAAAATAACTAAATTTAGTCCTGAGAGGGGCTTTATGTGCGCGCACTTTGGGTGTGAGCACAAAATCTGCGGGATTGAGTAAAATGCACAATACGCGCAATCCCATGCTGAAATACAAGCCAACAATATTCATCCAGAGCTAATGAAAGGAGTAAGTGAGGGGAGGTGGGTTTGTGTGTCACTCGCTGTCGGAGAGATGAGAGAGAGAGAAAGAGCAGCTGGTATTGTGTATTCTGGGGAAAATGAGTATTGGAAGCGTTTCAGATATTTCAGTATCAATATGTATCGAAAAATAAATATTTTTGACAACACTACACTGTAAACCCAAATAAGTTGGCAAAAAAAGAGAATTTTTTAAGTTAAGAAATTCAAAGTAAAAAGGGTTACTATGTAAGCAGAACTTGCAGATTTTTATTTTGTAATCATACATTTTAATTGCTCTGAACTTGAAATATTTGAGTAAGCTAATTCATACATTTAACTTGCAAAAAATATGTAATCTCAAATTTAGTAGTGGAAACTTGACTAGCTTTAACTAGCTAATTCAATAAATGCCACCTTTTTTAATTGGTTACACAATGCTTTGGTAGCATTAGCATAGCATAGCTCATGCTCCACTCATCACCATGATGGAAACCCTAAAAAAACAACAACAACATAATGAAACTCTTCTAAACTAGCAAAACAAAACAATAAACACTACTAAATCTCCCACTTAATGTTAATCTTACACAAAATAAACAAAAAACGAACACATAATATATAGCACTTAATATTGGCATTATATGGCACTATTTTGAGTGTCATTGTAAAGCATGCTGCATGGGAAATAGAAATCTATTCTATTAAATAGAGATTAATAGAAAATTAAGTTGGTCTAAATTCAAAGAAACAAGTTCATAAAACTCAAAACAATGAAACAATTCAGATTACTTAAAATGTGTCAGTTTTGAGAACTCAAAAGAAAAAGAAAGTTCTAAATACTAATTTGATCTATAACTAATTTATTTAATTTGAGTTGGCTCTACTTAAACCAATTAATTATTTTGACCATTAGGGTTTACAGTGTACATTGCACTTAGTTTATTATTTATTGAAAAAAGCCTATATTATATATCAAATTCAACCCGCCAAAGTGGCTAGTATGAGTGATTGCATTACACGCCATGAAATACACCTGCATTTGGCAAGTTGGCGGGTGTTAATGTCAAGCCATGATTGTATGTATTGGTGCGTTTTTGTAGGTAGAGCTATGTTTTTCCATTGAGCCTAGATTGCTTAACATTGGAATCAACAGTTTTAGTCAAATCTCTCGGCACCTGTTAGGAGTTTTGTTAGGGTTGTGTCAAGACTCTTGTGAGATTCGTATTTGCTGCAAACAAGGTTAGGGTTTCTGTGAGACTCCAAATAAACAGTCACATGAGAATCTCAAGAGACTTCACAGAATGAGGGTTACTATGTAGTCAGGACTCTATATTTGTGTGAAGTGTATCAGTAACTGTTAAGAAGATCGCTGCCTATTTAGATCATCCCAAAACTCATTTGGTTTTCGTACAAAGAAATGTTTCGGACATCAAAGAGAAATAAATAGTTAGAAATACGGAGGGAGGAGAGATGCAGACTAAACAGTGAATATGTTTAGACTCCCTCATGGTGTATGTGCTGAGAGACTACAAAATGAAACATTGAATCTTTGTACAAACAAAAGCTGATTGCACAAACAATGCCTGCTGCAAAATCATCCAATTGGTTTGTTTTTCAAGAGGCTTTTGTACATATCTTTGTATTTCATTTGAATAAATCCGAAGCAGCAGGCCCACAGTAGGAAAGGATCGCTCCGCTTCACGGCATTTCAGCAGATATGTATTCCCTTGACAAACTGTCTGCAGGGTATGATATGAGTTCTGCATAGTTAATTTCTACATACAAAACAGCCACAGCTTTCAAGTACATGCTGCATGGGTAATAAAAAATGAGATCATTAAATCATTAATCTTAAATAGTTTGCCAGACACTTTATACGTTAGAATGGAAAATAAAGAGACAGAAAGCATGCATGCATTTTTAATGTTCAGATGTGTAGAAACTGTCAGAATATGCAGATGATTTGGGAAGAATTCTACAAAAGGGAAATTAACTAACACTCCAGTAATATCTCAGAGACAAAGAGAAATGCTACTGCAGCTACAGGTTTAATAATTTAACAAAACTCTTTAAAGGTACATGCAAGAACAAACTGGTGCGCCCAGTTTTATCTGGAGAGCATTTACTCTGAGCTGTTGTCAGACGGGGAGTCCCGAGAGAACGAGCGGGAGCATTAGTATGCTCCTCACCGCCTGCACACTCTCACATGCTGTGTGTGCTCCATAGAACAGGTGTCAATGTGCCACAGTAACACACATGAGCCACTATTAGATACCAAATAAACCCACTTAAAAACCTTGTGTCACGCACAACACAGGTTTAATCCAAACAGACGTTATACTGCAGATGAGGGGACCACTAGACCACTTGTTGAAAAAATGAACGGGAGATATCACAATGCTCAGGTTAAGCGTTTCAACTTAAAAAGCCAAAAGTTTCACAAATCTCAGGTATGGTGCATTTAAGCAGTGCATGTTTATTTTGACACCCATATTAAAGTGCCCCTATATTACCTTTCATGTAGTGTGTAATGTAGCTGTTTGTGAATGTAAACGGTCAGAAAAGCTATAAATGTCAGTGCAGATAAAAAAAAGTTATGGTCTCCTAAAAGAAAGAATTGATTCTGAACTGCATGAAACTAGTCGTCAGAAATGTCAGCCTTACTTCCTTCTCGAATCTACATAGGTTTCTGCATAATTGCAGCCTATGGTCTTCATTGGCTGCCTTCGACCTTTAAACACTGCAGTTGTAGTTGAGGACTGGGAGAGTTTGGTTTGTGTTGTCGACATGTAAAGATGCAGTTTTCAGCGTGGTGAATGTAAATCCACTTCGCATGCACTTCAAAAAGATGAGGACTTCTGAAATTCCAATTCTGGAATTGATACGGTAAAACCGACGCCATCGTTACTGTTCGTATCACTGTGATGAGGAAGATCCGGAGCTGAAATTCAGATATGGTAATGGTCGTTTTGGAAATGCTATTGTGATTGGTAGACCAATCACAACAGTCTGGGTCATCTGACCAATCAGAGCAGAGTAGACCAATCACAACAGACTGGACCATCTGACCAATCAGAGCAGAGTAGACCAATCACAACAGACTGGGTCATCTGACCAATCAGAGCAGAGTAGACCAATCACAACAGACTGGACCATCTGACCAATCAGAGCAGAGTACACCAATCACAACAGACTGGGTCATCTGACCAATCAGAGCAGAGTAGACCAATCACAACAGACTGGACCATCTGACCAATCAGAGCAGAGTAGACAAATCACAACAGACTGGGTCATCTGACCAATCAGAGCAGAGTAGACCAATCACAACAGACTGGACCATCTGACCAATCAGAGCAGAGTAGACAACCAATCAGAGCAGAGTACACTAATCATTCATGTGATGTAAAAAAAAACGTGATTCATCAGACCAGGCCTCCTTCTTCCATTGCTCCGTGGTCCAGTTCTGATGCTCATGTGCCCACTGTTGGCACTTCCGGCGGTGGACAGGGGTCAGCATGGGTACCCTGACTGGTCTGTGGCTATGCAGCCCCATACGCAACAAACTGTGATGCACTGTGTATTCTGACACCTTTCTATCAGAACCAGCATTAACTTCTTGAGCAATTTGAGCTACAGTAGCTTGTCTGTTTGATCGGACCACACGGGCCAGCCTTCGCTCCCCACGCACATCAATGAGCCTTGGCCGCCCATGACCCTGTCACCGGTTCACCACTGTTCCTTCCTTGGAGCACTTTTGATAGATACTGACCACTGCAGACCGGGAACACCCCACAAGAGCTGCAATTCACAATTTGGCCCTTGTCAAACTCGCTCAAATCCTTACGCTTGCCCATTTTTCCTGCTTCTAACACATCAACTTTGAGGACAAAATATTCACTTGCTGCCTAATATATCCCACTCACTAACCGGTGCTGTGACGAAGAGATAATCAGTGTAATTCACTTCACTGGTCATAATGTTATGCCTGATCGGTGTATTCCTGCAATCTGTCCACCTGTACTGCTGTGCTCCTGGAGATGCACGCCAGCGGCAATACGCACTCAAGACCACTTCTAAAACCCATCCGAGAGCACGATGGAACAAGATAAGAGGCAAACCAGCCATCTCACCATTATTACTCATCCCATTAACCACTTCATCCTCGATGTTCCCTCTATTTCGCTCTGTTCTAAAGCCTAGTGAACTGCCTCCATTTTAAAGCATCATAGGCTTCTGATGAACAGGCTGTTTTAAAAGATGTGTACAGGCAGCACAATTATACTTTGTTCGGATTAAACAATAAGGCTGAACCGCAAATAAACTCAGCAAAAAAAGAAATGTCCCTTTTTCAGGTTACTGTATTTTAAAGATAAAATCCAAATAAGCTGATCTTTATTGAAAAGGGTTTAAACAATGTTTTTCATGCTCGTTCATTTGTCTTGTTTGTCTCAGTTGTTGAATCTTTTTATGTTCATACAAATATTTACACATAAGAAATTTGCTGGGGGGAAAAGCAGTTGAAAGTAGAAGAACATTTCTTTTTTTGAGTGAGTTTATTTTCTTTGTGGAGAAGGCAATCCCTGAATGCATTGCAATGGAAATCTATGATAGGGGAAAAGCAATACAAATGTTGATTATAAATATCAATTCTCAATTCTCAATTTTTCATAAATATCAATACTCAATTCTTAATTTTTCACTACTATTTTAGAGATTTCCCTTGTGAAAAATAAGTGTGCTTAATTGTACTGAAAACTTGTAGTGTACTTTTTTTCATACTTTCTTTTTTAAACTATACAGAAAATATAACATTAATGAAATAAAAGGCGACTTAAGTGTGCTTAAAGAGAGCACACTTTCATGACTATGTTTCTTAACTTAAGTACACTTTGTAATATGTCAAATTAAGAGTTTTACTTTAAAGTAGGGCTGGACGATATGACCTAAAATCAAAACCTCGATTAATTTAACGCTTTACCTCGATTACGATTAATGAAAGATTTTTTTTGTTTTGCCCTCATAGTTCACTGGCAAGGTATTGTACTGTAAATATGCTTGACAATTAAAGGTGGGATATTTATTTTTAAAATAAATTAACACCGTGACAAGTTATATGAATGCATTAATGAAAGAGAGAATGTGTCTGTGAATTAGTCATACCGTCTCTTTATTAATTGTGAAGCTGTGCGTTGTATGTAGTTACTTATACAGTACTGTGCAAAAGTCTTAGGCACGTTGGTATTTTCACACGAAAAATGTTTTTAAGCCAGTTATTTATATCTTTTACTGTAGTGTGTCAGTAGGAAATATCAGTTTACATTTCCAAACATTCATTTTGCAATTAATTGTAATAATCCAGTGAGATTTTTTTTTTATGCACAAGAAGTCTGACAGCAGCCGGTATGATCTGATCTCACCATCATCGAGTCTGTCTGTGATTACATGAAGAAACAGAAAAAACTGAGACAGACTAAATCCAGAAGAACTGAGGCAACGTCTCCCAGACACTTGAGGAAACTCCATGAATAGGTGTAGGAATAGATGCAGGTGACAAAAGCCGTTTTAAACGCAAAGGGTGGTCACCCCAAATATCCATTTGATTTAGTTAATAGAAGTTAATTCATAAATAAAAGCTATTTATGTTATTATTTTTGACAGCATTCTCACTTTAAAGCATTCTGACAAGTGCTTAAACTTTTCACAGTACTGTAGTTTTGCAGGAAGGTTTCCTCAAGTGTCTGGGAGACGTTGCCTCAGTTCTTCTGGATTTAGCCTGTCTCAGTTTTTTCTGTTTCTTCATGTAATCACAGACAGACTCGATGATGGTGAGATCAGATCATACCGGCTGCTGTCAGACTTCTTGTGCATAAAAAAAAAATATATATTACAATTAATTGCAAAATGAATGTTTGGAAATGTAAACTGATATTTCCTACTGACACACTACAGTAAAAGATATAAATAACTGGCTTAAAAACATTTTTCGTGTGAAAATACCAACGTGCCTAAGACTTTTGCACAGTAGGCCTACTGTATATGCTATAACATTTGAGTTTCTAAGCTACTTTAGTGATAAATCACAGGACAGAGTTGACAATGAGTTTACAATTGACAAAGTTTACTGAAGACGCAAGTGAAAGTGATCTAGCTTCAGGGCTCGCGCGTTGTCAGAGACACGACGTCACAGAAAACAGCTCGCGAGCACTGAAGTGCCATGTTTTCAATATTGATGTTATTGAATGGTGTAAAATCATTTGAATGTTCAAACTGGCAAGCCTTTAAACACATACAATAGACAAACTTTTGTGAGGACGCTGTCTGCGTGCGTTGACTCTGTGTTTGAGTTCGCCTCCAGACTTCCATGCTCTTGAACGGACGGGGTGGAGTCACGTGACTACACGCGCTGTTTTTAAGGGGAAAGTATTACCGTTTTTCTCAGTCGCTTTGGTACATTTCTCGAATCATCCTCGACATTTGCAAAACAGTAAGTACATTTCTCAAAACAATTCGTACAAATAGCAAAACACCACGGATTACCTGCAAAAGCCAGTCTCTTGCTCAAAATCCTTAGTTCATCTCTCAAAAGTAAATATTTGTGTCAATGACCATGTCAGTGCCATCAGAATGACAAGTCCTTGTGTCATTGTGTACGGATAAGCTTTGATGACAATTATTTTAAATGGTAGATTACACCTTAGTGTATGTGGGAGTTTGATTGCAAGAGACTGGACAAGATTCACATTTACGCTTTTACAGTTTGTATTGTAATTTGTTGACAGACCATGTCATTGCGATACAGAAAGGCAATGGCAGCACTGCATAGCACAAAGAAAAAAAACAAAAGTAGAAATGTGAACATAGGACAATCTCCTTAGGGAAAACTGTACATGCAGTGCTGTAGGAATTACAGTGCAGTCTTCCTACACCTCCTGACGTTCCTGTCTGTTGGGCAACAAATTCTCATCCACATTGCAACGAATATCTTCTCTTGCGATGCAGCGTGGAAAGAATCTTTAAGGCCGCGTACGCGTCCACCAAAGCGTTTTTATCCAGCTGAAAACGCTAGGCGCTCTGCTGAAAATACCTCGCTGTGGGCGCTTGAGAGCGTTCCAGTTGAGACACTTTATTTTTTCCAGTTGAGACTTTGCTTGTTATGATACGGAATATCCGCGGAAGTGTTACTAGTATCTCCTTTCACAGATAGTTTGTTTCTGTATTGATTCTATATAAACATGCAGATACAATGTAAAATATTTGCTCTGGCTCTTGTTTTAAATTATTTTGTTTTGTTATTATTGCTTGTTGTTGTCGTCTGTTGACATTGTACACGCAGAATATGGCGGTTGGTCGGTGTTGTATTTGTCCCGCCCCTCCTCCACTGTGATTGGTCGGCTGTGTAAAAAGAGACAGTGATAAGCGCTGCGTTTTACTCAAAGTTGAACATTCTTCAACTCTCGGCGACTAGTAAAAAACGCTGAGCGCTCAGCACTTGAGTGTAAAATACTCGCTCAGTGCCTTGTTACGCTCATGGCGTTCTAAAAACGCGGCGCTCCCATTGAAAACAATTGGATACGCCAGCCAGCCGCATGAAAAAACGCTTTGGTGGACACACGGCCTTAGAGTGTCTTATCCAGCCTCTGCAGGCATCTGCTGTGATGTTATCACATGCTGCATCCATGGCAACCAGAAGGGTCATCTGTGTATGTGGCTGGCGATCATATACTTTCCATCTCCATGCTGAGAAAAATTCCTCAATGGGGTTAAGGAATGGAGAGTAGGGTGAGAGGAACTCCATCAGCATCCTGTTGTGGGTCGCAAACCATTGTCTGATGATGTTGGAGCGATGGAAACTGACATTGTCCCAAACTATCACGTACTTTGGCAGGTCATCTCCAATCTCTTGTTCAGGGATGAGATCCCTGTAGAGAGTGACAAGACGCTCTGTATTGTTTGGCCCAATAATGGGAATATGCGTTAGCACACCATTCTCAGAGATAGCAGAACCGATGGTTATGTTCCCACCCTGTTGGCCTGGCACATCAACTGTAGCTCTGTGGCCGATGATATTTCGACCACGCCTTTTGCGTTTCGTTAGGTTGAAGCAAGCCTCATCCTTGTAGATGAAGCTGTGCAGTGGTTCATTTGCTTCCAGTTCCATTATACGCTATATCCAGAAGACACAAAATTAGTTTTATGAATTACATGCATTTTCATTTTGGTCAAGATACAGTTACATCAAATGTATACAGCACATATTGCATCTTCTTTTCTACAGCCATAGGAAATGTGTAAAGGTCACACTTACTGTACTGTATATCACTATACGATGCTGTACTGAATGATGTATGAAAAGTCTGAATGATTGAGGACACAGTTGTTCTCCCAACATTTGCCTGCACCCTTCGACCAGCCTCGGCCATTGTAAGCCCATGATTGAGAACGTGGTCTACAAGTGTAGCTCTTGTCTCATCAGGAACGTGCATATGTCCTCGGCCTCTTCTGCCTCTTGCTCTGTTTTGCCTCCCAACTCCTCCGCCACCCAGCCTCACTCCTCTTCCTCTTCTTCTTCTCTCTGGCTGTTGACCCCATCTAATTCCTTGTCCTTCCATTGTCAGACATTGTAACATTGTGTTGTGCCCTGGCTATATATATACTTGCCAGTTGATGGTTCATGAGATGCACCTTCATTAGAGAAAGTCAAGATTAATCTGGGAGCAATTTACCAATTCAGGACAGATTTAGAAAAAAAGTATAATGGAAATGTATAGAAATATGCTTGACATATTATGACAACATTTTGCATGTAAAGACTTATGCTATGAACTAATGCCTAAATGTTGTGGGGGGTGAGACTATTCAACAGAGACCCATTATAATCAACATGACATAAGCAATTGATAATGTAGGAAACAGCAGAGAATTGTACATAATCATTTGCATGGATGTACCAAAGCATTTGCAACTTGTTCAAAGAAATGAGAAACTGCTTTTTTGATGTGCACAAGTGACACAATGATGTGACCATTGAACAGGTAGTTTTGAGAATTTCAATTCTGATCTGAGAAATGTACCAAAGCGACTGAGAAAAACTGTAACAGGATTAAAAACCGAAATAACCGACATGGGAAAATTACGAGAGGTTCTGAATTTCGGTTTTGATTATTTTTCGATTTATCGTCCAGCCCTACTTTAAAGTATATTTGTTTTAATAAAGAAATTAAAGGTGATTTAAAGGAATAAAGAAGAAATAAGAATGGTAAAAGAGACTACATAGTTGTGAAGTAATTTATTTAAACTCTTTGCAAATAATATTTTATTTAAAAATATGCACACATTCACTCTTGTTTGTATCGTAAAACAGGTGTCAAATATTACATGTTTAGCAACTTTTATCATACCACACACACTCTTTCACTGTAAAAACTAAAAGCATGCACTGGAATTCACACTCATCTTCAGTGAACATGAAGCCCCGCCTTCTTTGATCTGATTGGCCATCATTTTGATATTCACGAGCGCTGTTAGACCGCTGAGGTAGACCAGACTAAAAATGTACATTTTTAAACTGTCTGCCATCCTAACAACAAACGGAGCGGTGTGTAATGGAGAGCAGCATTAAGACATAAAATTTTGCCATTTCCAATTATTGGGGTGGACTTGTCCCCCTCTATACCTATGGTGGTTATAGCCCTGGCTTGAGGAAACATCAACCAAAGATTAAGAGACAACAAACCTGATTCAGAAGGTATGATGAATTTGAAAAACGTGTGTAGCCATTATTTTGATGTGTCGGCAGACTTTCAGTCTCTGTTGGGCATGTTGTGTTATTCAAACCTCTTTATAAAATAACAGCATTAACAGTAGCATCAGTTCCCCTCATTAAAGCTGCAGGGAAACAAATGAAAGAGGAAATAATATTATCAACAAGACAAGAAATATAATAAAATAAAATAAATCAAAACCCCAGTGCCAGTCATGGTTATAATGCTGCCCATGTAGGCAGTAGAGTCTCCCCATCATGCTCTCTTTCCCTTCCCCCTGTTTTGTCTCTCTCTGTCTGTCACCTTCTTTGAACTTCCCCCTCCATCCCCCTTCTGCTCTCTGTATTCCAGCTTCAGAAGGAATACTGAAGACCAGCCGCTGGTCTTTGTCTCTTCACTCTACACCTATAGCTCTGTCCCTCTGCAATCATTTATCTGTCTCTGGACCTGTAACCCTGCAGCCACAGGAGCGGACGTGCAGCTAGAGATGTATTCCGCATTACGCCCGCTTGAATTAGGGTCTGGGGACATGGTTATGCCTCCGTGCCGGAGATGAGGACATCTCCTATGTAATAAATCATCGCTTACTGTTAATTAAACCGTCCGTCCAAACTACGCTCCAAGTATGTGTGTGTGTTTATAGCTCTGACTAGGGAAGGCGTGTTAAACTGTGTGCATGATCGCGTTTATGAAAGCCAGTGCCCCTGACGGTCGTATCCTTGGAAATGATGACGGGAAGACAGCGGAGAAAAGTGGCCTTTGCAGCAAGATTATTAAAAGCTGAGGGACGATGAATCCTCAAGCCAAATGTGGCAAATGTGGGTACAACAGAGCAGCACTAATACTGTGTTGAAATGGATGTTAGAGGGACAAACCAGTTTATATAGAAATCTCCAGACAGCGGACAAGGTCATTGTCAGTAAATGCCCCGCATGGAGTCTGTGCCTATAACAATACTGTACGCAAATAATACTGTATGCAGATTAACACAGAATTTAGTCGCACGGCATTAAGTCACCGTGAAATGCCATTCACAAATAATTTTACTTCCATAATATAAAGAATTCCAGTGAAGTGAAACGGGATGTTCAATGAGAAAAATATTTGGTAGAACAAGACCGTTAATGTGCATTAAAGGAACACACCAACTTTTTGGCTTATTCACCGTATTCCCCAGAGTTAGATAAGTCCATACATACCATTTTTATCTCCGTGCGTGCCATAACTCTGTCTGACGCACACACCGCTAGCCTAGCTTAGCACAAAGACTGGAGGTAAACGGCTCCAGCTAGCCTACTGCTCAATAAGTGACAAAATAACGCCAACATTTCCCTATTTACATGTTGTTGTGTATATAAAATTATTTTTTGTGTTATTTAAAGAGCGCATTAGTAATAATTTAGCATATGAAAATGATAACCGTGTCGGGCTGAAACTGGCGACACATTGCACCGGATGTATGATAGGGCCCTAAGTATCACAGACAGTTTAAACCAATGTCTTGTGGAAACACTAAGAATACAACACTTGGCATACTTGCATTTTGCTGAATGAATTCTGTGCACAAATCAAGCTTGTGTAGTTAGACACAATAGTATATTTTGCAATTTACAGATTAGAGAACAGGTTCAGTGTGGCCTATTAATGACCATCCATTACTCTTTCAGAAACACGTGCATCCATGAGGATGAGGAATAACTTTATACTAACTCTACAACTTTACAAAGTATTTAGACCATGAGAATTTGCATTTGAGTCACCGGAGGAGGAAAGCGAGGGAGGAAACGTGTCTTTGCTCTGGGTGTTCTGGCTGTTGGAGCAGCTCTGTGTTCTTTGATGAAGCCGCCCACTCTGACCCGAGTCTGAAACTCACGCTGTTTCCATCAGAATCCTGCTGAATATTAGCACACTAATCCCTAATTACCAATCTCTCTCGCCACAGGGATTACACATCTCAGCCATACCTCACTACAAACACTGTGGAATAATTTGTGTGGGAACGCTTTCATACACATGCTAGTGCTTCATTAGCTTCTGGGAAAGGTCAGAGGGGCACAAAGGTCAGAGGTCAAGGATGATCCTCCTACAGACTACCCACTTAAAAGTGCACTGTGTAAATTTTAGCGGCATCTAGTGGTGAGGTTGTGAATTGCAACCGTCCACCGCTCACCCCTCCCTTTGGAAGCACATAGAGAAGCTACGGTGGCCGACACAGAACAAAGATGTCGTCATCTGAGACAGCAGAGAGTAGCTAGCGCTCTGTAGAGAAGTTTGTCCCTTTAGGGCTACTGTAGAAACATGACGGCGCAAAATCGCGACTTCAATGTAAGGGGACCCGTGGTGTGTGTAGATAGAAATGGCTCATTCTAAGGTAATAAAAACATAACGGTTCATTATGTAAGGTCTTTATACACCACTGAAAACATAGTTATGTATATTATATTGCATTTCTGTCAATAGATCCTCATAAATATTACACTGCACCTTGAAGTGGGATTTAAGTACATCTTTATATGTAATTTCATAATAACTTCTATTGTTTTTGAAATATCAAGTGTTCAAGTGTATTGCTAAATGTACTGACAAGCATTTATGGGAAACTAAAATATACTTTAATGTAATTTCTGTTGCAATTTAGTACATTTAAAATGTATTACCTTTAAATATGATATTAAATAACAAACTGCAGTTAAACTATAATTAATTACTTTGCATGTGCTTTAGTATGTTAGTCAACACATCAAAATAAGTGCACTTAAACCATGACAATATAAACTATATGACATGGTATAAAATGTACTTTAAAGTAAAACTTTTAATTTGATATTAAAGTGAACTTTTTAAAAGTGTCCCTAAATGTGTTAATAAACACAATAGTGTGCTCTCTTTAAGTGCACTTAAATGGCCTTTAATTTCATTAATATTATCTGTAAGTACAGGTTTTTAAAAATATACTTAGTATGGTAGCACTTTGTTTTACAGTCCTGTTCCACATGTACATACTATGTACTTACTATGTATTTATAGTAATTGCAATTAATGGGTACTAACCCTAAACCTATCTAAACCTAACCTTAACCCATGTACCTTAAATTAACTAGTACTTTCTCAGGTAAGTACATTGTAAGTACACATACTGTAAAATAAAGTGCAACCCTCATTACACTACAATACAATTAAATGCACTTCTTTTTCACAAGGCTACACAAGAACTGTATTTGCATGAATAGTAAATATCTGTCTGGAGTCACTAATGGCATGGCCGACATGTGAATCAACATCTAAGATGTAAATCAGGCATTTTGTATAAAACAAACACTGTCTTCAAGGGTTTCATACCATATAGGCTAATATATCCTTGATATTAAACCCCTAAACACACTTTAAAACCCTCTTCCTTGCAGATCTTGAGTATTGTGGTCATTTATCACCATGAGATTTATTCTGCTGAGTGCAGTTTCTCGACTGTCTCCTCAGCACTAAATGAACAGGACTTTCTACTTGGCTATGCTTAATACTTTCCTCTTTC
The DNA here is from genome assembly GCA_039654625.1 of Rhinogobio ventralis. Classification (NCBI taxonomy): domain Eukaryota; kingdom Metazoa; phylum Chordata; class Actinopteri; order Cypriniformes; family Gobionidae; genus Rhinogobio; species Rhinogobio ventralis. The sequence goes on along the minus strand of CM077203.1, from coordinate 28,282,372 downwards.
TATCCACAGAGGGGGCAGATAAACGGCATGCTGCACTCTTTTAATGGGGAGGTCGGATTAAAGGTTTTGTTATATGTCTATATTTTCTATAAGTGTTGTGTAGCTACATGTTGTGTGATCCTTGCAATTGTGGACCATTGTAGATATGTTTAGATGGTATGTTTTGTTAAGTGTTTATCATTTATTCACCCTCATGTCATTTTAAACCTGTATCTGTATGACCTTCTTTCTTCTGTGAAACATAAAAGAGAATATTTTGAGAAATTGATTTTTTTGTCTATATAATGAAAGTCAATGAAGTCCAGTGTTGTTTTGGACACCGCTGACTTTCATTGTGTGCAAAAAAAACATAAACATTCTTCAAACCACTGAAAGAAGAAAGTCATACAGGTTTGTAACAACATGAAGGAGAGTAAATAATGATCAAATTGTCAATTTTGGTGTGAACTAGCCCTTTAACTAACCACATCTGTTACATCAGTGAGTGTTTATTAAATGTGTTTTGTTATGTACATTGATGAGCGTTCAGCAGCTGTTCATACTGTTAGTCAAACAAATCTCTCTCATATTAACATCAAGTCTATGCACTTTTATGTTGAATTTGTTCTCTACCTCACATTATGAAGACTGTCGTCAATACTTATAAGGCCTGTTCACACCAAGAATGATAACTATAAAAAATAACTATAATCATACCTATAGCATCCACACTAATGCATGATAGCATTCAGTTTATACATAATACATAATGTATCGATCGATACATAAATATTTTGAGAGTGAATCCTGCATGTATATGCAGATATGGGCCTATGTATTGAAGCGTGTATGTGGCCGCTTGTCAAGAATGGAAAACAAAAGTTTTATTCAAATTCTGAATATATAGGCCTATTAATTATTTTTTATATCGTGCAAAGAGCACTCCCTTTATAATCACTAAAAGCTGTCACTCATTCAATGAACGCGATCTCACAATGTCCCATTGTATTTGTCAGTGAAGCTGACGACACAATGAATCTCTTATTTACATAATGTCTACACTTAGAGAGGATTAGCATGCAGAACTCAGCACTGGACAAAAACTTGAGCGGTGAGTGGATTCTAACTTCAACACCTCAGATTGGCCATTGTGTTCTAGAAATCAACAAACATGTCTGTGATTGGCTGCATTACTCACCGAAGCGAAAACACGTTGGAAATTGAATCATTTGACGAGCGCAAATACAGATACGCTCTGGATCATTTGCCAACTCTTTTTCGCTAATACTATGCTATTATTACGAAGAAAACCGATCCTAGACCAGCAGTTATGGGCAGCTTTTCCCTCTAAAAGCAATCAGTAGTTACACGCTATTATCAAGTGTCTCCCTCGGTCCGGCAATAGTAGGGGGCACAGGGATGTCCAAGGGGGACCAAGACCCAAATGTTTTTTGTCCTCTGACGTTTTAAATGTGCATGCTCTTTAAAGTCGAGTGGATTCTGATTGGCTGGCCTGTCAATGTTTTTATTGGTCATTAACTGAAAAAATTAACTGTTTATAGTTATCGTACTTAGTGTGAATGGGCTTTTACTGTCTTCCTGTATATTCTTAAAAATGATCTGTCACTATCCTATGCTTTTTGTGATTATTTTTTTTCCCTTTAAGTCTACTTAATCAGTCTTTCTTGCGAAATATAAGCTGAAATAAATTTATAAAATATGAAAAACATATATTAGCCTATGTATATTAAAACGTATATTAGCTGCATAATACTTAAAACATTGCATAACGTTTAACACTTTATTTAGATTTTTTATGCTCCCCCACAGATATTCTACCAACTATAAATAACGCATGCAACTACATGTCAACTTATACTTAAACCCTAACCTAAAAGTCTACAAATACTCTAATGAGAGTTAGTTGACATGTAGTTGCAAAGTTTACTTACACTGAAAAAATATATATTTTTACTGCTTGTTTAAATTGCTTAATTAAAATGAGCTAAAGCAACACAATTGCTATACATTTTGTCCTAACTTAATTTGATTGTGTTCAATCCACTTAAATATAAGTCAAATCGAAGTTTACTTAATCCGTTTGTGTTGAGATTACATGAATGATTTGTGTTGCATTAACTGAAACTGGGTGGGGCTTGTTAGTTCCCAGCATGCTTTGCATATGGCTAAATCAAGAGAGAGTAAAGGTATTTTTTTTTATGTAAAAGTGTTATTTTATGTATTTTTGAGCAAGATGAGAATGGGGGAGACTTGATTGTGTTTAATAGTGTTCAATGTTCAATTATGTTGGAATTATTAGAACAATTTAAATTACAGTGGAAGAGAAGAGTGGAGCATTTGCTTAGGCTGTGGACTAATACAACTAATGTCATAACGGCTTTGCTGAAGGAGCTTTAAAAGCTTAGCATTTAACATGCTAATGTGTGCTATTGCTAACTAAAAGTTTGTCAACGAGCTGGGTCACTTAAAATGTATTCATTCCATGATGTTGAAGTTACATGAACAAATTATTTTGTTTAACTTAATTGTGGGACCGAAATGCACAATTAAATCATGTAAATCCAACACACTTTTTTTTCAGTGTATAGTCAGTAGAATGTCTAAAGTGGAAATAAAGTGTACCCTTCTTTTTTTTTTCTAGTGATAAAGTATGTTTACAAGCTGCTTAATTCATAAAATGTAATTAAAATTAAACAAACTAAAAATACTAATTAAAACAAAATTAATTAAATTAAAGGTTCTTCCAAGAGTGTGGTCTCAACCACAATGTATTAATTAGATTCATAATTTTTATTTTTTTATTTTTGACATTTTAACAGGCAGATGTTGCTGATGTGTAAATGTGGGCATTCAAAATGTTTTGGAATGTATGTAAAAGTACTGTATATTTTCATTTCAAAATATCAAGGAAAAGTTGACGACTTGATCCCTTTAACATCTAATAGGCCTATGTTAAAATTCAAAGTGGTAACCTTCTCAGCATCTGTGTTTGTCCATGAATGCAGGTGAACAGTAAAGAGCTGTCCCGGCTGTCTCAGGACCAGAGCCTGCATGCGCTGCGCTGTAGGCGTAACATGAGGTGGAGTCAGAGGAGGAAAGCAGGTGTGCCTGGAGCTGCTGGAGGGACCACGGTAACAACTGACTGTGTGGACAGCGGGACGCAGACAGATATCAGCTTCCAGCACATGGTGACATTAGGCAGACCCGCCCATCACAACAGACCCGCGTCACCTCCTTCCCCTCCACTGCCGCCCATACCAGAGCCATACCTCTTCAGCCAGCTGTAAGTGGGGCTTTGAGAACACAGGGAGCTTTACTTTTAAAATCAATGCTATTATGATGATGGACTTACATTATGCACATATGTAACTACACTGAACAAAATTATAAACGCAACACTTTTGTTTTTGCCCCCATTTTTCATGAGCTGAACTCAAAGATCTAAGAATTTTTCTTTTCTAATGTCTCTGGTGGACATTCCTGCAGTCAGCACGCCAATTGCACGCTCCCTCAAAACTTGCGACATCTGTGGCATTGTGCTGTGTGATAAAACTGCACATTTTAGAGTGGCCTTTTATTGTGGCCAGCCTAAGGCACACCTGTGCAATAATCATGCTGTCTAATCAGCATCTTGATATGCCACACCTGTGAGGTGGATGGATCATCTCAGCAAAGGAGAAGTGCTCACTAACACAGATTTAGACAGATTTGTGAACAATATTTGAGAGAAATAGGCCTTTTGTGTACATAGAAAAATCTTAGATCTTTGAGTTCAGCTCATGAAAAATGGGGCAAAAACAAAAGTGTTGCGTTTATAATTTTGTTCAGTGTAATTACAGTACCATTCAAAAGTTTGGTGTTGGTTAGATTTTTAAATGTTTTTGTAAGAAGTCTCTTCTGCTCATCAAGGCTGTATATATATTCAATTAAAATACAGTAATATTGTGAAATATTATTACAATTTAAAAAATGTCTAAGTGAATATATTGTAAACTGTAATTTATTCCTGTGATCAAAGTTGAATTTTTGATTTAATGGTCATGAAACATTCCTGATTATTATCAGTGTTGAAAACAGTTGTGCTGCCTAACATTTTTTGTGGAAATTGTGATTTAAAAATTGAGGGTTGATCTGAAATAGAAGACTTTTGTAACATTATAAATGTCTTTACTTTCAATTTGATCTATTTAAAGGTGTAGTGTGTAATATTTATGAGGATCTATTGACAGAAATGCAATATAATATACATAACTATGTTTTCAGTGGTGTATAAAGATCTTAAATAATGAACCGTTATGGTTTTATTACCTTAGAATGAGCCGTTTCTATGTATACACCGCGGGTCCTGCGGGTATATATTTATGAATTTACCTCATTTATGAATATGGTAATGGTGTAACATATATATATATATATATATATATATATATATATATATATATATATATATATATATGGTCTGTCCCCCAAACTTGTGAACGGTAGTGTATGTTACATCATTACCATATTCATAAATGAGGTAAATTCATAAATATATATTTTACCAGATATTTTATTAGATACTTTCACATAAAAAGTATATGGACAGGCTATTTTGTTAGGAATGTTCTTACAATATATTTATTCTAAAGTTTAAAAATATTGGTAATACTTTATTTTACAGTGTCCTTGTTACACATGTTGCATGTACTTACTGTAGTAATAACAGTAGATTATGCATAATTACATGCAAACTAACCATACACCAAACCCTAACCTTAATTATACAGTAATGCAGCTAATTATTATTACTCAGTGCATAAATGTAGTTACACTGTAACAATGACACCTTAAAATAAAATGTTACTATTTATTATACTTAGTGAATTGCCAATTTATAAAATCATGGAAATTATTTGTCTAAATATTATATATGCAAACCTCAAATAACACTTACAAACACTAACACTGCTTTTCTTTGACTTTTCCGTCACTGTAGTAGTTAATTATATATTTTATTTATTTTTCTCTTCAGCTCTCCTATGGACCATGTGTATTATGACCCAACGGACTACTTTGACATTAGTCAACATGAGGTGGACAGACAAGATGACCTGGAGTATGAGGTCAACATTGTCTCTTTAAACTTCCTCTCCTACAAAATAAGCTTATTTTAGACTGAAATACTGGTGGAGGAGCATCTTATCTCTGTTTGTTTAGTTCTCTCTCTCTCTCTCTGTTTTCCTTCAGGAGGTGGAATTGTATAAATCTTGTCAGCAAGATAAACTCGGTTTAACGGTGTGTTATCGCACTGATGATGAAGAGGATCTGGGTATATACGTGGGTGAGGTGAGAAATAGGGAATAATGGGAATCTGCTGACCGATGAATTATGAATGAAGGATGAGGGAGGATTGTGAACCTAAGCCCTTCTGTTTCAGCATTAGATAAATCATTATTTTAAATAAAATGCCATATTAAATCCAGCATTATTTCACCTCTCAAGAATGTGTATACACACAAGATAACCCTACTTAAGCATTTCAAACCATGTACATTATTAATGTTTTATACAATGGTCTGTCTGAATACTCGATTCTGATTGGCTGGAAGGTGTGCAACAAAACCGTTTAATACACAGGTAGTCAGTTTAATCACCGTTCTATATTAATGCGCTGTTTTCATTGAAGTCTCCCACTGAAGACCAAAGTGGCACATTTCAGAGAAAAAATATTAAAATAAGAACTTAAAAAACCCTGCAAAAGTTTTATAATTGGGTATGTGTCTGTGTTCAGAATGAACTAATCATCAAGCTCATGTAAACCGATACACACCTGTTTTCAGCTGAAGTGACTCTTATCGACTCAGTTGTAAGATTTTTTTCTGACATATTACTTTCTGATATATCCAGATATCTGATGTCTCCCAAATGGGTCTCTGAAATGTGCCACTTTGGTTTTAGTGGCATTGCATAGGTTGTAATTTTTACATTAAATGTGCAAAAGTTCTGATATGATTTATCTTTGTTTCATTTTTTACACCACAAAACCCGCTATTTTAACAGTGGTGTGTAGACTTTTAATATCCACTGTATATATGTTTTAATGTTTTGACTGTTTGGAAGCGCTTGCCCCCACAGCATACCTGAGGGAGATGTTGAAAATGTATAAATTTACGCTATTTTTTTTGTTTGAAATGATTACAGGGAGTGCAGAATTATTAGGCAAGTTGTATTTTTGAGGATTAATTTTATTATTGAACAACAACCATGTTCTCAATGAACACAAAAAACTCATTAATATCAAAGCTGAATATTTTTGTATCAATATTTTAAGTAGTTTTTAGTTTTAGCTATTTTAGGGGGATATCTGTGTGTGCAGGTGACTATTACTGTGCATAATTATTAGGCAACTTAACAAAAAACAAATTTATACCCATTTCAATTATTTATTTTTACCAGTGAAACCAATATAACATCTCAACATTCACAAATATACATTTCTGACATTCAAAAACCAAACAAAAACAAATCAGTGACCAATATAGCCACCTTTCTTTGCAAGGACACTCAAAAGCCTGCCATCCATGGATTCTGTCAGTGTTTTGATCTGTTCACCATCAACATTGCGCGCAGCAGCAACCACAGCCTCCCAGACACTGTTCAGAGAGGTGTACTGTTTTCCCTCCTTGTAAATCGCACATTTGATGATGGACCACAGGTTCTCAATGGGGTTCAGATCAGGTGAACAAGGAGGCCATACCATTAGATTTTCTTCTTTTATACCCTTTCTTGCCAGCCACGCTGTGGAGTACTTGGACGCGTGTGATGGAGCATTGTCCTGCATGAAAATCATGTTTTTCTTGAAGGATGCAGACTTCTTCCTGTACCACTGCCTGAAGAAGGTGTCTTCCAGAAACTGGCAGTAGGACTGGGAGTTGAGCTTGACTCCATCCTCAACCCGAAAAGGCCCCACAAGCTCATCTTTGATGATACCAGCCCAAACCAGTACTCCACCTCCACCTTGCTGGCGTCTGAGTCGGACTGGAGCTCTCTGCCCTTTACCAATCCAGCCACGGGCCCATCCATCTGGCCCATCAAGACTCACTCTCATTTCATCAGTCCATAAAACCTTAGAAAAATCAGTCTTGAGATATTTCTTGGCCCAGTCTTGACGTTTCAGCTTGTGTGTCTTGTTCAGTGGTGGTCGACTTTCTGCCTTTCTTACCTTGGCCATGTCTCTGAGTATTGCACACCTTGTGCTTTTGGGCACTCCAGTGATGTTGCAGCTCTGAAATATGGCCAAACTGGTGGCAAGTGGCATCTTGGCAGCTGCACGCTTGACTTTTCTCAGTTCACGGGCAGTTATTTTGCGCCTTGGTTTTTCCACACGCTTCTTGCGACCCTGTTGACTATTTTGAATGAAACGCTTGATTGTTCGATGATCACGCTTCAGAAGCTTGGCTATTTTAAGACTGCTGCATCCCTCTGCAATATATCTCACTATTTTTGACTTTTCTGAGCCTGTCAAGTCCTTCTTTTGACCCATTTTGCCAAAGGAAAGGAAGTTGCCTAATAATTATGCACACCTGATATAGGGTGTTGATGTCATTAGACCACACCCCTTCTCATTACAGAGATGCACATCACCTAATATGCTTAATTGGTAGTAGGCTTTCCAGCCTATACAGCTTGGAGTAAGACAACATGCATAACGAGGATGATGTGGTCAAAATACTCATTTGCCTAATAATTCTGCACTCCCTGTATTTGTGTGATATAGAATGCTTGTATGCAGCAACCATCTGATTCTGTATCATCATTGCAGGTCAACCCTAATAGCATTGCTGCCAAGGATGGCCGAATCCGTGAGGGAGACAGAATACTGCAGGTAACTAAAGCCAAACAATCGTATTATTATCTGTCTGAAAACAGATCAATGATACACACAATGAACACAAAAGTACTCTAATAATGATCAACGTCCTTGAAAAAACATTGATTTCATCCAATCAAATTTTAGAGTTAGATTTAAGGTTGGTGGCTTGAAAATCATTATTTTTAATAATGAGCTACTGATGTTTATCCTACTTGGTAAAATTATGTTGTTGTATTTTTTGCTTATACATAACCTTTCCAGATTCCGTTTATCATTGTCTTTAACCCTTAAACGCATACCTCGGGTCTTTAGTGACCCGGGACATCATTCACTACCCTCCTCCTCATTCATTTTGTAAAGTTAGACATCAACCTTCTTAGTATTTATCAGTCTATTCATTATAAACAATATGACAAGAAAAAAAAAACGATAAAAGAATGTATTTTTACTAATTATTTTTGTAAAAATTGTATAGGGTCGATAATGACCCGAGGTGTGTAACAGTGCAAGTATATTTTTTCTGCACAACAATAATTGAATCTTTGATGACTGAATAAGTGCAGTTCATCTTTATTCCTCAAGGTGGCAATGTCTGACACACAATGATGAAGTGACGTTTCACTCATAGTTACAGCAGGCAGAAAACAAAAGAATAGGAAGAATCATCAGCAAAACTTGAAATGTCTCAGTGATTTACTGCAGAGCAAGAACTGAACGCAGTCAAATATTACTGTCACTGTCACTGATGGTGGATCTGGTGAAGAAGCTGTCAGAGATCAAAATATTGATTTTGAAGGTTTTGAGAATATGTTTGAGATGGTGAATATGAGGCAGAAGCTGAATGTACTGGGAAATGAGCTCTGACAAGGACAGTGATGATGGTATAAAACATCCGTTCAAACGGATCCCTTCCAAGCTCCAAAAGATAACAAAATATGCTTTATTTTATTCTTCTGTAATTGTTACTCTGATATCAGGAGAGTTTTATATTATTGTGACAGGTAGAGATCCAGCCATGTTTGATATAGATACGGGTCGCTAAAGACCCCAATATGTAATAGTGGTTGGAGAAACATTCATGCATTTAAGGGTTAAATAAGAGGGATCATAATAAGAGAATCATACATTTAATGTGTTCTTTTCTTATTTAGTTCTATCCTGAAGAACCTATTTGACATAACATTGTTAAAACTAAACAAAAAACTGAAATTACATAAATGATCCTGTTCAAAAGATTGTATACCGGTTCTTAATAAAACCCCTTATGCATCAACTTTGTGCGTGAAGCAGCTTCTTTAGGGCAAAATAAACGAAACAATAATTATAAAAAAAAAAATGCTATACACTTTACAGATGCTGCAAGGGTTATGTGAACTTATGAGCACAAAAATCACATGTGATGTGAATTTGTGTTCAGATAAATGGGGTGGATGTCCAGAACCGAGAGGAAGCCGTAGCCATCCTGACCAGAGAGAACAGCACCAACATCTCTCTGCTACTGGCACGACCAGATATTGAGGTGAGACTCACCTTGAATCTATAAACAGCCCTATATTTGCAGTCAGATATGATCGCTTGATTCAATTATCGTTTTCCTACAGAATTTTCTTATTGCAGCAGGAGAAGTTCAAATGAGAAACATGTTGTCTTATTGTCTTTTGAATTGTTTCACGGCGCAGTCTTTATCTCACCACATTCACATTTAGAGCGCAAACTCATACAGTAACTCAAGTAAATATAATTTCTTTTGCTGTGAGGCTGTAGTTTTAGTAGCAGCACTGGACGAATGTTAAAGTATTACTGAAGCTATTAATGGCAACTAATTTGAGTGTATTATGGCCTGCTTATTCAAGCAGTAACAGACAAATGTGTTAGTGTACAGGTGAACACATGGCTTTGTTCTGTTCTCTGTTTACAAATGAAAGCAGACAGAAAAGGGCAGAGTAGGACAAAAAACCCAGACGAAGAAATAAATGGAGGGGAGATTGGAAGAGGGAAAAAAAAAAAACAAGGAGAGATGAGGACACATGGGGCTGGTTTGGCAGCCTTTTGTTCTACTCAAGGTCACACTTTAGAGAAAGAGACACACTTAGGGCATCCCATAATACACAACCTCAATCAGTGAGTCCCCCTGTCCATTTCATTTCTGTCGGCTGTGTTCAGAATGAAATAACACTGTAGTATACACTATATACTGTCTAGTCTTTTTGTTTAGTATGCAGAAAAGTAGGGATTATTCCATGATAAACATTTCAAACAATATCACTTGACCACATTACACTGCACATTAAGTGAGTGAGATCCATTCATAATGTTATTTTGCAATAGTAATCCAATTTTGTAAACATCTTAATATTGGCAGTGTGAGCAAATAATGAATGAGTTTCATCCATCACACTGAAATTGAAGGCATTCTCGTTCTCAGTTGAAAACTGCTCATTTTGACAAATGTAAATAAAATCAGGTGACAAAGCTACAACAGACTAAAGAGAATCAAAATCAACAGACTGTTTAAATAAAGACAAAAATGATGTCTCAATATCTTCACACTGTGTGCGAGTCTCTTCATTGATTGGTCCCAAACCTCATGGTCTGTCAACACGCTTTAACAACCAGATTTATCATCTTTAGCCCGTGTGGAAGCCATAGCAACAGTCCGTATCCCACTGGTAAATATTTAAATAAAACATAATGCAAACCCCTGAGGAATCACCCAGTTCATGAATACAAATAGACCACATCAACATTTGAAGTCTGAGGCATGTTTATGAAGTTCATTTAGCATGATGCTATATGACACTGTACAAGAAAAACAAGGTAATCAAGATCTCAAAAAAATGCATCTTATTTGCATATAATAATCATGATAAACTGATGAGGATTTTGAACCCAGAAAGATTATTTGTGTTTAGTATAACATACATGTATATAGCCAATGGAGATGAAAAAGCTTCATGTACACCATTGGTCTGAATAAAACCCATTTGGGTCCAGTCCATCTTTAATTGAATTCAATGTTTTCCTCCAGAAATCTGTCAGCTGTATTCATAGGGTTTGGCACAAAGTAAAAATCTAATTGAGATTCTTTAAAAACAGTATGTGGAAAATCATTGAAACAAGAGATGAGAATAAGAACTAATGAAGAGCGAATGGCCATTTGGGAAGTAGTCACTGATTCTACAGTTTTAGGATTTGGGGTCAGTAGCACACAAGTGTGTGTGTGTGTGTGTGTGTTTGCATGTTATGGAAGCTCCAGATGGTGTGTGAGCCCTTGGGCCAGTATATTCCCCAGCACAGGTGGCTCATTTGAGAAACCTCTCACGTTTAAATGTCTCCTACAACAGATGGGAAAAGACCCTACAATCAGTTATAGCATGCAAACTTGGGCTTACATGGACAAACACTGCCATCTGCTGTTCAATCATGGACAATTTAATGTGTTTTCTGCTGTTGAACAATCAGAATCAGTTTTTTTAGGCAAGTTTCTTGGCATACAGTTTCTTGGCATATTACTATTTGGAGCATTGGGATTGCTAGACGAGGGCTTAATGAACTAATTTTTGTGAAAACCTCAAAATCGAAATTTTCACTTCATCATTTTGCCAGCACGGGTCACATTTTATGAATTAAACAGCATGTAAACCTACTTTATCACAAGAAAAAGTTGAAATAACCTGTTAAACATTAAAGTATTACTCAATCATTTAAGACCTTCCTCCTTATTTAGAACATTTTTGGTATAAAGGGTTTTCAAATTGAGTCAAGGGTTCTAGATAGAGGCCAATTGAACAGTTTCTTCTAAGAGTGTGGAAACATTTATAATATATAAAAATATATCGCTAATTAAATTTTTTCTTCCTGTTTTCTTTCATCCAAATCTTCATTCTTGGAAGAATGAGGCTGATGATCTGGATTTGGAGTTGAGTGTGGGCCTGGATCTAGAGGACTTGGAAAATGTCTCTAACTTACCCAGCCCTCAACACCGAAGGAAAGCTAGCTCCTTGCTGAGTGACATCAATGGGATCAGAGCTGGTCGGCCCAACTTGTGGCACACTGCACTCAATAATAGCCAGGAGCTGGACAGCGGGGTGGGTCGCACAGATGAAAGTACTCGCTGTGAAGAGTCCTCTGAGCTGGCGGATGATCCCACCAGTGCATGCACGACCAATGCCACCAACACACCCGGCAGTTTGCGCAAGTTCCGCGCTGCTCAGCACGGATGGGAATTCCATTACAGCAACGACTCGCTGCTAGGGCCAGATGGGGTGGGAGTGGCGGATCATGGGGTTCCTGAAACACTGGGCTCTGTGACGAGCAGAGTGCTGATGCCAGGTTTAACTGAAGAGGAATATGAACATTACCGAGAGCTACTGGAGCTCCGGTGTCTTTACGAGAAGAATGGAAATGCACTTCTTTTGAACGGGAGGAACCATGGAGCAGATTTAGCAGGAGGAGGTGTTCCTGTAGACATGAATTGTAATGAGAGCCTGATGCAGCACGAGATTGCCCTACTAGATGAGGAAATACGTCACCTGGAGTTTAAGTGGCGCAATGTTTTGCGGGCTCAAAAGATGCATCAGTTGCGCCAACGCTGCCTAAAGGTCTGGCCAGCTGATGAAGAGGACGATGAAGAAAAAGGAGCAAAGGCAAGGTGTGGAGGTGCAGAGGCGATCCACCATGAACTGTCAGATATCAACGAGATCCCAGAGAGGGAACGCTCTGATAAGGAGAGCACAAGCGCCTATAATACTGGTGGGGAAAGTTGCAGAAGCACACCTCTGGCAAGTGAACGACACCCTTCGCCCTCAGCGGCTGGAGATTCTAGTGCCTCTGCAACCATGCGACCTCGGACGCCACGTCACAGAACAAGCACAAGTAGAGATAAGAATCTAAACGTACCTTCTTCATCAGATGCCAAGAAAAAGAGTGAAGAACCCGGGGACAACAGAAACTCTAATCCAGCAACAAGGATTCCGTCGTTATCTCGTAATGGTGGCAGCAGTAGGAAGGGCTTGGATGGAGCACGAAGGGGGTCCCATGCAAATGGGACTCTCACTACCGGGATAGTGAAAGGGGGGAGGAGTGCAGAAAACAGTCCGTACCTTTCCCGACGCCACTGCAGTACCACGCTGCCTCAACGCTACCAGAGTTGCATGCAGTTAAGGGACATGTCTACCATTGACAGTCCAGAAGTTAGGGACCCCACTGAACAGGTTCCTACTCACTCCAGCACCATAACTTGTGCAAACAGAGAATCCACAGCTGCTCCTGCAACTTCTTTGCTTATGCCAAATACGCTGCCTCCATCTTCGCCTCGAATGGAGTGGAAGGTAAAGATCCGCAGCGATGGCTCGCGCTATGTGGCCAAACGTCCGGTAAGAGACCGTTTGCTAAAGGCTCGAGCCATGAAGATTCGGGAGGAGCGCAGTGGGATGACCACGGACGATGATGCGGTAAGTGAAATGAAGATGGGACGCTATTGGAGCAAGGAGGAACGCAAACAGCAGCTTTTGAGAGCTCGTGAGCAACGGCGACGCCGCGAGTTCATGATGCAGAGCCGACTGGACTTCTTGCGAGAGAAAGAGAAGGAGCAAGACTCTGGACCCCAGGGACAGGCTTCCATACTCGAGCTTAGCCAGAAAAAGAGTATGAAGAAACGCAGCCGACGTATCCTGGACAACTGGATCACCATCCAGGAGCTCCTGGCTCATGGGACCCGTTCAGTAGATGGGAAGAAAGTGTACAACCCTTTGCTCTCCGTGACCACTGTTTGATAATTGAAGCAACATGAAAAATTTGGATTACAAAGTTTACCAATGATATGCAGCTGTCTGATAAAGATGCCTAGCAGTTTAATTGAGAAACAATGAGGATGAATATAAATGTACAAAGACAAGTACAAGACAGAAAGGCAAAATGTCAAATTAATGTAAATTTTTCATAATTAACATAAACTCTGGGACCAGCGCTCCTATAAATTGTTTTTATGCTTTAAAAATTTCAGAGTTGCACTCAGACTGTTACAATGCAGTGGCAGTCTTGTGCATTTCCAAACCAGATTAATACATTTATTTCTTTCACTTTTCAATCTAAGAACATTTAATGACAGGAGAAAAACAGAGCAACCAAAATTCATTCAAGTTCAATCCAGGGGCCTGTCGCATAATCAGCTTAGACTAGTATTACAAGTTAGTCATGTCACTTTTTTCTTTAAGACTAGTCCTAACTACTTTAAAAATATACACATATATATATATATATATATATATATATATATATATATATATATATACGTGGGTGATTCTATAATTGCAGGTACATTTGGTGTCTAATTTTTCAGCTTTTTTCAAATGGTTATATTTTTAAATGATTTTAATAATTTGTTACTCATTGTCATGGATCAAAAGATGTTACAGGCCATAACAATATAATATTTTTTGTCTTATATAGTTGAAAATCATGATTTCTTGTTGTCCAAACTAGTGTATTTTTTACATTATGCATCATTGTGTAATCAAAATATTTTTTACTTTTGTAAAGATTTCATTAATTTTATTTATAAAAGCCCTAAATAGTCATTTTCCTAATTCTACAACACTAAATAGTTTAAAAATATATATATTTTTTAAACAGGTCCATAAATCTTGTTACCGTACCATACTTTGCCTTTAAACTGGTAAAATTATCTCCCATGACTATGTAAAATACAGGAAATTATGTCACTTTCCCTCACTATTTTAATCTAATAAGTTCTTACACTAAGAGTTATTTTGTAAAACGTAAAAATTGTTACCACAATATCAAAAGAAAACAGAATTTATCACTGATCACACAGTGGGTTGTTTAAATGTCTTTTAATCATGATTTCATTAGTGCCATGTGCTCTTAGCATTTATGCTAGCAAATGGAGTTTAAAATGGTCAATCCTGTTACTGTCAAACTCTGTTACCAATGTTATTTCTACACATTGCTTAATTTGTCTATAACAGATTTGACAAACAATACTATAAAGGAATTACTTTTTCGTTAAAAGTACAAAAAGGAAGTAACTTGTGTTTGGCAAGCACTGAATTATTAAAATTTAATGTTTTCAATGCGATAACTTTTTGAAATGCAAAATGTATTTCCAATTATAGAATCTATATCTATATCTATCTATATATATATATATATATATATATATATATATATTTTTTTTTTTTTTTTTTTTTGAGAAAGAAAAGACTGCTAACCCCATGGCTAACTTCTAGAAGTTGGACAGAAAAGTTAAGTCTTATGTTTATGAAACTGGCCCCAGATCTCATGAAATAGCCAAGTTAACCTGGTGATTGGTTATGAATTTGCTGCTGTTGTTCAGGCACAATGTGTGTGGTTTTCTTTACTGGTAAAATTAAGAACATAGCAAAAGCACAATTATACAGAACAAAAAAGAATGAGCCCTTAATTGTTGACATACAATTTTAGAAGCACATGAATCACTTAACAATAGAACCAAAAAAAAAAAAAAAAAAAAAAGAACAGACAAATACAAAATACAATAAGCAACAAAGTTTCAGCACACAAATATTGGCACAACGGTAATGTCAATTGTCAAACATTGACATTGTCCAAAGAAAAACATATCTGATTGTATATTTTTGTGGTACTTTTTTTAACCCTCAAAGAAATAAATCTGACATTATCATCACTATTTGTCAGCTTGCAAAATCACATTTAAAACAGTTTATCTGATATTGTAAAAAAAAATGTGCATGTTGTTGTCCGGAAAATATATTTAAACTGTGAAACTGTCGAGTGAAATTGTTGCTGTGTCTTCTGTAATACAGGACGTTAATATACTGTGTCCAAATGTTCATTTAACACCTTGCAGGTCTAAAATAGGGGAATTTCTGCTCCTAAATGTTTTTGAATAAAACTTTTGCAACTTGAAGATCTCCTGTTATTTGCACAAAACAGTTTTGATACAGAAAAAAAAAAAAAATCACAATGTAATCAAACCACTTCACTACACAATGCCTTTAACAAATTCATGTTTGTGTAAAGATTATGATAAAAAAAATGACATGACACTGGATATCATCTCTTCATTTATTGGATGTACAATTATGAAAAATAATAATCATAAAAAAGACTGGAAGCCCAAGATTATTTACAATCGTTCTCTTTGATTCTGTGGCAAGGTCTCTCAGAGATACCATTGTCAGTTTCATGCTCACTTACACCATGATATGTTGAGCTTTAAAAAGACGTTCCTCTCTAGATATGACAAAAACATGACCAAAAAGTAAACAAAGAAAAAAAAATACATACAGTACATACATATACATATACATATACATATATATATATATATATATATATATATATATATAGAGAGAGAGAGAGAGATATCTATAAAAGCATAATAATTCAAGTATCAAAAGACAGACCACCCAGGATTATTTTACAATCCAATATTGTTTATATTTTAATCATTTAGCCATGAATATGATCTGAACTGTCACCGTTGTATTTGCTAATGTGATTAGTTGTGCAAACACTGCGGCTGTTACAGGTGCTAGCATTAGCATCTGCTTGTATTTAGCACTGTACCCATTTTTAATGTACCATGTTAAAAATGAAGAAAAACAAAAATAAAAATAAAAAGTACCAGACTTAAAATCCTTTGTAAACTAGGGCTAAATGCACATAGGAATATTTCCCATCTAAACTCATATTTATGCATTATTATCTACACAAAATAAGCACAGGTTTGTCTATGACGGATGAATATGCAAATTTAAACCTTTTCATTATTATTTTTTTTCGACATACCCTGTTTTCTGCAACTTAATCATTAAAAGGAAGGAGTCAAACAGTTCCATTAAGAAACTCTACACATAAAAACAACTCGCTGTTGTTTGTAGTGTCACATTAACGCCATAATTTTGTATTAGAAATCACAGTATACATGTAAAAGTCACTACAAGTACCAAGATCTGGACTGTACCATTCTCATGCCATCATAAAGTTATTAACTAATCATAATAGTGTACCATAAGACATCACAACACAGAGTATCTCCCATTTTGATCTTTTCCTATTGAAACTCGTAGCGCAGTTCACATTCCTTATGTTTGAATTGTCTTGCCAATATTGTTTAGCTTGACAGACATTTGTACTTGAAATACTGACAGTAAGAATCAAACATCTCAACTTACGGATGGATTATCAGAGTAGGACATCAAAAGACAAGACTGAACTCTCTAAATCAGTGTTTTGCTGAACTAGAATCAGTGTTTCTAACTTACTGGTTTTATTTTCGAAGTTATCAGACAAAATAAAAGCATCTATTTGTGAGATGAAAGACCATCAGTTTAGACGACAAAATCACAGACAAAACAGCAGTGTGAAGACTGTCGCTTCACAAAGAAAGTAAAACAAAACTTGACAGAAATCAAAGCTAAGACAACGTCAACACTGGCTCTTGTTAATGCGCGAGAATACAGTGACTGCTGCGTGTTTATAAGTCTTTGAACACGTCTGAAATCTGATAAAAGCAAGATGTTTTTCAAAGGTTTTGTGAAGTGTGGGAGTATTAAAACAGTGTGCGAGCAGAGCAGAGCAGCGGACGGGACATTATTGTCTGTCTTTGGCCCGTTAGTTTAAGGTGAAAACCTGGAGCTGAATGGGAGCAGTTCACAGCAGGTGTGAGTAGTGTTCCCACACTTACATAACTATATAAACGCACACGCACACGCAAAATACAAGTGATGTTTCATCCACAGTCATGCTGTCATTGGCATCCCAACTTTCCTTTCTGTTTGGCATCCGACACACTGGTCAGCTACAGGGAGACATACACACACAGGGATTAAAACAAATAAAATGTGGGCTCTAGTTAACATGCTATACAATAGATATGAGAAAAGAAGAGGTGAAAAAAGTCACAATCACTTTCCCCCACAAATCTTCTCCGCTTTGGGCCCTAAAGAGTGCATTGGCTAATCAAAACTTGTCTTGGTATTTAAGGCTGACGGACTAGAAATCATATTAAAGCTGTCAACGTTGTCATGTTCATTTTTTCCAGTTTAATGCGTTAAAGATATTTAATGTAATTAGCTAGCATCTGTTTTTTTCTGTCATCCTTTGGCTAGCATTACATTATATGATCACGCTCTCATTCACGCAAATGCTTTTAAACCATTCTAGCGCGACAAGACAGAAGAGAATGCGCTGTCTATGAATGTCCTGTCTATGTGACACACACACGACGCACAGAAAGACGTGCGTCAGTATTGTGCGCACAAACCAGAATCACAGAGTATTCTCATAAGTGCATCTTAAATGAGTTAAATAACTTCTTGAACTTAAAGAGTTGAAAAAATGAGATGTGTGTGACAGCTCCGCGTCATGTTCGGCAGTGGCAGATCATTAATGTCAATCAAAGAACAAAGGTAACAGAAAATTGTAGCTTTAATAAGGATTAATCTATATTTAATTTATTATTTATGCAGTGCAGACTATTTGACAACTTCATTCAATTTCTGTATATTTCCTAAAAGTTAGACAGGTAAGGCCACAGGTAAATATGACATTTATTATGATTGATTTAAGTTCACTTAAATTAAAAGTTGTTATTTTTTTGAAGCCTAATAAATATTTTTTATAGATTTTTAATGACACTGTAATGTTGAAAGGCTATAAATGTTAATTTTGGGGGAAAATTGGAGGGAAAATAATCTATTTCATATAGCAGTGTTAGTATCAGTGATGCTGGCTTTCATTCATTAAAAAGATGCCACTACAACAAATATTTAAAATATACTGCCTTTATGTCGTTTCTACATTATTTTGGAGATTAACTGTGAATTTATTACATTATACAATATATAAAAAATTTACAAAAACGTAAGTGTTTTTAATTGTGATTAATCGCGAATAATCACAGAAAACAATGTGTGATTAATCCAGTACATTTTTTTTAATCGATTGACAGCACTAAATCATACATTTGTGGACTTTCTCAGAGGATTACTGTACATAATATTTAATGTCTATGTATTTATATTTATGGTCATTCCGCTTCACCCACAGGCTTTATAATGGGATAATGATCAGGAGACTGGACTATAATGGGTGCATCTCAATCAGCTCCCTAGGACGTGAATCATTGTATCATGTGTATGAACTCAGTGTGGTGAGTTGACTCACATGATTTGTGTTTGGTACTTCAGAGCATCTGTTAAGGGAACAGTGATCATTGATGCTCCCTGGTTTTCACCGTGCATTGTGGGACTTTTTAGGGTAGCGAACGTTTCAGTGCACTGAAAGGATTTTAAAATGGCCGACTCTGATCAATGCTAGCCCTTGGGCTCCAAAGGGATGGGATTTTGAGGAGAGAACTGAATAATGCACAACAGAAGAAGCAGCAGATTGACGTAAAGGGAAAATGAGAAAACTTTCAGGATGAAGAGAGAGCAGCAAGCAATATAGGGAGATGTTAGACTGGATGAGATGCTGATCATAGGTCAATAAACAAAACTTTATCCTTTATACTCATCTCTGTATAACTGCCCTTACTGTAAAAGGATGCAACAAATAAAACTGGCTACCAGTGTGTCATCATATGAAAGACCATTTCTGCCACACAAAGAAAATAATGCTTGGGTAAATCGAAATTAAATTAAATATTATAAGTTCATATTTATAAGATAATTAAGAGGTTAAGTAAATTATGAGATAAAAGTTTGTAATAGGAATATAAAGTCAAAATTATGACTTTTTATCTCAATTTCAACTTTTTGAGAACATCATTTCAGCTTTTTATATCATTTATGATTTAGTAAGTCAAAATAATTATGAGAAGTCAAAGTTGTCAATTTATGATTTAGTATGTCAATTTCAACTTAGTCATAATTATGACAATTTCGACTCTTCACAATTATGACATACTACCTCATAAATATGACATAAAAGCTGAATTATGAGATGTGTCAACTATGATTTACCAAAGCATGTTTTTTTGTTTCTTTTGTGGCGGATGGGCTTCCATATATCATGATATATGCGGTGACATTTAGTTTTTTCCCCTGATAAGTGGTATGTATTTGTAAATGCATCCATATTTTACATGATTGCATGATAATCTTTAAGGCTTGTGAAGAATATATGAGCATAATTCCACCTTTAAATCCCTAAGACAAGAAAACAGCATTTCTAAACCTCAATGGCATTTGATCTTGTACAAACCCACGTTTACTACAACACTGATTTTAGTCTGCTTGTGTATGTACCACCTGATAAAGTCGATAATGAGCAGTCGATCATTTTACTTTGATTTCTTGACATCAGACACATTTTGATCTGGCGATCTGGTTGGTTCAGACATTTAGGCCCAGCCTGGTCTGTTAATTCAGACTTAAGACAACACATCATATCACAGTGCTAAACGCAAATCAATATACTGGCAGCAAAATCACATTTACAGTGAAGTACTTCAATCCAGATTCAATTAACTTCTAATGTACTTGTGGAAGCTTTTGCCAGCTGTCAAGTGTCCCATCAGTATGTTAGGATAGAGAGAATCATCTATTAGATGTGCATAGTAACATAACAGGACTAATAATAATCCATCTAGTCCTCACAGTCCAAAATAACATTTTTAGATGCCAGTACAGTAAGTAAGCTAAAAGAACCCACACGACTGCAAACAATGCTTAACATCTGATAACCTACTCACACTTTCCATGAAAAAGGGTACAAATTGGGGCTTGACCCTTAAGGTGAACCTGATTTTAAACAAGTGCAACATGTTCCTGGATCAACTTCTTTGTTTATCCTGAAAGAACTAATCAGATTTGAGGGACACGTTTAGGGACTATATTTTCAGACAAAAATGTTGTTCCAGGTACATGTCTTACTTGGCAAAATCACGGTGAACAAAACGTAGAGTTAGTTCACCCAAAAATGAAAATTCTGTCGTTAATTACTCACCCTCATGTCTTTCCAAACCCGTAAGACTTCCGTTCATCTAAAAAATAAAGATCTTTTTGACGAAATCTGAGTGATTTCTGTCCCTCCATTGACAGTATACGCAACTACCACTTAGCCATAGAAAGGTAGTATAGAAACTAGGGCTGCACAATTAATCGTATTTTAATCGCGATAATAATATCTGCTTCTCTCGATTAATTAAAAGTAATAGTTGCGATAGTAGCGTTATTTACCCTTAAAAACTTTTTTATCTTGCATTGGTAACAAGTCCCCAACTAGTGTTGATGTTTGTGGTTGCCAGATGTAAAGAGCTTAAATCCCCCAAACAGAGCTTTTCTCTTAAAAAGGATACATTTTCTGACTGGTGTTTTACTTAATCGGTACAATCTGGCAACCACAATTACGCACACGCTCACTCTACACTGCGGAAGCAGCATTTATGATCAGAAAACAAACATGTACTGGAGTTTATCGATCTCTACAGTGATAGTATGTGTTTCTTCACAAACCACTTGAGATGTTTGAGACTAAATCTGGCCATTAAACCTTCAACGATTAATTTGAATAAATTAAAATCGAATGTGAAGACACATCACAAAGCGCTCTCACCAAAACCCTGCATGTTGTATTGATTTACCGTCTGATTAAGTTATCATAGTTGGTTAAATGAGGTCGGTGTGCCACCTACAGGCCTTTTAGGTGAAGTGTAGGTTGGTAAAGAACGCGCAAAATGGCCGTTATTACTAGTGCTGTCAAATTGATTAATCGTGATTAATCGCATCCAAAACAAATGTGTGTGTATGGTGTATAATTATTATGTATATTTGAATACACACACATACATGTATAAATTTTAGAAATATTTGCATGTATATACTATATATATATATATATATATATATATATATATATATATATATATATATATATATATTTAATTTATATTATATATAAATATATATTTTTTCTTAAATATATACATGCATGTGTGTGTGTATTTATATATACATAATAATTATACACAGTACACATGCATATATTATGTGTAAACAAACTTTTATTTTGGATGCGATTAATCGCGATTAATCAATTTGATAGCACTAGTTATTACATTACCCCTTTTGATAATTAGCAATAATATAGGCCCTATCACGTTATGTCTCTTCTCCTTCTCTGTACTTTCTCAAATGAGTATAATCATGATTAATAATTGCGATTATAATTTTGTGCAAAATAAATGATTATCAGTTCAACCATTATCGTGCAGCCCTTATAGACATTAAGTCATTAAAGAACACGCATTGGAGATTCATATTTTGTAAATAAAGTGGTAAATAAGTGTTTTTTTGCACAAACAAAGCACTCGCGTGGCTACATAAAACTGAGGTTAAACCACTGGAGTCACGTGGATTACTTTAATGTCTTTACTGTCTTTCTGGGCCTTGAAAATGGTAGTTGCGAAGGCTGTCAATGGAGGGACAGAAAGCTCTCAGATTTCATTAAAAAGATCTTTATTTGTGAGAAGAACGAAAGTCTTAGAGAGCGCGTTTTTCCATTCCACTGCGCTACTTTTCCATTGTTTTTCAGTGTAAACGTGCTAGGCGGACATCTTGAACCATTGCGTCTCACGCATGACAGCATTCTAAAAACGAGGTGCTTGTTAAAATAAGTTCAACTTTTTAAAAAATGCTAAAACGCATTCTGTGTGAACCGGCCCTCACGGGTTTGGAACGACATGAGTGTGCGTAATTAATGACAGAATTTTAATTTTTGGGTGAAATATTCCTTTAAAGTTAAGTAATTTTGTCCATCCACCTCAGGAGGTCAAACTAATGATAATATAGTTATTATAAGATTATTATATTAATATTATTAATTTTATATGACTTCCTAAATGTTGGGACGTTTGAATACAGTTTAAAACTGATTTATGTGGTTTGTGTGCTTTAATTATTATTATAATTTTTTTTTAAAATAAATTACATTTATAAAAAAATAACAAAATAAAATAAAGAATAAAATAAAATAAAGATTCCACCTAATTAAGCCTCACTCAGTAGGTGCTGGCTAGTTTTTGGTTTGTGGTTTTTCATAAAATAACCATAAGTTAAAGAAATATATTTGTTTAATATTTTTTTCTTATAGTAACTTTGGTAACAGGGTTGAACAATTGAAGTGATAAATGCAGTCAATAATAATTTACTTAAATAGAAAATTTAATTATTATTTACTCTTTACCCATAATGCTGTAGAAAATGATTTTTTGAATACATAAAATACAGTACACTCAAATTGTGGGACACAACTAAATATATTTTTTGGTAATTAATTAACATAATTAATAGGTAATTAATGCTTTAACTTAATTAAAACACTGTACTATTTTAACTGTTGGATACCGCTGTCCATGCGGTGTTATTTTTATGTTATATTATGTAATGTGACTTTTATTGCTTAAAATAATTTCCAAGACACCAAAATGTACCATATTCATGGAAAGTGCCTTTAATGTAATCCTTGGCGGTGCTTTTTTATTCGACGCTACATGTTTAGTTAAGTCCAGGCGTTTTAGCTCAAACTGAAGAGGAGGAAGAGGAAGTCTTCATCGGTGTCTTATTGCGGTCGACGTCTGGCAGAGACGAGCACCACAGAAAGGAGGAAAAGAAAGAAAAACTAGTTAAAGAGAAAAAAACTGTCAGTGTGAATGATGGAGGTAGAGTCCTTTCAGCAGAATGGAGTAGGAAATGTTAGTTTCTTCACGTTTGAGACAGGAAGGTTAAATGACAGTACTGATGAGATGTTCTGGTCCTCTTATACTTTGGTTTCGGGCCAGTTATGATACGACTACAGGCTCCTAAAGTGGGCGGCATTACCTGTACGAACTTAAAGGGCTATGTCAGGACAGAGAATCGTGAGGACGGTGGGAAATGCGTTTGTTCGAGCGAGATTGGAGGGTTGTTTCAGCCGAGTAAGGCCTCAGGAAAGGGTTGTTGGACAGCCAGAGCAGAACTAGGCTTCGGGACTGTGCGAGACAGACGGAGAAGAAAAAAGTTAATGGATAGGTGGCTTCAGTGTGGAGGAGAGCAAGGAGGAAGGAGTTCAGTCATGTCGGCAAGGGGAGGTCAGAGTCTATCTAGAGAGTGAAGGCACAGAGCAAAAGGAAAAGGTGTGAGGGGACGGGACGTGGAGGAGAGGAACGTCCAATCAGAATATGGTGGTCTCGTACTTGGTGCTGACGGTGCGCTTGGGATCTTTGGAGTCCAGGATCCAGGACGCACTGCTCTGACCGTGAGCGTCCACCTCCAGCGCTTCCACCTGAAAGAGTAGAGTATGGAAGAACCATCAATACCACGTCAGGCTATCACAGAGCTTATATGAAACACTAGAAATACGTTTATGAGAGATTCAGGTCAGGAATAGTACTGCTTCTAAACAAGACCTAAAGCTTTTGTTCTTGGTTAAAAATGACAACAACAGAATTAGATCAAAAGCTTTCACTTTATTTTACAGTACGTGCACTTACACTTACATGTACTTCACTAAAAAAGTACTTGTTGATATAAGGTAACTACTTGGGTTAAGGTTAGGTTTAGGGGTAGCTTTATGGTTAGTATCTAGTTATTACCCAGTTATAATAAGTACATAGTATGTACATGGAGAACAGGACTGTAAAATAGTACTACCAGTCAAAATCTTAAATTTTTTTGGACAGTGAATCAATTGTTATCACTTGCCCCACCCCAGACCAACGTAGGTCATCTTACATTTCATACAGTTGAATATGATGCAGGGCAACAACTCACTGTGTGATGGAGCCTATAGCATGCAGTTACAATGGCCATACAATTCAAGATATGAGGCAAAAATGCCTCTGAGTTTTAGTCTCAGGGCGATTTTACACTGGGCACGTTTTGTTGTGGTCCGCGATTGTTCCCACCGGTGCTATTCGCAAATACACTTACTCGTATCCAAGGTAAATCATCAACACTATCATCCCTTACATGTGTTTTATTGGACTAAATACATAGTCATCTGATAAAACTTTTCTTGCGCACCCGAGTCCGTGTTGCTTTCACATTCACGTGAATTGTGGCACAGTTTTTGCGCAACAGAACTCAAACCACCTCCTTCAGGCATTCTCCAATTCGGTACCCTGAGTTCGCATGACAGCTTTCACATTATCAATTCATCATGTGAACAGTGCCCTGTGTCGAACTAAACTGCCAGTGTGAAAACACCAGATAGCACACGTACATCTCGGAGACGTCTATTCGATGCGTGTTTACATCTAGAAGACATATGTTTTAGAGTGTTTGCTCATCTGCAATCTATAGGACGTTTCCTGTCAGATGTCAAATAGACGTTTAAACAATGTCTTTAAGATGTTTATGATTTAGAATGTATGTAAAACTGACATTTTAAAGACGTCTATCAGATGTTTGTAAACAGCAGATGCTTTCCAGATTAAGTGATCTTTAGCAGACATCTTGCAGACGTACGTGTGTTATCTGTGTGTGCACATTTACATCATGAAACACAGTATAAGCAATATCTAACGAGTAACGAGTGCAATGTCACACGAGTTCTGTTTTTCTGTATAGAATAGCACGAGACGAGTGCAAATGCGATACAGATCTTGTACAACAGTTTAATAAAATAAATAAGTTAATATTGTGTTGTTTTAGACACAATATTGTCTGTTTTGCTCAGTTTTGCTAACGAAAATATAAAGACAAAGCAGAACTGTTCGTCTCCAAATCCGAGCAAAACACAGTGGCGTTTCATTTCTGAATCCACGATCTGAACGAATCGGGTGAACCGATTCAATGGACTATAAAGAGAACCATTTACATTTACTATTTTCATAAAGAGAACAATTGACTTCACTCAATAAATCAACCATTTGAACGAAACAAATGAATAAATGACTCCGTGACTTAGGCCTACTCAATTAGACATTTACCGCCACCTACTGGCATTAAAAATAATTTCATATTTCCATAATAAAAACAAACATTAAAGGTATAGTTCACCCAAAAATATTTATTTCTGAAGCTACTTTTTGTAATGACTATTCGATTTTTTACACAATGATGAATTTAAATGATCTTTTGGGAGTAATTTCTTAGCCAAATTTGATGTGCGATTAATTAGATTAATTAATCGCCACATTGCGTAATTAATTAGATTTAAAAAAATGTAAATCGCTTGACAGCCCTAATATACACTCACCTAAAGGATTATTAGGAACACCATACTAATACTGTGTTTGACCCCCTTTCGCCTTCAGAACTGCCTTAATTCTACGTGGCATTGATTCAACAAGGTGCTGAAAGCATTCCTTAGAAATGTTGGCCCATATTGATAGGAAAGCATCTTGCAGTTGATGGAGATTTGTGGGATGCACATCCAGGGCACGAAGCTCCCATTCCACCACATCCCAAAGATGCTCTATTGGGTTGAGATCTGGTGACTGTGGGGACCATTTTAGTACAGTGAACTCATTGTCATGTTCAAGAAACCAATTTGAAATGATTCGAGCTTTGTGACATGGTGCATTATCCTGCTGGAAGTAGCCATCAGAGGATGGGTACATGGTGGTCATAAAGGGATGGACATGGTCAGAAACAATGCTCAGGTAGGCCGTGGCATTTAAACAATGCCCAATTGGCACTAAGGGGCCTAAAGTGTGCCAAGAAAACATCCCCCACACCATTACACCACCACCACCAGCCTGCACAGTGGTAACAAGGCATGATGGATCCATGTTCTCATTCTGTTTACGCCAAATTCTGACTCTACCATCTGAATGTCTCAACAGAAATCGAGACTCATCAGACCAGGCAACATTTTTCCAGTCTTCAACTGTCCAATTTTGGTGAGCTTGTGCAAATTGTAGTCTCTTTTTCCTATTTGTAGTGGAGATGAGTGGTACCCGGTGGGGTCTTCTGCTGTTGTAGCCCATCCGCCTCAAGGTTGTGCGTGTTGTGGCTTCACAAATGCTTTGCTGCATACCTTGGTTGTAACGAGTGGTTATTTCAGTCAAAGTTGCTCTTCTATCAGCTTGAATCAGTTGGCCCATTCTTTTCTGACCTCTAGCATCAACAAGGCATTTTTGCCCACAGGACTGCCACATACTGGATGTTTTTCCCTTTTCACACCATTCTTTGTAAACTCTAGAAATGGTTGTGCGTGAAAATCCCAGTAACTGAGCAGATTGTGAAATACTCAGACCGGCCCGTCTGGCACCAACAACCATGCCACGCTCAAAATTGCTTAAATCACCTTTCTTTCCCATTCTGACATTCAGTTTGGAGTTCAGGAGATTGTCTTGACCAGGACCACACCCCTAAATGCATTGAAGCAACTGCCATGTGATTGGTTGATTAGATAATTGCATTAATGAGAAATTGAACAGGTGTTCCTAATAATCCTTTAGGTGAGTGTATATGTATATATAAACCCCTAGATTAAGCCTCACAGCCTCATTTGAATGCACACTTCCTCACAGCACCAGCAGGGGGCTCCAAAGCACTAAGTACAGTCGAACCAAAAATTATTCAGACACCAGATATAATTATAATAATCTAGTGGTTAATTTATGTAAAAGAGGATAGCAAAATAAAG
Organism: Rhinogobio ventralis; assembly: GCA_039654625.1. NCBI lineage: Eukaryota > Metazoa > Chordata > Actinopteri > Cypriniformes > Gobionidae > Rhinogobio > Rhinogobio ventralis. The sequence goes on along the minus strand of CM077203.1, from coordinate 28,254,915 downwards.
TAAACTGTGACGTATTATACCCAAAAAAATGTCATACAGTGGACTACCAGTAAAAAAATTTGGGACCAAAATTATTCCGACACTTGGCCTGAGCATGTTTTGCTTAAGTGTTTTTTCTTTAATGGCTAATGCGCCCTTTTACACCACAGACTGAACAAAATGAATCCGATACATACCTTTCTATCAAAGTTATCTGACATTATCAAGATGAATTTGTTCTGACACAGTTTAACTCTGAGTTATTGTCATATTTTATTACCATTTTCTAAACTATAGTGAATAAACTGTGACAATGTGAGAAAATGTTAAAGGTGTCTGAAAAATTTTTGGTTTGACTGTATTTGTCAAAGCACTGGTCCAAAAAAACGGTTACATTACAGCAAAAGTAGACTAGATATGGATCTACCAGTAAGTCATAGAAAGAGAGGAACCATGGGAATCGGAGCTATTGAACTGACAAGGTGAATAAAGGATGAGCTGGATGAAGGAAAGATGGAAACTGAGCAATGGAAAGTGTAAAGAATTAGAACAAGAATACAGCAAGGGGAAGCTGAATTGAGAGACATCTAAACATTAAGCAGTGACTAGACTACAAATGCAGACACAGACAGATGGATTTCAGGAGGATCATTTGGCTTTAGGACTCAGCAGTGGGTTAATATGTTTTCTGTTTTTATGATTGATCAATTTGGCAGAAAATAGAACATCCAACATATAAAAATAGTACAATTTATATCAGTCGAATACTTATAATGGTCCCACTTTATATTAGGTGTCTTTAACTACTATGAACTAACAATTAAATGAATCATCATGTTTTTACATTACACTTATATTATTAGAATTACCTGCATGTAATTCCAACTGTAATTATTTACACGGTTGACCCTTATACCTTAACCTTCATCCGTCCCACACACTCTAAAAATAGCCCTAAAATGATACGTTTTTTTTTTTTGGTCCAGAAAGCTCATATTATTTCAGATTTTTTAATGCAATTTTTTTTAAATTACTAGATTTTAATCAATAAATAATAATTTAAGCACAATTTAAGATCTTATATATAATATAAATATAACATAATATAAAATAATATAACATTATACGATAATATAATATTTCATGACTCTTGCCACTAGATGGCCTTATAGCTATATGGAGCAAATGAGCTGTTCCGCTGGGTCCTAAAGTCAGTTCTCGAGTTTATCTATTCAGTATGCATTCAGATACACATGTAGACATTATAAAATCATTTTAATTTAGAGCATTTTGTAGGTTTTTCTATGTATACTGAAGCATTCCTCGTATCCCATTCATTCCTAAGGGGGTTAAATTGGATTTGGATTTGTTATATTTTTATTTCCAACCGCATAAACTACTTGAATCCAGTCAATTTTTTTGTGTATTCACAGTCTTAGACCACTCAGATGAAAACTCATAAAAAAAAAAAAATTAAAAAAAAATTATTTAGGGTCAAAATGACCCGGGGGACGGATGAGGATTAAATCGACCCATACCACCAAACCTGTCCCTAACCTTACCCGTATCCATCTTAATAGCATCTTAAAAGTGTTTTACAATACAACATCAACACAATAATAACATTGCACTTATTTTTTAAGTACATAGTAGTTAAAGACACCTATTATAAAGTGTGACCCTTATAATTAGTAGAGTTGGCTTTTAATCTTTGCATGTATGTATGTTCATGTAGTTCATATTCTGGCTAAAAAAACACCTACTTAGGCCCTGTTTACACCTGGTGTTAAGAAGCATTTTGGTCGACTGGATCACAAATGGACAACGCTAAATGCAGGTCTAAAACGTTTTGAGCTTGTCCACTTTCGACCACTTCCAGAGGTAGTTGAAAACACATTGCTTTCGTAGTGTAAACGCTCATGTGGTCGAATGTGTTCAAACAGCCACAAAAGATCGCCTGCTCTCCGCCCACTGACCTAACTCGTAAACATTATGGGAAGCATGCTAGCCAGACAGGATTTAAACTTTGTCGGCTGAAGACCTAAGTTTGGTTTGAAGAGGAAAAATATACCAAGATGAAGACAGGAAGAGACCATCTGACTGACATGTAAACCAAAATATAGACTCTAATATTTATCCTTTTGTGCAACCTTTTCAAAGCAACTGGTGAAAACCTGTGCAGCCTGACTCAGGGAAGCTGTGTAGGAACTCATGGGTTGATTCTGGGCTCAGGATGTGCGTGTGTATGTGCGCTCTCACCCCTGACTTGCGCATGCTCCCTCGTGGTTTGGGCACGGGTCTGCTGCTCTTGGTCTCGATGATCTCGGTCGCTCCCGCCGCGCTCTGCTGCTGTCTGGTCCTCTGGGCCTGCAGTGCCAGCTGATAGGCCACTTCAAACGCCTGTCCCAGCGTCAGAATGATCTCATAGGTCAGGTTCTGTCATGGAGGTGGAGATAAAGTAATTAACAATGATGAAGGGGTGCTTAAACAGCTATTAAGAAATTACCAAAGAGTTTAAATGACCTCAATCCATCTTCAGAGGTTTCTTAAATAGCCTCATCAACGGACTCATACATCAATACATTTCTACAAGCCTCCACCATTATACTGCACTTAAGAGGCATTTTAACTCATAAAGTGTGTAATAACAAGCTTAGTTATGTCAAGTAGCTCTTCATATAATTGCACATTAGACAGCATTGAGTCTCTGAAAAAGGGCATTTTTATCTTTTCTAATCTAGGTCAAAAAGAAATGCTGCAACGGTGAACATAAAAATGATTCGGAAAGAAATAGGGTTTGTAACTTCAGCCTGTGTCTCTTCTTCACAACAAGCTTTTGAAGATCCAGAATTGCGTATCTGACATGGTCTACAATTAACATCATTTGATAAACTTGGCTAAAAAGGAAATGGCAGGCCTTTTTTTTTCTTCGATTTGTAATGAATTATTTATTGAATTTAAATGAATAAAGCAGCAGGTTGTGTAAATAAACTCTGAAAGCAGCATTTCTCTGAGATGCATCTATGGCTACGTTCAGACTGCAGGTAAATGTTACCCAAAATCAGATTTTTTTGCTCACATGTGACTCAGATGTGTTTTTCTCATGACAGTGTGAACAGCACAAGCCACATGGCTTTTCATTGGGCCACTTCTATATGTGGTCCTAAATCCAATACAGGTCAGATGTTTTGCAATGTGAACAGCTATACAAAATAAAAACAGAGCAAAAAATAGGAACTGACCTATCGGTAAGCCCCGCCCCCCTTAGTTACTGTTGCTAACTCGGACAAAATACAGTTGCTAACTGTCTTACAATGACAGCTGTCAGTGTGAAAACCTTATCCCAAGATGTTTTTGGACACAGAATGTAGCGGACCCCGTCCGATTGATGCCCAAACTTTACTGATGGTTTATGAAGTTTATTGTGTCCTTTTTCACTCTAAAAAAAATCACCGTAAGAGCTGAACAAACAAACCATAAGAAGTGCGCATTAACACCTCATTCACAAACTCTCTCTCTCTGTTACATTATCATTAACATGCACTGAAAATGATACAAAAACACTCATACAACTAACAGTAAACAAACGTATACAGATCTTATGCCTTTTCAGGGGTGCTAATAAATCATAAACTTTTTATCTAAAAAAAAAAACAACAACTCTGATAACCTCTGCGAGTGCGAGCTCTCTCTTTCACTCCCCGTAGACTATAATACCCATCAAAATAGGAGTCCCTCCTTAGTAAGACAGATCATGCAGACCTTAAACATTTCTAAACTCACAGAAATATCAAACATGTAAACGAAAACAAATTAGAAGATAAATCAATTAAGTCTGTGACACAGAAGGACCACCTCTCGTAGAGGAGCATTCAAGTGGGACTTAAATATGCCACGGAGGGACATATAAAAGATTATAAAATAAATATGGTGGGAGATTATTTTGGAAGCGATGGTTTACAGATCTCAATGCAAACGGGAGAAGCCTCATGTTACGGTCGTCACTATCGCAGATGACAACATCCGGGATCAACACCGTTCATGTACCGTAGGGTAAGATTAAATTAATTTACATTTAACCATCTTAATATGGAGAGATGCATTGAAATGTAGACCTTCGTTTATGTGTTTTTGACCTACACTGTTAACGTTACATGACGTGAGAACAGTTAGTTATTTCGGTTTGTATGTTAGCAGGGACTCACTAACTTTAATCGTGACTTAATGAGAGTATGACAACCAGAAAATCCTCTCAGGATACCTGGAATCAGTGTTACAGAACCCCGGGCACATTGTTTTACCATTTTTGTAGCATAAAAGCCATCAAACCGATGAGAGCTTCGGATTTTCCAATGTTTCTCTATATGGCGCTGAAACCTAAAGATGTCCGAGTTACCGTCCATGTGCAACTGATACTCAACTGCCATTGGCTCATCTGCGCTCGAGGGGAGGGGCTTACCGATAGGTCAATTGAGCACTCGCAGTGTGAACGTAGCCTCAGACTCGAAAGTAAAAGCTTATAGCTATTTAATCACCTGAATAGTCAATTATCAGCTCTAATAATCACTTGATTTGTGATCTATTAGATGAATCGTTAATTTCAGCTTTACTAGAGTCTGGCTGTAAGTATTGAAGGTCTAGTGTGCGTGTCTGAATCATTCAGGAAACTGTATGATCAATGTAATTTGAATAGGCTGCTGCTCACAATCTCTCCTATAAAACTCTTTGGGATACTATCAGAGTCCTGGCACACAGCCCACAGCGCTCTGAACACCACAAAGAGAGAGAGAGAGAGACACTCGCGATATCCAGAAAAATGACTGAGCAGTGTAGTCTCTGCCTCAGACGTCACGCCCACGGACCGCTGGCAGAACAAAGATGCCGTGATGCCAAACTCCCTCATGGAAGAAGAACGTCGGCATGTTTACGACTGCGACATTGACATCAGGACTAAACGCTGGATTTTCAAAAGCATGTGAAGTATGTCAGGTTTGCGGTATAGACACACCGGTCTGTTATTGTAGGGACACTGACATTACATTTTCACACCCACTAAACATGACGCAAAACAAAACGAACTGTGATTGGTTGCATTACATGCCAGTCAGATGGACTCTGCGATGGAGTCCAGACCTTCTGCTGTCAGTCTAAAGGTCTGGCTGTGTGAGACTATGAGCAGAGCTTCTCAAATGGATCATGACAGGCCTGTTCTGATTATCACAGACAGCAGGAACATTTTTTACTTAAAAAAAAAAAAGAAAAGAAAAGAAAAACCCATCAAAATGCAAAAAGCTTTTTTGCAGAAGTTAAATATAAAACTGAAGCACAACAGTTGAGAACCACTGAAGCGCTCATCTCTCACACAGCGTAATGATGGTCGTGTTTGTCTCACCACGTCTACGGTGCTGAACACATGGCAGTAATGATGGCTACTCTGCAGATCTTTAGTGATGTAGGCAAAGGTGCAGAGGTCCTCTGGGTCCTGAGCCGCACACGAGATGTTTCGGATCTCATGTTCTGCGATGATGTTCTGCACACAAAAAACCAAGATGATATTAGGAAAACAGAGCTTCAACAACAATCACAGAAACACACGCACGCACATAACAATTGTAGTCTTTTAAAAGGCATGTGAAATAATAAACTGCAATGTAGTGTTGTCAAAAGTATCTATTTTTGATACATATCGATACTGAAATATTAATTTGCTTTGGATGAATATTTTTGGTGTTACAGCGCACATAAAGCCCCTCTCAGCACTTAATTCAGTTATTTCCCGTTGCTTATTCGTGCTTAAACAGTTAAATACACACAAAATAAGAATGCCGGTCTTGGCGAGTGTTCATGTAAACGCAGTCAGTTCTGTTTTAAGTGAACAGTTGAGAAAGAAAACGCATGTGTAACAGTGTAATGGATTTGTGTGTCAGGTCTTAAAGTGACAGAAGCCTAATATTCCTGCTGCTAAATTATAAGATAATATTAAAAATATATATATGGCCGTTTTTCCTCATGGTATCGATGTCAAAAAAGTGGCCAGTGAAAATGCTGAGTGGCTAATAACTTTGGAAAACCACTAGCCACAGTGACTGGTAAGCAAACAAATTCATGTCCCCGTAATGTTGGGTAAGAAGAATAACAATTACAGATTAACGTCAATGCAGTGTCTATTAGGGATGGGAATTTTTGTCAATTTCTCTTTTCGATCATCGATAGGTCTCAAAAAACGAGTACTCGAGTACTCGGGGGCGGGGCTTGTGCGGGGGGGCGGGGCGTCTCCGTCATGGAGAGATGAAACTATTTTAAGACTGTTACGAAAATTAATGTTGACAAATACAAACATGACATGTCTATGAAAACATGAACATGACTAGAAAAAGTCATGTGTCTATCAGAAAAATAGACAAATATATTTTTTAAAGTCAGGGCGATCATCGTTTTTATGATCGATCGTCGCGGTCACGTTCGAGTACTCGAGTACTCGACCACTGTTGCCCATCCCTACCGGAATCAAAACAATATTGGAAACTGATGAATATAAATAAATATAATTTCAGACACCCGTGACCTTTAGCAATGCGAAAATGACAAAGAGCTCAGGCTCAGCCAAGAGTCACTCAATAAGTCTGAGTTCCTCGGCGTGTCTGTTTATCACTCATGTGGCGCGATGAGAACACAGCCCCCCACCCCACAGACACGTCCCGTGAGCAAGAGGGGTTTCAGTTTAACGAGCGGCTGTTTATCTGCCTGCTCGGGGTGAGAGGCAGAAGATGATGATGTCATCACCTTGTTGGCAGCATCAATGAATTTCACACCCTTGTACGTGATGGAGAGGACGATGGTGGGAATCTTCCTCATCTGTTCTGTTGACCTCTGAGAGAGAGAGAGAGAGAGATAGAAAGAATTATAAAGGGTTGTCAAGGTGTTTTACAACATATAAGGTGAATATAATGCCCTAAATATTTTATTATCATTTAGTTATAACACTGTAACCAACAGGACACAGTAATCTGGTAAGTTTGTGCACAATGGGATCATATTTTTTTTTCACATAAACACAAGGTGATTTAATTTTATTTTTGAAAATGACAAATGTGACAATGTGGGCAACTGGGCAAAGTGCAGCATAGCTTGAAATCATGGCTTTCAAAGTTTGTTGTTCATGAGTCTCCAGTGACAGCAGAACTCACCGCATCCGATTTGCACGGAGCGTTTTCGCTAAGACGCTGGCATTCATAGCCCTGTCAAAATAAAAGTCTGACACATGTGCTGCTTCTGACACAATGACCAAAACGAAACACTTGTCGGCCGATGCAAATAATTAAAAAACGCCAAATATCGTCTGGTATATCAGTCGACCACACAAATTTTGTCCCAAAGTTCCCGTCATTGTAAAACAGAAGTTCTCAATTGTAAGAGCTTGGGGTTCACTAGGGGGCTTCAGCAAACATCCAAGGGGGCTGAACGATGACTTTACAGTATTTAAATTAGGGATGCCCCGAGCCGGCCTCAAGGATCCATAATGGCGGCAATTAAGCATTTTTTTAACTGATTGGTATCCGCTATTCTAAGCCAGATCCTTTATTTTACGCCAGCTGTCACGCAGGTGTTGTACAGTAGGTGGCGGTGTGCACCTTCAAGTGGATTTGCCAACCGCCATTAAAAGGAGAAGCTCAAATGCACCTGCGTGAATGAGGTCTGTTCACATCACAAACACACGGTACATACAGTTTTATTTACCATCAGACTCTCTACCATCTGTGACGTTGTTGCCATAACAAAAACATAAAAATATATGGACAACTTAAAACTCAAAGTAGTAGAACTACTGCTGTAAAAAAAAAAAAATTAATTAATTTTCAGTGTCAATGTAGAAAAATCATATTTCTGAATAATTAAAAATATTATTAAACACCAGTATTTTACTAAATTTAATAACTTTTATTATTATTGTTGTATTATTACTTTTATTATGCAAAATGTGCTTAGTTTATTTTCTTCATGTAAAATATATTTTATATTTATTTATTTTTAAGTTTGTGGTGAAATATGACCCGTTTCATTGTAAGATCTACCAATAGAAAGTGCAAATATTTAAAGGACATAATTTAAAGGCACAATATCCAAAATAAATAAAATATCCAAAAAACACTAGAACAGTGGTATATATTTTGTTGATTTGTGTACTTACATTATCCCAAATGTTTCCAAGGATGTTTAAATCAAGAGAAATAAGCAATTTAAACCAGGACCCGCGTTACCCTCGATTTCCAAAACACTAAAGACGCTTTAATATATGATGTGTTTTATTAGACAGGTGAGCAACTGTTTGGATACATTCATGTACAGAAAACTGATCATTGCGCAACACAGTAAGTCTTATTGTTTAAATCTCGTTTTCTTGATTTACCGCGAGTACCATGTTTTACCATGCCTAATATCGATCTAGCTCACTGCAGTGTGAACAAGTGTCTCATAGCAGCCGCCGAGCAAACGCACAGAGAAGCATTATAACATAACTTTCAACACACTCAAATGCAGTGGTGGTCAGAATTATTGGCACCCCTGGTAAATATGACCAAATATGGCTGTAAAAAATAAATCTGCATTGTTTATCCTTTTGATCTTTTATTAAAAAAAAATCACAAAAATCTAACCTTTCATTGAAGTAAAAGAATTGAAAGTAGGGGGTAGATCACATTATGAAATAAATGCTTTTCTCCAAAGCACGTTGGCCACAATTATTGGCACCCTTTTATTAAATACTTTTTGCAACCTCCTTTTTCCAAGATAACAGCTCTGAGTCTTCTCCTATAATGCCTGATGAGTTTGGAGAACACCTGACAAGAGATCAGAGAGCATTCCTCCATACAGAATCTCTCCAGATCCTTCAGATTCCCAGATGCATGTTGGTGCTTCTTCTCTTCAGTTCACCCCACTCATTCTCTATAGGGTTCAGGTCAGGGGACTGGGATGGTCATGGCAGAAGATTCATTTTGTGTTCAGTGACACATCTGTGGGTTGATTTTGATGTTTGTTTTGGATCGTTGTCCTGATGGAAGATCCAACCACAGCCCGTTATAAGATTTCTAGCAGAGGCCGTCAGGTTTTGATTTTTTATCTGTTGGTATTTGCTAGAATCCGTGATACCATGTATCTGAACAAGATGTCCAGGACCTCCAGCAAATAAATAGGCCGTCAACATTAAAGATCCAGCGGTATTTTTAACTGTGGGCATGGGGTACATTTTATCCTTGTTTGCACCAAACCCATCTGGTGGGTTTCCTGCCAAAAAACTCTTTTTATAGTTTCATCTGATCACAGAACCAGGTCCCTTTTGAATTTCTAGTCGTGTCTGACAACTGAATATTCTGGAGTTTGTTTCTGGAGGAGCAAGAAGGATTTTCCTTTAATCCCTCCCAAACAAACTGTGGTGATGTAGGGGTTGTTTGATTTAAAAAAAAAAAAAATTTTTTAGGCTTTCTAACCCCAAGACTCAACTAATCTCTGCGATTCTCCATCTGTGATCCTTGGAGAGTCTTTGGCTACTCAAACTCTCCTCCTCACCGTGCATTAAGACGATATAGACACACGTCCTCTTCCAGGCAGATTCGTAACATCTTTAGTTGATTGGAACTTCTTAATTATTGCCCTGATGGTGGAAATGGGAATTTTCAATGCTTTAGCTGTTTTCCTATAGCCGCTTCACTTTGTGAAGCTCAACAATCTTTTGCTGCACATCAGAACTATATTCTTTGGCTTTACTCATTGAGATGAATGATTAAGGGAATTTGGCCTTTGTGTTTCCTCATATTTATACTCCTGTGGAACAAGACGTCATAGCTGGACAATTTCATGTTCCTAGTCACCCTGGTGTGCTAAAAAAAAAAGTAAATATTAATGGGAATATACTTCAGAGATATTTTACTCATAAAAAATTGTGGCCAACATGTTTGAGGAAAGCATTTATTTCATAATGAGATTTACCCCCCACTTTCAATTCTTTTACTTCAATGAAAGGTTTTTTGAGTAAAAGATCAAAAGGATAAACAATGCAGATTTATTTTTTACAGCCATATTTGATCATATTTACCAGGGGTGCCAATAATTCTGACCACCACTGTATCTAATATGATAATGATATGCATGAGCGGAAGAAGCGGAATCGCTCGTCTAATAAAAGCTCCACTGCTCTCGAGACGTGTTTCACGCTTGTCTCTCATTAGCAATCGCTCCAGTGGCTTCGCTCCGCTACAGTAACACTAATAATAATTTAATACATTAGCTCATCCATAAATATATTACTGCCCGAGTCCCGTCGGATTTTTTTCCACCGTCTGTAGAGGCGAAGACAACAACTCCCATGATTTCATGAAATCAAGGCGTCATCAAGCTACGACTTTGTTTTGAATAAGCGACATCTAGCGGCGAAAAATTACATATTGTGCCTTTAAATCATTTACTTTTTTTTTCTTTCTGGCTGGGTCTTTTGATTAAGCGCATCACTCTGTCCCAACTGCTCAATCTGACAACATCTCTGCATTGACCGGCTGAGCAAACAGTTCTGCTTAATTATTTAACCATTTAAACTCGAACACACAGCTGCTTATCAGAACAGCCCTTAAAGTGCAAATCTAAAGTGCAAAAAGACTGCAGTGTGTCTCATTTTCCACTTTCTGGATAGACCTACAAATATATTATGAAACTGTCCTTTTTTTTTGCGCTAGTGTCCTGTAGAGGACTCACATGGGTGGCATTTTTCCCTGAAAGTGCTGCGTGCTGCCCGTTCCAAAATATAATAATAATCTCAGCGTCCTGGCGTGACGGCTCACAGGAGACCTTGAGCTCTCACTGGCTAAAGTGAACTCACTCTGTGAACACCTACCCTCATTTTAGCACAGGCGTCCTGCGTTGACTCCGTTCCTCTTAGCTCTTTAATGAGCATTGAGCCGAGATACTGCAGAACCAGAGAGAAAGGACAAAAACAGAGAGAGAAAGACAGATTTTAGTTGATCTGGCAAAAATCATGATCAATGTTTAAGATGATTTCAATATGATAGAAATATTACATTGGCCTCGTAACCGCACGATTCAAAGATGAGCTTCTCAGGCTGGTGGTGCCAGTTCTGGACCGGGGTGTACGGAGCGGCCAGACTCGGGGGGCGTAAGGTCAGACGAGGTTCCCGCTGACGTTCCTCATATTTCTCCTTTAGGGAGGAAGAACTCTTTTAGGATAAACCGATCAAAATGTGCAACATCTGAGCAAAATCAGAAGGAATCGCTGAGTTTGACTCACTTGTGGTTGCGGCCTGTCATTGGGCCGTTGTCGGGTGGCCATGTCATACTCGGAGTCGGGTCCTCTTCTCCTCCCAGAATCCCCTGCGGGCAACAGGGGATCCATAGAACGTGTGTAGGATTCTGAGTGACTGAGAGGAGATGAGGTCTGGGACACCAGATCCTGACACTGCAAAAGAAGTGTTTAATGAGGGCGATCAGCCAACCAGGAAGATGTGCTTCCTCATAAATGAGAGAGAGAGAGAGAGAGAGAGAGAGAGAGAGAGAGTCCAGTATTCTGCACTTTGTTATAGACTATAATCAGAGCTGATGCCCGATTTCAGAGGGACAGAAATACAGTCCTGTAGCATCTGGAGTCTCTGGACTGGATCAAGATGAGTCGATTCTGCTCTGAGCTTCAGAAAGCTTTTAGCTTTATGACTTTTGCATATAAATTAATGTCCTGGCACCAATGAGTCTGAGCTAAATTACCCCTTTGTCACTTTTGTGGCTTGGCCGATGCGAAGCCCCTGAAGACCCTGTGAGAACTTCAATCAGATCCCAATCTCGTTCCATGTCTCTAACCATGTCCTCCCCACGCAGACAGAGTGGCCCGGACAGTGAGAGGCTCAATTCAATACACATAGCATGGACATTCTCCTAATTTCCGTTAAAATTAAACTATTCCAGAATGTATATGATGATTCCTATGTGTACGCATGTTCCCTATGTATACTCTACTAAGTCATGATGTGTGTATGGTCATTTTAAATGCTTGTATTAATGTGTAAAGGATGTATTTCTGCTTTTATACCTTCAAGCCAAAGCTTTTTTGGTATCTAAATGTTCCTCTCTCTTTTTCTTAATCAACAGTGCACAGTATGTGATTTTGAGATGCATCATTAGTATGTTTAGCACCCTTGGGAGTAAAACTGTACCAATTCTGACACATCATAAAACATGCAATGCACCCTGTGGATTGGTCAAGTTAACCAAGGAGAGGGGTGGACTAGTTTGCTTTAAGAGACAAAGGACACCTCGACAATCTCCTCTTCCTCCCTTTTCGGCAACATTCGCTCTCAAGCTAACCCCCTTTCAAACTTCCCGCGGATCGACAACATGGGCTCCGGACGAATCAAAAGAGAGAGCTTCAGCTCACGAACACACCCTGAGAAGCTCCAACACACGCATCTCGCTTTACTCAGCACAAAACCCCATGCAAGTATATTTTATGGATGGATGGATGGATGGATATATTTAATAACAAATTGTACAAATACTTAGGTTAGGTATTTCTCTTTTGAGTGATTTGGAGATTTATAATTTGATCTGTTATACTGACACATTTTTTAATTTTGCACATTATAGGTTAATTCACACCACACAGACAAACAAGTTGGCCGTTGGATTTAGAATTGTATGATATATTCATGTTCACACTGCCCTGACACACACAGACAAACACTGATTGAACATGTTCAGTCGGGTGAAAACAAACCCCGACCAACGGCAACAGGGGTGTAACACACTGATTCGACAAAACTCTGTCTGTCTATGCGGTGTGATTTGGCCTATAGTCAACTAAAATTACATTTGTTGACAAATTACACAACCCTCTATGCACACCTTGGCAATAGAATCGCCATTGGCTAGTACATTTTTTTGTTTACTCGCCAGACTGATATACTATTTTATTTATATTAGTGTTGTCAATTCGACTAATCGCGATTAACCGCATACAAAATAAGTAAAAAAAAAAAAAAAAGATATATGTGTGTACTGTGTATAACTATTATGTGTATATAAATATGCACACATGCATGTATATATTTAAGAAATGTTTTTTATTTATATATAAAATATTTATATATAATATATATATATATAGAGCTGTCAAAATAAAAAAAATAACGCAGATTAATCTATTTCGTATTGAACTTTGACCCTGAGCTGTTCTATTCGCCACCATTCGACTGTAAAAATGAAGGAGGGAGACGAGAACGCGCTGCCTGGATCATTTATGGGAAGTTGAACATTTACTTATAAAAAACGGCCTGATGGAAGTGTTGATAAAAATAAAGTCGTCTGCAATGTCTGCAGCAAGGAATTTGCATATCACCGGAGTTCGTCAACTCTAAAGTACCACATCAATGCAAAGCATCCAGGAGTTAACGTTAATCCGGAGGTACGACCTAGCACGTCCCATAATACTAGCAGTCAACGTCATCTTCAAACCACATTGGAGCAAACGCTGAAACAAAATCTGTATGAGACCAACTGAGCAATTCCCTTGCTAAATGTCCTGCAGACCAGTTTCCTTGTATGTACAGTGAAAAAAATTCAAACACTTTTGAATTTATTTCCTCAGCATATTAGGTCATATTGTTGATTGTTATGGCCAATATTTGAGCAGTGAAAATAATAATAAAAGAGTTTTTGAACTTTAATGTCACTAATGCTGATTATTCATTGATTCATTTGAATTGAAATATTAAAAATACTTTCACAGCAAAAATTATGTATGCGATTAATTTAGATTAATTAATCACAGCGTATGTAATTAATTAGATAAAAATGTTTAATCGATTGACAGCTCTAATATATATATATATACACACACACACTCACCTAAAGGATTATTAGGAACACCTGTTCAATTTCTCAATGCAATTATCTAATCAACCAATCACATGGCAGTTGCTTCAATGCATTTAGGGGTGTGGTCCTGGTCAAGACAATCTCCTGAACTCCAAACTGAATGTCAGAATGGGAAAGAAAGGTGATTTAAGCAATTTTGAGCGTGGCATGGTTGTTGGTGCCAGACGGGCCGGTCTGAGTATTTCACAATCTGCTCAGTTACTGGGATTTTCACGCACAACCATTTCTAGAGTTTACAAAGAATGGTGTGAAAAGGGAAAAACATCCAGTATGCGGCAGTCCTGTGGGCGAAAATGCCTTGTTGATGCTAGAGGTCAGAGGAGAATGGGCCGACTGATTCAAGCTGATAGAAGAGCAACTTTGACTGAAATAACCACTCGTTACAACCGAGGTATGCAGCAAAGCATTTGTGAAGCCACAACACGCACAACCTTGAGGCGGATGGGCTACAACAGCAGAAGACCCCACCGGGTACCACTCATCTCCACTACAAATAGGAAAAAGAGGCTACAATTTGCATGAGCTCACCAAAATTGGACAGTTGAAGACTGGAAAAATGTTGCCTGGTCTGATGAGTCTCGATTTCTGTTGAGACATTCAGATGGTAGAGTCAGAATTTTGCGTAAACAGAATGAGAACATGGATCCATCATGCCTTGTTACCACTGTGCAGGCTGGTGGTGGTGGTGTAATGCTGTGGGGGATGTTTTCTTGGCACACTTTAGGCCCCTTAGTGCCAATTGGGCATCGTTTAAATGCCACAGCCTACCTGAGCATTGTTTCTGACCATGTCCATTCCTTTATGACCACCATGTACCCATCCTCTGATGGCTACTTCCAGCAGGATAATGCACTATGTCACAAAGCTCGAATCATTTCAAATTGGTTTCATGAACATGACAATGAGTTCACTGTACTAAGTCACCAGATCTCAACCCAATAGAGTATCTTTGGGATGTGGTGGAACGGGAGCTTTGTGCCCTGGATGTGCATCCCACAAATCTCCATCAACTGCAAGATGCTATCCTATCAATATGGGCCAACATTTCTAAAGAATGCTTTCAGCACCTTGTTGAATCAATGCCACGTAGAATTAAGGCAGTTCTGAAGGCGAAAGGGGGTCAAACACAGTATTAGTATGGTGTTCCTAATAATCCTTTAGGTGAGTGTATATATATATATATATATATATATATATATACACATATATACACACAGTATATACATGCAAACATTTCTTAAATATATACATGTGTGTGTATTCAAATATACATCTATATCGAGATCTACATCTATATTATATATCAAGATTAATCGTTTGACAGCCCTAATATACACACACACACACACACACACACACACGTATGAATACATATTTGATATTTTAACTGAACTTAGGACTGGTGGAGGTGCTTAAGACATTGTTGTTCATTAAGTGTTTTTGTAAAAAATATAATAGTAATAGATAATAGTATTTGATAATACTACTACTACTTATTCTACTACTGATAACAATATACAATGCACTAAGGATTGATGAGCTGCTGGGTTCATGAATATTAATCACGTTGTCAGCATTTGCTTGAACTGATTTGATGAAATCAAAACAGGGACGGTAATAGATGAGCGCCAGCCATTGATATTGCCGTTTTATATTATTTAGTCGCCTAGAGTGAAGATTTACTCGCATTGTAGAGGGTTGTTACATATCAGTAAAATAGACTAAAATTAATCAATATGTCATGACAAAATATTGACGGTATTTAAGGGACCAAAACTGCAGCTCTTACTCTGATCTGAGAGAGGCGGGGTGGCTTGACTGGCGGCTCCTCATAGGGCCGTTCAGCTAACGATGCAATAATCCTTTTCCTGTGGCCCAACAACGTGATCTTCAACACCTACATAAACACAAAGACAAAGATTAAACTCCAGAAAGCCATGTAAACACCCTAAATAAAAGCAAGTTCACACCAAGAAAAAAAAAAAAAATACAACGATAACTATATTAACGTCCACACCAGTGGACAAAATTGTTCTGTTTATTCTAAGTGCACACTGCAGTTTTGTCGTCCGCCACTTTAAATGCTCAAGCTCTTAAAGCAGGATGGATTCTGATTGGTCGTACATGTTTTTGTCATTCATCAGCTCAAAAGAAACAGAGGGTATGCATTGACATCACTTTCCCGCCGGAACGTGCCCCCTCAGCCAGACTGAGTGGCAGAAGAGCTGCTGCGTGACTGGAGTTAATAGGGGAAAACGCGAGTAAAACAAGCGATCAGTTTAAATTAAAGGTTGGACTCGATATGGTGTTCATTACAACTTGCCAAAGATCCAGTGATCCATGGATATTGATGATGCCAGGAATCGTGTTTCCTGACATTTATATGAGCCTGATTTCAATGCCGGGGAAATATATAAAGCAAATCTGCCTGTGAACGCTTTATATAAATACAATATAGGTATGTCTAAATACGGGTGATCACTTATATCAATGTCATACCGTCCAGCCCTAAAACCTGTATAGCTTTTGTGAGTGTTTATTTAAAAACATCCAATTATGCAGAATATAAGCTGCTAAATATATTTAACTGATGAGTTGTCAATACAATATATAACAATACAATATATAGGGTAAAATAAACATTTTCTGGAGCTTTCGGAAGTCTGTAAAAATATACCTCAGATTTCTTGTCAAATATATTTGTACAGTCAATCTCAAAGCTCTTTCCTGTTTTAGATGCGTTTCGTGTGTTTTTCGCGGTATTTACGCTGTAAACCAATGCTGCGACCTGGTCTTTTTGCCACTCAGTGGGCGTGACCGCAGTCACTCCGGCCGACGGTGACGTCACGCGCATACCCTCTACAGTTCTGAAAGTGATTCCATTGATATCATTCCTCTGTGCCGATATCATTATAGTTGTGGTGTAAACTTACCTATTCTTTTATATTTAGAAAGATTTTTAGAACTAGTTGAGAATATGAGAGCTATGAGAGTAAAAAACATACACATACGAATCCATATTAAACCCTGCGGCTTGTGACGACACATTGATGTCTTAAGACATAAAACGATCGGTTTGTGCGAGAAACCAAACAGTATTTATATCATTTTTTTACCTCAAATACAACACTATGTCCATCAGCGTTCACTGTGCGATGACTTCCGGTAGATGAGGTCAAAATACACGATATGGTGTAGAGATACGCGTGAGAAATCACTTTCGCCGCTTGTATCCGATTGAGATACACCATATCGTGTACATTTGACCTCACCAACCGGAAGTGATGGCGCGCAGTGAAGGCTGTTGTACATAGATTGCATTTGAGGTAAAAAAAAAAATTATATAAATACTGTTCGGTTTCTCGCACAAACTGATAGTTTTGTGTCTTAAGACATCAATGTGTCGTCACGAGCCGCAGGGTTTAATATGGATTCGTATGTGTATGTTTTTTACTCTCATAGCTCTCATACTCTCAAATGTTACCATTGACATGCATTATACGACTGGCAGACCGCAACGGTTGGAGTTAAAAATCTTCATTTGTGTTCTACTGAAGAAACAAAGACACTTACATCTTGGATGCCCTGGGGGGTAAGCAAATAAACATCACATTTTTATTTTTGGGTGAACTATCCCTTGAAATAATATTAAAAGAAACAACTTTTGATTTTAATAATGTATTAGTAAATGTTAGCATTAACTATGACTATTTTCATTGTTATTTCATGTTAAGTAATCTTAACAAACATAACCTTACTGTAAAGTGTTACCGATGCTTTATATAAAAACAAAAAAGCAGTCTATATTGATTACTGTAAATGTTTGAATGTATAATGTTCTCCTCACATTAACGATCTCCAGCTCCCACAGGTTCTTCACACATTCTAGCGTGCGATAGCCACTGGACAGGAAGTTGTGCAGGTATTCCTGAAGACCCAGGACGTCCAGCCACGCCGCGAGGGACGTGCTGCCGTCACAGCCTAACGCTTTCACCTGCAGAGGTCAACAACAACAGAGAACCAACTTCAGACCCAGTATGGATAAACTACCAGCTGACTTACAACGAAGATTATTATAACGAAGGAAATCCTACAAGATAATACTGATAAAGTCAGTGGTCACAGACAATCTTAGCATGTAACGAATCATGTTAGAGCGACACAGACCTTTGGTAAAGAGCGTGCGGCACTGAGGATCTTCCTGCGATGTCCCGGATCCGTGATGCCAATTTCTCTCAGATCTTGCTCTTCCATTACATCATTTCCCTACACAAACACAACCATTAGACATATACTGCAAAAGATAGTTTCCTTTCGTGGTGTTTTTTTTTTTTCATCTTAATAAAATGTGATAAAGTAAACAACCTTAAAATGAGATAATTGTATTGCATTACTATATTGCATAAACGAGGCTTATGGTATGTATAAAACAATCTCTGAAAATAAGTCTTATTTTGCTTCTCATGTGAACTGATCTTGTTTAAAGATTATTAGAAGTAAAAAATACCATATATACACCACAACACAACAAAAGAGCTAAATACACAACTCCATATCAATACTGAAGGGCAATAGAGCTCCACTTGGTCAATGTGTCTTTTGTCTGAAGCAGCACAAGGTTTAATTCAATGCACTGCAGCGAACCATAGAGAACAGCAGCTTTTATTTTAAATCACTAAACCACCCTTACGTTCATCAACAAACATACAGAATGTGTCCACTTCACGGATTAAGGGCACAGTATATATCAGGTTGGACAGAGACTTACATCTCCCACTGTTTGTATGTGCGCGTGTTTCATGTTTCGTTATCGATCAGTGCCATATACTCTAAACACAGTACGTCTAACATAGCAGCATCTGAGCGATCAATGCAAGATAGAGAGCAGAAAGCAATCTTGAGGTGCTGATCTCACAATGAGACCTTACACACACAGAGAGAGAAAGAGAGATAGAGAGAGGGAGGGAAAAAGAGTTTAACCCTTCCTGCACCTGAAGGGTCACTCTAATAAATAGCATTGAAACTGTCTAAAATATGATAAACATTACAAAACAGATCATGACTCGGAAAGTGAGTGGTAGCGTTTTGAGATCTACAATGAAGTGAACTGTGTTTTACAGTGAACTGGCCAGTTTACAGTGTCCAACACGCGTGCACCCATTACATAAACCACAAACTGTGCGCTGTGGAGAAACAAATGACTCCTCTGGAGTGCTGGATGTCATTATGTGCCAAGAGAGAGAGAGAGAGATTGCTTGCAAAGATAAACACTGCAACACAATACTTCAGTTACAATCCCAACTTCAACAAGAATATTTTACTGCTAAAACAACAACATCAAACCATAACCAGGGCTGTACACGGTACTTTTTATAAATACAGAGGTACTTGCTAAAGTGATTTTTACAGGGGGTATCGGGGGAAAATTAGATTTTCCTGATCTACACGTGCATTTTAAGGTGTTTGAAGGCCAAAAAAGGATGACAGTAGATTTAAAAGCATGCCATAGGCAGTAGCATATATTATTTGTCAAGCAGATAACATTCTTAAACATGAGAATCAGTTTAAACGTTGCAATGAGTGACCAACACTACAAAATGGAAATGCAGAATATTTATGCTTATTGTTGACTACACAATCACATATTCCAAACAGGAATGGCCTTAAATAAGAAATGTCACATTTCGATGAAATGCCAATGCAATTGAGCAATTTATATGAGCATCAAAGATTGGTTTCAGCAAATTGTTTTTTTTTTCCTTATTTGATCAATGTTTTTGGACTAATCAGTTCAATTAATAGTTCAATTGCTCACTCATAGAGACAGTTCCTTGTCGCCACCTACTGGCTTTATGATGCAAGTTGCACAAACACAGGCAAGTGGAGTAATACAAAAAATGAAAACTCCCAGTGCTGATACTGGTGAAATAACACATTTGAGGACCATATAGGCTAGCTACAAATATATATATATTTATACAATACTACTATTATGACATTATATGTTAAATTGAGCTTATAGTTTCCACTGTAATTAGCAAAGAACATATAGGTCTATCTGTGTTAAAAAGGAATAGCCTACATTGTAATAAAGTTAATCTCATCCTGGGCACAGTGCAATACCTGCTCTTCCTCTCCCCTTAATACTCACCTTCTCTCTTTCTTCTTTTCTCAGTCTCCTTATCTTGACCTATATATTTTCCCTTCCCAAAGCTTTTATGATTGATACAGTCTTTGCAAATTGATTGTTTCTGTTGGTCGTTTAAAACTTCTATTGTAAAACAGCTGTTGGGTTAAGCTATTTACGTCTCGCAGGTCAGACTCGCACTTTATGCCTGTTAACTGAAAGCGTGTTGTGTAGAATTTTTTTATCTCGCTACGGTGTAGAAGCGCCTGAGAAAACTACGCACTGCGACGCGACATGTGAACGGCCCCTTAAGCAGCTCAGACGAGGTTGGTTATCATGGTGATATGTAATATCATTGTAGCACCAAAGTAGTGTTAATATTAGGCAATTATTTCACAACCTTCATTATATGCACTTCAAAAAATTACCTCAATGGTGGGTATGGCCCTGACCATAACATAACATAACATACCAAACCAAACAAAATTAAAAAAAAAAAAACAACTTCAAAAAGACAAAACAAAACCGCCAAACAAACACAAAAAAACCCAAAACAAACAGTAAACCACAAACAAAACAAAAATTCCAAACATTGAAAAAACAAAACCAATAAAACACTAAAAAAAGCAAAACACGAAATGAAACAACACAAAAAAAACAAAACTAAACCTCAAAACAAATGCAAAACAAAAGCAATAAAACACAAACAAGCAAGCCACAAACAACTCCAAACAAACAAAACAAAGCCAATAAAACAAAAACAAACCATAAAACAAAACCTCCAAACAAAAACAAAAATAATAAAATACTAATGCAAAACAAAACGAAACCAATAATACAAACCAAAAGGCAAAACAAAAACTCCAAACATCAAAACAAAACAAATAAAACAAACAGGCAAACCACAAACAAACAAAAAAAACAATAAAACGCTAACAAAAATCAAAACACAAAGTGAAACTAATAACATAAAAAAACAAGCCACAAAACGAATCTCTAAAACACACAAAATAAAAACAAACAGTAAACCACAAAACAAAACAAATCTCCAAACAAACACAAACAAAACTAAACCATTAACAACAAGCAAACCACAAAACCTCAAAATAAAAAAATCCCAACACAACACAAAAACTAAACCCAAAAACGACAACAAAGATAACACAGTGTACTATTCACAAACAGCGTGATAAGGAGAAAATGTTAACCGTCTGTTAATCGTTTAGAGATTTTGTCCTAACCAGCCCACATTAAAATATCACTGGTACAAAATCCTACTCTTCACAAATGTATACTAAACATCACTAATTATTCTGATCGGCTGTGACTCTGTCACTTCACACAGCACTTCAGTGGACAGACAAAATGGAAACTTGTCGCTGCACACCTGGTGAAGTCAAGTCTTACAGTTTTGGCTGGTGAAAGAAAATGGTGCAGTGGGTAATCATCACAAACGTCCTGTGCAATGAAGGTGCAGATCTGCTTTGAATCAAATTCGAGACATCTAATGCTCTGATGAACATGACAAATCACATCACTGTCTGTCATCATTCACTCCACTCAAATAACATGAGCGATCTGAACCACTTTCAGTCTCATCTGCTCATTCTATGATAAAGTGAGTGAGGGAGGCAGATGGGGAATAGGTTTGAGTAAAACTGCCCAAATCATTTAGAGTGAAGAAACGGCCACTAAATGCAGAAAGGTTAAAGTGGATCAATCTGTCTCCGTCCTCTTTTTATCTCTCTCGCTTTCCAATCCACTTAACTCTTCTTCTCTCATTATCAGTCTTCAGTACAGACTGAAATCAGATCTCGGAGTATAACACATAGAGATGGTTTATATATTTTTTTTTTCAAAAAATATGGGCCAGATTTACCAACAGCTTGCGCCAGCGCAAACCCTCTTTTGGTGTTAAAAAACTACTGTCAGGATTTACTGAAGACACACAGTAAAAATTTTGATTTGAAAAGATGTGGACAGAGTTATTTTTGCGGCTGACCTGCATATGCATTTGTAGGAGTTTCCCTTTCAGATGCAAAATTTATGGGAGGAGATGTAACCACCCAACAAGTCCCCCCAATATTTGATATTTCTTAATGCTGCTCTCCATTACACACCACTCTAGGTTAGCAGACAGTTTAAAAATGTATATTTTTAGTCTGGTCTACCTCAGCGGTCTAACAGCGCTTGTGAATATCAAAATGATGGCCAATCAGATCAAAGAAGGCGGGGCTTAATGTTCACTGAAGATGAGTGTGAATTCCAGTGCATGCTTTTAGTTTTTACAGTGAAAGAGTGCGGGCAAGGCTAGACATAAGTAGCTAAACATTTAATATTTGACACCGGTTTTACGATGGATACGTTTAACGACCCACAGTAACATACAGTGATGCAGACTACTCAACTTTTTAATGTAATTTCGCCATTTTGAATTGAAAATATGCAATATGCAATCATTTAAATGACTTCATTCATAACTGAATGTGAAGAGACAAGAAAAGTTATTTACATTTTTGACATGCAAACAAGATATTTGATATTAATAATAAAATATTATTATTAAGAGTTAGATTACTTCACAACTATATAGCCTATAATCAGACCTAGAACTTTTTACCGTTCTTATTTCTTCTTCATTCCATTAAATCTCTTTTAATCCTTTATTTATTTTTTCATAATTTCAACCCTATGTGCTGATTGACAGAGTCCATTCTTACAAAGATTCACACCACAACACAATCCTTTAGTCACAAAGAACATTTTACTGCTGAAATACAAATAAAATCAAACAGCCAAACCAAACAAACAAAAACAAAACCAATTAGTGTTTTAAATCATCGCTTAAAACTTTTGCTAGCCTATATGTGATTATTCTGTTTTTTTTTTACATATTCGTCTTTTAAATTAGTTTTGATGCATGTTTCTATTTTTTCTTTTCTTATTTCAATGCATTTTATTTGTATGTTCTTGTAAAGCGCTTTGAGATGCAACTTTGAAAAGGCGCTATATAAAATAAAGTTTATTATTATTATTATTATAAAAGCAACCAGCAGCAAACTACAAAACAAAAAACTCCAAACAAACAAAACAGAATCAAACAAAACCCGCCCCCACAAATAAAACATAAAAAGACAAAATCAAAAACTCCAAACAAACACACAAAAAAAAAAAAAAACCCTAACAACTAAAAGCAAAACACAAACAATAATAAGCAAACCACAGAACAAAAACACCAAACAAACACAGCACAACTAATAAAACAAACAACAAAATGACTTTAGGTATTATTTTCGATGACTCTGGGGACAAAAATGCTGGGAACAAACCCAACCATTGAGTTCAAAAATGTAATTAAAACATTTAAATGTTTGTGTTTGTCCATATTTGACCCAAACATGGGTTAAAACAACCCAGCATTTCTTAGAGTGTAGGTATCATGCACGTCTGTACCACAAACAATGTGGGACGAGGCTACATTTTTTATACTTCGCATTTAAATCCCAAACCCCAGGTATATAACAGTGATGTTTTCCTTTGCAAACAGCACTAATAAAAGCATGTATGGCTCACAGCTCTAGAGACTTTGTAGACTTTGCAAAGTAATGCTTTTTAGAACTATCTAATTTCACAAAGACATCTGAGAATAAAACTTTGATTCAAGTTGTGGAGAGATTCCTCATGATGGCAGAAGAGAAAATCAGCCACTAATAAGGGAAGTCCACAAAACAACAGCTCAATTCCGGCTGCAATGTATGAGAAATCAAAAGAAATCTGTGCACTTTGGAGCCGTGGAAAACCTCAGTGGAAATCGCTCTAATGCAGAGGAACTCGAATTAACTTTGAGGAACGATGCAGATGCTTTATGACCACAGAGGAATTTGTAATCATTTTGCACACTAGCAATCATGTGGATGACATCAAGTGATGCCTTTTTCAGAAGCACCAATTAGACGCTTGCTAGTTCAGAGCACCTGCACTTCTGTCAATCATAGATGAACAGGCGTGACATGGTGTGAATCCATGTCCAGCAAAGGTCACCTAAAGGTGCAGTAAGCGATTTCTGAAAAACTCTGGAAAGTGGATCGGAGTGAGCAGCGCAACACACTTGTAGCCAATCAGCAGCAGGGGGCGTGTCCACCCATGATGGGGAAGGAGAAAGAGGGAGCCAATCAGCAGTAGGGGGTGTGTTCACTAATGATGGGGAGGAGAGTGAGCCAATCAGCAGCAGGGGGCGTGTCTACTCATGATGGGGGTGGAGAGAGAGTGAGCCAGTCAGCAGCAGGGGGCGTGTCTAATCATGATGGGGGTGGAGAAAGAGGGAGCCAATCAGCAGTAGGGGGCTTGTTCACTAATAATGGGGAGGAGAGTGAGCCAATCAGCAGCAGGGAGGCGTGTCAACTCATGATGGGGGTGGAGAGAGAGTGAGCCAATCAGCAGCAGGGGGCATGTCTACTCATGATGGGGGTGAAGAGAGAGAGCAAGAAAGGGATTTGAAGACTGTAGAGAGAGAGATGGCTGAGAGACATTACAAAAGAGAAAAGATTCTTCCTTGTCGTTCATTTGACATCATTTATTTTTCACAAAGATTTATTTTGCTTTATGTCTGCTAAAGAGACATCCACTCTCGCATTGTGAGCTTGTGCATTTTGGGGGTGGAGCAATGAAGCACAATGGAGCAAATTTTAAATAAGGTTGTACTGATACAAAATGTGGGAGTTGACATCCAATTATTTAAGACAACATGTGCTGACACAAAGTTCGGTGGTTGTTTAGATAATTAAAACTATGATTACACAACTTTAAAAGAAACTGGCATATTATTTTAAATATATTATATTTAATATGAATCAATATATATATTGATTTATATGCAAAAGCAGAATATTTTGGGGTTGCACAATTGATTAATTTCTTTTTTATTATAATTACAGCGGCTGTGATTAACTAATTGTGAAAAGTGTTGATTACCGCACTCTTTAAATACATTTCTGTGGTGTCAAAAGTTTAAAGTTTGGGGTCTGTAAGATTTTTTAAAAAAGATTTTGAAAGAAGTCCCTTATGATCAAATAGGCTGCATTTATGTAATCAAAAATAAAATAAAAATTGTGAAATATTATTACAATTTCAAACAACAGTTTTCTACTTGAATATATTTTCAAGTATATATAAAAATGAAATATATTTCAGCATCATTACTCCAGTCTTCAGTGTCACATGATCCTTCAGAAATCATTCTAATATGATGATTTGATGCTCAACAAACATTTATTATTATTATGTTGAAAACAGTTGTGCTGCTTCATATTGTTGTGGAAATTGGGATAGATTTCATTCAGGAATCTTCGAATAGAGAGTTAAAAAGAACAGCATTTATTTGAAATCAAAACATTATTATAAATGTTCTGCTTCGCAGTAAACGTATATGGTATCGCAGAAAAGTTTTTTCATAATTACATCATTCTGCATAATTTATAAACTGTTTTCCTCATAGGGACCAAAAAATGTCCCAACAAGGATTTAGGATATTCATTTTTGTGAGGACATTTTGTCCTCATAACACAGGGTTTACCTGAACCCACAGAAAATATCCTTTCTGAAGAGTTGATACTCAATCAGTACTGAGTGTTCGCTGGACGAAAACAGATTATTTGATTGTAATATTAATTCAGTTACATTAAGTTAATTCAGTTAACCGATCCAGATATTCATAATTAATTGTAACGAGTTATGATTCATTATCAATATTTCCCCTTTGAGCTAATTTGTTACACTTTGTAAGCTAGTTGCACATGTGGCAAGTGGCAAGGAGAACGCCAACATCCTCCTGCCCTAAAGTATATATCTTCGACTCCTGCCCATATCTTAGACTTTTGCAGCATTTGGTGTCTATTTTTCCATTCGCTCTAGCTCTTAAAATTAAACTGCCTATGTTTGCAATGGTACACCAATGTCTGTATGCAAATGACCTCTGTACTGATAGGCTAACATTTTAGTATGTGAAAATACTGATGTAGTTCATATTCTCAAAAGGCTGACAAATATTGAGCAGACGCATCTCTTTTATTTAAACTTCCTCTCCAGGCACTGAACACTGAACAAATCAGGTCGTTCTCACAGGTATGACACAAACGGCAGAGCACAGCGCTTTAGAGTGCTCGGAGGAAACAAATGGATTTAATAAACACTTAATTAACCTGCTTAACCAAATATTATACTTCTACCCACCACTTCTGACATTTCCCATAATGCACCTTACATAATCCACTTTTGATTTTTCTTAAATTTTACATGCCTTTTAATACTCAAGCACAAGTAAAAATAGCAACATATTAAAGTCAAATTGGACATTTAATGCAAGACCTAAAAACATGGCAGACAAGCTCATTTTAATTATTGATCAAATATCTCAGTCGTGATCAAAGGCGATCGGCTTCTTTAGGGTGAATTACGGAGAAGTGGAATGCAGAGATGATGACAGGATGGGAAGATGGATGCGGGTGGTGGTGCACTTCTGGAAAGATGCAAGACAAACTCAACCCAGCTATCCGAATGAAAGAGAGTCTTACTCCTGCACTCCATCTCCATGCAAATGCATTTGGAATTAGTTGGGAAAGGAAGAGCAATGGGGAAACCACCATGTTTTGGCCTCTATCTAGTATAGCATGTATATTACACAGAAGTTCTTTAATATGCATGAAAACCCACACTAGTTAAAGAAGAGATGTAAATGCTTTTACAAATCCCATCTTCCAATGTGTGTTCACCACATACACGAACAGAGTAACAATTCCTTGCATCAGCTCATCAGGCAAATTTCAAAGAAGTACTTTACCTATAGTGTAAATGGATGTGTGAATAGCTATATAGCAATTAAACTATCATTCAAAGGTTTGGGGTTGGTAAGATTTTTTTAATGGTTTTTATCACCAAGGCTGTATTTATTTGTTTTAGCACTTTATACAATATATTGCTTATAAGCAGCTTTACCGTATTAAACATAAAAAACAGCGTCAGTGTCTCATTTCCTCAGAAGTACAACTTCATTTTCTACTGTAAAGCAGCTCTCCAGTCTGACCTCGACTGACTGAACAGAGGAAATGAACCAGAAAAGATTTACACGTGAAAGAAGGCGGAGCCTCCTCACACCTACCTATTACGTAATTGTCACGGACCAATGGGAGTACAAAGGTGTTTATCAGCTGTAGCAAACTTTTCCGGAAAGTTCACTTTGGCAAGCTCCCAAAACAAACTCCAAAAGAAGTCCGTTTTGGCCTGATCACATCAGCTCGTTCTTCGATTTCGCTTGAAGGTCCTTCAGACTCGACTCACGCGGGTTGCCAGATTGAGGACACGCAACAGGAACAAGCGCGGCAAGCCTTAAGTTGATGAGTTGATTTATCCGCGTTTTAATATGCTCCCGTTCATAGAGATTTTTAGATGGATGCTGAGGCTTTTTAGGTCGGGTAGAATCTGTGATCTCTGACCCAGTTTGTTTGCTGGCTTCCATGGCAGCAATACGCTGTGTTTACCGCCAACTGGCAACCTGTGGTGTCGAAATACTATTGGGTAAATTGGCAGTGGGCGGGATCACACAGACCAAAACAAAAACAGACATTCCAACACGAAACACACATTTTAGAATAACTGGCTGTAGCTTTGTTTTTTTTCTGAGAAACAAGTATGTGAACATGTTTCCTAAATGCCGTATTGTTCCAAATATAAGATGTTTTTTTTCTTAGAAATACATCTGAAAAAACGAGTTTGTCTTAAATTCAGGGTCTAGACTTTAACATGTCAATAATACACCCGCACAATAGGTGGCGCCAAATACGCGTAAACATTAGCGTACCAAGAAATACGAAGATCGCGAGCGCAAAGAGACTTGGTTTTCACTATGAGATGGATAGCCTAATTGTTATATAATTTGGGCTACAGGTTATTTTTATGCTGTCCCAAGAAGAGTTTATTTTTAAATGTGATCGTTTGTGCATTTTAGCAGTATTTACCATACTCTCAATACAAAAATTTGAATATGAAAAATGCAATATGAAAATTATTTTAAATAAAAGCCCTTTCTTCATAAAAATTTTCCTTATAAAACATAAGATTTGGTCATCAAAAAGCCTTTTTCCAAAAGGTACATCTTAAAAAAGGGGGTTGTCTTATAATCAGGGTTGGAACAATACGGTATATGCAAACATATTATGGTATTTTTATGCTTTAGTACAGTCAAAATTACATACAGCACTTATAACTAATGCCAGCTGCAAGATGAAATGATAAAATGATATATCGATGTACATAAAATTTTACATGAGACTTTTTTGTTTTTTGTTTTTTTGCATTCGCATCCATTTTAGTTGCTGTCTGGAGCCCTGTTCTTTTTTAAATATAGTGAGGAGAGCTCTGGTAAACTAAGATGAAAGGGAAGAGAGAGGAAAAGGAAATCCTACAAAAGAAAAAAAAAAAAAGTGTTTATCCATATAAAAAGACCATGCTTTCTGCACCAGTATTATCTTGGAGAGAAGGATAGTCAATCCTACACTCTGCCAATGAAAAACAAGAGTGCCAGTAGAGAAAAGATGAAGTCTTCATCTCCAAAAAGCACTGGGGAGGAAGTGGAAAAAGACACAAAGACGAGAAGGAGCTTTACAGTGATGTTCAAAGCATTCTGCAGCTATTAAACACATCGACAGCTGAAGATGCTAAACCCGCTGAGCTATAGAGTAGTCATGTGAAAATGTTTCCAATCAGCTCAGTGCAAAAAATGACCTTTTTGAAATATCAATGTATGGAGATGAAATAGAGCTCAAAGCTTCTAGGCTGCCGTATGATGAGGTACAGACCAGCATATAAACAAATCCAAGCTGAATTCATTTCTTACTAGTCTCCACTGTGACATTCAGAGTTAAGCATGTAAGAGTACAGCTGTACGGTCCAGCTAAGATTTATTAATCCTGCGTTTATATAATCAGCACAAGTCCACAAATGCATTCAGGCAAGGCAATCTGAACACAGCAGAGAGACTGGCCTCCTGTATCCGTGTTGTTGTGGAGTTCAGCTGTGCTGAACGCTCAAATCCAAAGAACGTATTATGTGATTATGTGACCGCGTCATGCCACACCACTGACTCGGAGTACAGCATTATGATAACAGAATAAAATGAAACCGCATATATGCATATATATACTACCGTTCAAACGTTTGGGGTTGCTAAGATTTTTTTTATTTTTATGTTTTTGAAACAAGTCTCTTGCTTACCAATGATCCACTGTAAACCCTAACGCTCAAAATAATTAATTGGTTTGAGTAGAGCCAACTCGAATTAAACAAATTAGCGCAATCAAATTAACTTGGAGTATAGAACTTTATTTTTCTTTTGAGTTCTCAAAACTGACACATTTTAAGTAATCAGAATGGTTTCAATGTTTTGAGTTTTATGAACTTGTTTCTTTTAATTTAGACAAACTTAAATTTAACTGAAACTGGGCTGGGATTTCTATTTCCCAGCATGCTTTGCCATGACAAAGGGACAGTAAACGCCAAAATAAAGGGTTATATTGTGGTTTGTTTGGTGCAAGATTAATGTTAATTGGGAGATTTGGTAGTGTTTAATGCTTTGTTATGCTAGTTTAGAAGAGTTTTTATTGCATTTATTGAATTAGCTAGTTAAAGCAAGTCAAGTTTCTACTACTAAAAATGTATGTAAATATTTTTAAGTTAAATGTATGAATTAGCTTACTCAAATTCTTACTTAAAGTTCAGAGCAACCAATATGTATGATCACAAAATAAAAATCTGCAAGTTCTGCTTACTTAAACTTTGAACTTCTTAACTTAAAAAATTTGAAGCAACTGATTGCCTCAATTTTTTTGAGTTTTGCTAACGTATTTGGGTTTACAGTGAAAGTGAAGTGCAGTGAAAACAGTAATACAACGAAATATTACAAAATCCTTAAGATATCTGTTTTCTATTTGAATATAAATGGTAACTTTTTCTATGAAGACCGTGCTTATAATTAATTACAGCTCCAAGTATTACTATTCTATAAATATATTTATTTAAGACTCATTAAGACCTATACTGCATTATAACAACAGTTATAGTTACATTTATATTATTTTTATAATTACTTATAAGTGATGCATTTGCTTTTTCAATGCGCATTCTCATCATCCATTACACACTGATTTATAAGTAATAATTAGTCAGTCGTATGTTTCCATGAATGTATTTATAAAGACGCAACCTACATTGCTATAATGCTATTATATTATAGTTATAATGACTTT
Organism: Rhinogobio ventralis; assembly: GCA_039654625.1. Taxonomy (NCBI): domain Eukaryota; kingdom Metazoa; phylum Chordata; class Actinopteri; order Cypriniformes; family Gobionidae; genus Rhinogobio; species Rhinogobio ventralis. The sequence continues at coordinate 28,224,585 of CM077203.1, read as the reverse complement.
TTAGTAATTCAGATTTATGTCAAATAAGTGAATATATTGTTATTAATAGATGTGTTTTTATAAATACTAATTGATGAATACAAACAGTATTTATTTATTATTTATTTAATTCAATTTTAGGAGTTAAGGAGTGTGTACAATAGCATACGTTTTTGCAGAGGTATCAAAATTGCTATAAAAATGATAATTTTACTGGTATTACTATCAACTAAGTGACTGCCCTAGTTTGGACATCAGTTGGCTAACTGGCTAACTGAGAGCATTAAAGGAATGTAACCTCTTACTCCATTTTTCTACCTATGTAAGAACAACTAGAATGATGTTGTGAAGGAGCTGCAGAGATGACCCAATGCATCAAGATACACACACAGAGCTGACCAGCTTGGCTATAAAACCTTCATTACTTCTGCAATGAGGTGGCTCTCAGCGTAGAACAGAGGGCGACCAGGGGCCGGTCTGTATCTTTGATTTACAACACGCACATCGCCTCCCTCGGCCAGCTGAGGCTTTCAACCGCATCACCATCAATCCTCATTACCTCACATGGTAAAAACAACAAAGACCCTTATAAGGAATCGGGGTTCTTTCATACAGCATTATGGGCTTCTCAATCTGGTGAAGAACATGTTTGTGGGCCGTATCCCTATACATGAATCTTCAAAAACATGAATCCACAGCCAAAAAGAGAAGCGTTTCTTTAGTGAAACCAATTCCAACTATATTATACACTTTATGAAGAAACTGTGTGAGAAAATGTTATGTGATCTCCAACATTTTGCTAGCATGTTCTGGAAGCCCAAGTCAAAAGATCACGATTTGGCCGTCTGAGAGACATTTTGGGAATTCTAGAAGTTTTTCCCTTGCGGTGATTTTGAGTGGCTCAATATCATGATATGCAACATCCTAGGGCTGAAACGATTGTTAGATTGAATTCGAGTACTCGATTTAATAAAATGCTCGATTGCAATTTACCCATGTCGAGTAACCGGCAAAATACCGGAAGTGGTGCATTCCACTGACAAGAATCCATGAACCGCATTATTAGACCGTTTTCTAAGGCTGCACAATGTATTAACACCAGTTAAAAACCATAGCATAATGCTATTGTGAATTCACAACAGCATATATGCCCCGCGGGTTTAATATGCGCTTCATTTACGTGCGAGTTAGGCTACTTGCGTGCGTCTCAGAGCGGCTCCGCTTCCATGTGAACTGTTTTCATTTACATGCGTGGAGCGTCTTAAACTCCATCTCTGAATATGCTGTGAGTGTGGGCTGCTTATAACGTTCATCTGTTGTTCATCTAAAATGTGCGCCATTTCACCAGATTTGTAAGTTAAATCATTTAGAAACCTACACCCTTGGCCAGAGGAGAACTGGCACCCCGACTGAGCCCGGTTTGTCCCAAGGTTTTTTTTTTCTCCATTCTATCACCTGATGGAGTTTTGGTTCCTTGCCACCGTCGCCTCTGTCGCCTTTGGATTTTGGCTTGCTTAGTTGGGGACACTAAATATTCAACTATATTACTGATCTGCCCGCATTGACACTATATGATAATTGAACTGAGCTGGATGACATCACTGTTTTCTCCAGAGGGGCTGTACAGCCGAATCAAATTCTGTTGCATTATTTTCCTGTGAACACTGTGAAGCTGCTTTGAAATTTTAAGATTTAAGATTAAATAAATGTTCAATTTAAGATTGAACATTGGTCTGGGGAGTCTGCTCTGTATTTTCTACTGCACAAGAGGCGTGATAAACGAGCATAATTCAAATGACTCTGTACGCAATTGGATAGTCCTTCAACCAATCAGACCATAAGAGGCGTGATCAACGGGCAACGACCCATCGCTTCTCTATTCGGCATCATGTTAAACCCGCCAATAGCGCGCCAGGTGGATAAGCCAGTCTGTGATTGGTTCCCACAAAAGTGGAACAGAAGCAGTAGAAATGCATATACAGGTTTCCAGACTGAGTTGCAGGGCGAAATCAAATCGCAGGCAGATCAGGCTGGGTTTACCCAGGCTAGTGGCTGTAGCCTTTCGAACGTAAAGTGGACAAATATTAAAGATTATTGAATTAAATGTTGTTTGGACAAAATTAAACAAGGATTTGATTGGCTGTAAAGTGTAACAACACCAGACCGTTGGCACCCTCTGCAGGCATATATTTTGTATATTATGTATTTTAACAGTGTTGTTCTATGAAACCATATGATTACTTGTTTTTGATACTTTATTTGAACCAAATATTATTGCCTCATTGTAATTGTATATGTATTTTAAGTCATTTTAAAGGCTTAGGTCTATTTTTATTACCACAAAAATATCTGATTACTCGATTAATCATCAAATATAATCGACCAATTACTCGCTTACCAAAATAATCGACAGCCCTAGTGTTAAAGGTGCAGTGTGTAAATTTTAGCGACATCTAGTGGTGAGGTTGTGAATCGCTCACCCCTCCCTTTCGAAGCACATAGAGAAGCTACGGTGGCCGACACAGGACAAAGATGTCATCATCTGACACAGCAGAGAGTAGCTAGCGCTCTGTAGAGCAGTTTGTCCGTTTAGGGCTACTGTAGAAACATGACGACGCAAAATGCCGACTTCACTGTAAGGGGACCCGTGGTGTGTGTAGATAGAAATGGCTCATTCTAAGGTAATAAAAACATAACGGTTCATTATGTAAGGTCTTTATACACCACTGAAAACATAGTTATGTATATTATATTGCATTTCTTTCAATAGATCCTCATAAATATTACACACTGCACCTTTATTTGTTTGACAAACCACCATTTCAATCCTGCACATAATGCACTTCACAGTCATTGAACGTGTCACAGCTTGATGTTAAAGTCCTGGGGCCGTATTCACAAAACATTTTAAGGCTAAAAGTAGCTCCTAACTTGCCGATTTAGGAGAAGCTCTTAAAAAATAATGGCCGTGTCAGTCCTAATTTTAGGACTCCTACATTTTTGCTCTAAGAGTATTTCACAAAGCATTTTAGCACTAAAACTATCTCCTAAATCTGTGAAGCGTTAGGAGTAGTCAAGAGGACTCCTAAGACACTAAGACCACACAAACAATGGATGTTGCCACAATCCGCCTCAGCAATCTGCTAAAAGACACTGTACACCATTAAGGAGATGATGGGTGCTGAACCTTTTCTTCATAAGTGCAATACATATTTTGATTTACGGATTTTAATCTATGATAAAACGCCAAAAATAAATCTTTAATAAATAAATAAATAACGTCCGATTACCTGTGGCAGTTGTTTTTAAGAGTTCACACTTACAAATTATTTAATAGAGTAAAATAATATAATAAGCGCATTTATCATGCTGTCCGAGGGGATCGAGGGCTCTGAGCTCGGAAATTAACCCAGAGTTCTGCCCTGTATCACCAACCGAGAGTGAGTCGTCGGGGTGGCGGAGGGATGCAGAAAACTGTCGAGTCGGCTCTCGGCTGTATACCTCCTCTCGCGCTGATTAGATGAACAGTTTGAACGTGCTCCTCACAAACTTTGTTTATAAAACATAATTTTCGCTTGAATTTTGCAATCTCACAAGGTGCAGACATAAGAGGCTGCCAATTAGCTGAACATATACTAGTTTAATTAGTGACACTTGGCTTACATTTTAAAATCTTAATTTGAATATGGCAACTTTTTTATTTTAAAAACTTTGGCAACATGATACCTCATTCTACAATATTTCTATGATTAAATCACTGACAGAGACCCCTCCCCTATCAGCCAATCACTGTGGTCATAGTTAGTAAGCGTGATGACATCATCCATAGCAACGAGGTCAACCCCGCCCTTACTCTTAGCTTAAGACTTCTCTCTATTCCTTAGTAAAAGTTGCTCTCAGCAGCTTTGTGAATAGGTTTTAAGAGAAAACTCTTAAATAAGAACTTTTACTGCCATTTAGAAGAACACTTCGTAGTAGTGTGAATACAGCCCCAGATGAGTCCTGCATGTGTCCATTTTTAACGACACTTGACTTTTGTAAAGACTGACATTAAAGACAACTGAGATCCTACAGTGTGGCATGGCTTACAGCGGAGCTCAAGTTCATACAGTCTGACGAACAACTTTCGTATAGGACTAATAAAAAACATGCAGTGTGCACCCGACTTTAGAAAAGTAATAGCTCTCCTCCGTTTTAAAAAAATGTATGATTTGAGGTATCATTCTTGGTGATGATAATTTGAGCCTTAGAGAACACCACTAAAAAGTACTCTATTAGTTGGGCTTGTCAAAACCCATCTTCCAGAGGCTAGTGTTTTATAAACTTTTGTGGTCTACAGTCTGCAGTTATTGGAAGTGATTGAGCTCGGCCTAAATAGAAATTCCACTTAGCATTTAATCTCGCAACAATGTCCTAATTTGATTGTTAACGATCATTCAAGCACTGTTTAAAGACTGGGGAATCCACCTTGAACAAGTACCTATTTTTGCTATAACAAATCATGTTGAACCAAAGAATGCTTATCGTTCATTTGACCTCCCAGGTTAAAATTAATGCTGACTGTCCTGCTGCTGTTACAGAAGTCTGCTTGGCTGCAGGTCCACTCTGCTACGGCAGCATACTTGTAAACACTTATTTATTCAGTGTACAAGAAATCTCTCTCTTTTTCTGAGTGTGTGCTTGAAGGATATTACTCTGCAACATTGGTTACTAGTCTAGATCCATAACCACTAGACTATCAAAACTAGCATACAAAAATACAAGCTCTTTGATGCCAAGCAATTTGTAATGATGCGAAGATTGTCTTAATGGCAATCTGATCAGTAAAAAAGATAAGGCATAGAAAGACACCAATGGCAAATCCAAATGGCATGCTTTCACATGTAAACAGTTTAGACCAGGGGTTTTCAAAGTGGGGTCTGCGGACCCCTGAGGGTCCGCGAAGTAATTTGCTATACTGTATTTCTGAAACATGCAACGATTTATATTCCAAAGTGACTTAATGGATTTAATATCAAGATAAACAAAACGTAGACACTTAAGGCTTCTATATTTTTCATGTTTGTGCGAAAAGTAGTCTGTAATCTCTGCTGAGTTTTGGTAAATTCCTCGGAGATCGAAACGTCAACTGCATTTTTCTTTATTCTTAAGTTTTTGCTGTTATTTTAAAGGTACACAAATAAAAATAGACCCTTTACCATTTTAAAATGATGCCTTGCTCTTATCTGACAGAGTATTTTAAGTTGTTTCCGCTGATATAATCCAAGCAATCGCGCTGGCGCCCCACACACACACACACACACACACAACATTATTAGTTCTTCTCACATTGTTAACTTGACATGACATCGCTGCCTCTTATGAGAAAACTAAACATAGAAAACTTTTTTTGGTTACTCGATTTAATTTGCCTGGTGTACAATATATGTAGGCTGTGTGTCGCTCAGCGCGAGCATGCTGTGGTGTTATTTCAAATAATAATAACAACATTTGTGTATGTGACGGATGATATTTTAAGTGGATATTGGGACACGACATAAGTACAAAGCCTTCTTTACATGATAAATAACAGTTTAGTAACCAAATATTACACTGACTAACGACTCACTCATTGAAGCGATTCATGCCAAATGAGAGGTACGCGAGCAGTTTCAGTTTCGGTTTAAATAAGTTTAATATTTAAAATGTTATGAATGCCACTATAATTTATTTGTATTTTATACATATTTGTTCTGAATAGGCATTACATTTAAATGATTTAGAGTGAGGGGGGAAGTAGAGTTTCTTAACGTTTTATTTTATTTATAGTATTTTACATTATTTCTGAATCCAATAATAAAATGCAACTTACACCGATGCAACTTATTTTCTGAAAAAAAAAAATACGGTAAATAAAATTGAGCTGTAGCCTATTATTAAAAAGTAGGCCTACATTTACAATGGGGACCGTTTGCACCATTAAATCAAACATACTACATTCATTACTCTCACCCACATTAACTTTGGGATTAGCCACTGTGAGAGGGTCCTTGGAAAATGTTCTACCCTATAAAGGGTCCCTGACTCCAACAATTTGAAAAACCCTGGTTTAGACATTCATAACAAAGCACATTCACATACAGAAGTCTTAAAGGTACAGTAGCAATAAAAGTGAGATGCTTTTATTTGTAGGAAACATTATAAAAATGTGTACTCACCATGAACCGCAGGTCATCGAAGCCGTTGAGCAGAAGCTTGCTCTCATACTGTGGAAGGCCTATATGCTCCAACCAATCACCGACTGGCTGTTCAAGTAGCCTCCCAGATCCACCTGCGGACAGAGGAAGGCGCTTGAGCAGCGAAAAACCGTTGAGGCGGTAGCATCGGCACTCGGAGGAAGAGACGTGGCACTGCCACATCATCCTCGGCCAACAGTGCCGAGAGCACAAACACCAAGAAGGCAAAGGCGACAGGATCCCGGCCGAGAGGTGTGGTCGCTCCCACAGCAGGGGCGAACCACGCTTGCTAAGAATGAAGTTTGTGTTCCTGAATTTGGGATGAAGATGGGCCCAATGTTGAGGTTGATCACAGATTTAGACTCCACATTACCTCCCAATTTATATTTCAGAGGTTTTAGCAAGTTGCTATGAAATATACACACGGAAAACAACTGGGTGCCGAGACCAGCAGATATCAAAGTTTCCATTTGAGTCCAAAAATCACCCTATGAATCAAAGGTTTGATTTCACAATCCAAAGAGCGAGAGAAGACGATCTGCATCCCTTGAAACGACATTGTAATAAAACCAATTTCTTTAGAATCCTGAAAAAACTAGTTCTTGAAAATGCGAGCTTGCAGATCCATCTTTGCACACCCTAATTGACTGAGCAGTTTAATGAGGAAAAGCACAGCAGAGGATCAGGAAAAACATCTCACAACTGAAAGTTGGTGTTTCCCTCCTGGGGCGTCTACATGGAGGTAGGTGCACAAATAAACTTCCCAGCTTTAACTACCACAAGCAGACATGTGTTGTACATGCAACTCTAATTATGCCCAAACAATTTCTACCAATCCCATGAACTGATGCAGAGTGACTCTTACTAATAACTCTCAAAACGTCACAATCTCCTGATCTCCTAAGAGTGACTAAAAATTGCTATGAGACTCAACCGTAAGCCTGGAAACTCTTAACCTGTGCATACTGTGCTCTTCATCCTCATGCAAATTAACTTCTAATCCAATCTCTACGATAGTGGTATTTAAAAGTCAGGCAGGATTGCATGACTTGCATGGTACAAAGTCACTCTGTGGTTCTCAGGATCAAAGGTACATGAGATCAAGCACTGGTGTTTTTGTAGGCAAAGAGAAAAAAAGCTATCACAACTCTTTGCTCTAATAAAACTCCTGATATCATCTTAATTCTCCAACAATATGCTTGCCTATGATTACATTTAGTTGCAGTAGAAGCTGACGGAAAAGAGGGCACCAAACACATATAAACCTCACCAATAAACATTAGACTTGAATCAGGTCTAATCTAAGAAGAATCGAAGCAAAAATGAATGGAAAACCAATGATCCAGTGAGAACTAGTATCTGCCTGAGTCATTCAACTTAATCAGAGACTCCCAAACGGAAAAAAGTACAAGACTTGCTTTTTCAACACAACAAAGTCTCCCAGAGTCCTATAGAAGTCCAAACAGAGAAAGCGGGTGCACTTCCCAGATCGGTCAATCCTCCGAGTGTTGCAGACGTCTAGATATCCCTCTAGTTCCTCGAGACATCGCGGCAGCTGTATTAGTAATGCAAGGTCAGTGGGATGTTTGTCGACCCCCCAACCTGCTCCACAGAATGACGCTAAAACTTGACACACTTTGCTGGGCAAGCGGTGCAGACGAGTCTGGATGTTGTATGAAATGCAGCAATAATCCCTTCGGCACAGAAGGTGCGGTCTCCTTGTTCAACCGGACACTGTCAATTCTGCTCTGCAACGCTTCTGCTCCGTCTCCACCTTCCTCTCCCTCACTCCTGCTCTCCCCTCCCTCTCCCTGTCTTCTCCCCTCCCTGCCTCGCTCTCTCTTCCCCTAAAAGAAACTGCGGGCCTGCTGTCCATTGTCTAAGGACTCATCAAGCCTTTGTCCCATCCATTGACCCAACCAAGACCATTCCTCTTTTGCCAGTGTATTGTTGACTATGCTAACAATATTAGAGGCATTGATTCAAAAGACAAAGAAAGAAGCAAGGTGCAATGTTAAATAGTGTTTACACATAAAGCAAAGCCCAAACACAGAAGCATATGCAGAGCTTCTAGGCTGGAGGCTGTAGATCTAAGTTTATTGCCAAGCTGCAGGGCAGTTCTTCTTCTAATTCCTCTGACACTCATGCATGTTAATATTTTAGCATCTTTATTCACATAGACAGAAAACAAAATTCTGCTGCAGGAGTTTGTGAATTAAATATAGTAATCTTGATGTGACAAGAGGCCTGATATTAGGAGAGGTTCCAAGTCAAGGTTCTGTTCGGTCAAGTCTAAGTAGTTCACTTTATATTAAAAAAACACATGGTTTCCATCTAAATGGTAAGTAAACCAAGATTTTTCTGGGAGGTATCTAGGTGGTGGCCTAGTCAAAAGAGCCCACTCACTATGATATCCCTAGATTTATTTTTCCATTTTACTGCTTATCCAAAAATCTGAAGTCTGATTTCTGAGAAAGGTAATAGCACACCTCAATAAGCTGCATGATTTGAGGTATCAAACAGCGCAGGGCAAGCAACACTTTAAAGTCTAATACTTTAATTATGGGTTTGTTTAAGTTCGTATTCGAGCAAAAGCAATAAATGCTGGCTTTAGTAAGCACCAATAACAAAATAAAAAACCAAGACTCGTGTCCAAGTAAGATGCCCGCAGGAAACAGGAAATGAGGTCAGTGGCAGTGCCATGTGACAAAAGGACAGAGAAAGGACTGGTCCTCTAGCTAGGCTTTGCACTTATATGGGCCAATGAACCCATTTGGAACACAAAGGCCCCTTGCAAAGACACAAACCACTTGAAACAGTGTTTACAGGCTTTTACAAGTGAGAATGGTGCTTAATTCAAGGCTTAAACTTAGGACCAGCAGCTTCCCCATTCGTTTTTGCAGGAGCGGGTGGTACAGCAAGCGTGACAGTCTCTCCGGTCTCGATTGCTGTAGCTTGGTTAAATCCAAAGGAAGGTCAATAAGCTGCCTCCATACAGAACAAGGTCATGCATCACCAAAGGCCAAGGATCTCAGCGTCCATTGATTTAACTCTCAAGTGTCCCCTCGTCCTTCGACGGCACACTGGGATTTCTCATTCTCCATTTAAAGGGCCAGCCAACCCCATATCCTTTATTCACTAATGTAACTCTTCTGGACTTGGCCTTCGTCGTCCTCTTGCCCATCAAGAGGTTATTGTGTTTCATTGCTGGTCTGCTCAGTCAGGTCTCATTTCATAGGGGAGCTGATGCGAAGGCAGATCCTCATTCAAACATACAATCCACAAAGACACTTGATGCTCAGTTACCGTCAGGAGACCAAAGCGCTAGCTAACTTTGGGTTTCAATAAATGAAATGCAATAGATTAAATACAATGCATTGCACATTAATATCAGAAACTCCTTGCGTCTTTCAGCTGAATAATGAAACGGGACAGCAGTGTTGAAAGAGTAACAGCATCACATACCTGTGGCGGGGCACTCCTGGTCTTTGGAGAAGTCAATGCCGGCACCAATCAAAGTCATGATCTTCTCAATCTGTAAGAGAAAAACAACCAAAAAAATGAAGACACTAACCAAAGCGCAACTTAAAAAAAAGTTGAATAAAGAAATTTGTTAAAACTTTGCATGAATGATTTCCCAGCAGAACAGATGAAGCGGTAATGCAGCGACAATTCCCACTGAGCAAACACCATCTATCGTCCCAAGGTTATAAGAATCATGCACAATGCAAATAAGAAGCGACTTAAATGTTGGACAGAGAAATATTTGGCTACACCAGCCCTGACAAATACAAGTGTACTTTGGGTATGTCACCCGCCCCCAGTTACACATCCATAGTGCAAATACTCAAGAAAGTAAACACCAAGACATACAGGTAAACACAAAAACATGCAGGAGAACAAGGGGACATGTCATTTCATATATTCACCGTCATCAATCACTAGTACAACTTGTAAAATGTCTAACTTTAAGGCACCGTCTGAAAAGTCATAAGGGTTCTTTCTTGTATCGGATTATAAGTAGGACGTTTCTAAAAGTTAGCATGACATGACTCTTCTCTTGGATCTCATTGGAATCAGCATTCATTGATCATGACGTCCACACCCTCCAGTGATTGACAGAATGCTGCAGTGACTGAAAGAACACTGATTACATTACATCAGTCATTTCAGCACGAGAATTCATTCAGCCGTGAAAAGAATTCAATAACTTCAAAAACGGGCCGTATCCGAGTCAATGAGATTAAGATCTAGCAGTTTATGAATTACTGATGTGTGGAAGCAGCACATAATTCTTCAGTACAGCAGTAGAGTTACGTAATATAAAGACAGCGGAGGAGGTGACGAGGCATTTACAAATGACGCACAAATTCTTTTAATTGGGGGATAATGTGTCTGTGCAACTGGCATAAATGTGAAAAAAATAATGAAATGCAAGTTAGTAAAAGAAAACAGTGATGGCAAAGCTGCCAAGCAATAGCTTATCAAAGGTAGTGAGGTCAAAAAGAGAGCAGTAGACTGAAAAAGGGAGAGAGAGCTTGAATCCTGCCACCACTGCCAAGAAAAGCTGGCCCAGAGAGGTCTGCGAGAAGACAAGGTTTCCAAACGACTAGTGACAGTTACACATGTAAAGGAATAGATTAAAAAATACATTGAAACCTATATGACTTACTACAGAAAAAACTACATCAAAAAGTTAATTGAGGCAAGTAAATTCTATATTAGTACTCAATTCAAGCTTGTAGTAATTAAAGTGTAAATATCATCATTATATCATCGTTCCCATCATGCACTGGGGTTTAAATAACTAATGAGGTTGATTTTTCTCTGTATTTACACTTTTATCATTGCTTTTGTTGTACGGTTTAGTAACTTGCCATTTTGTGACATTTGTAGTTAATTTTCTACTCAAAATGACATTCATTATTAAAAAAACGATACATTGACTGTTACCGTCACTGTGTATTGTGTACCAAGTACTAAGGTCTCTGTGTTCAAGTGCCGTGTTACTTATTACGTAGATATGGTGTCTACACAATATCGATTGTATTATTTACATAGATGTTTCTAAGCAAAGTATACACTTTAAAAGCGTGGTTTAATTCAGTGTTATATTGTTTGAGTAAAAGGTATTTCAAAGGAAACTTCAACTAAGTAGAAATTACTCAACCTTTTACTGTTCAATTTACGTTTTAAGTTAAAATTACTTATTTTCTTTGTTAATTGTACTTAACTTAGTTAAGTAGAGTGTACTTAATTCCATATGTGAAATTTACTTTAAAAATATGAGTGCAAAAACTTGACAAAGAAAAATTAAGTACATTTTACTTGTTTTTTTCCAGTGTGCATTAATCGTATGTAAAAGAACAGCATGGACATTCTGAAAAATATCTCTTTTTGTGTTACATAGAAGAAAAAGTCAGTGGAATTAGTGCTATTTTAGTATTATTTATATAGTATTTATTAATATTTTGAATTAGTTTTTCCATTTTTATATTTTCAGTTTTAATTTGAAGTCTTTGAGTATTTTTGTTATGCGCTTTTGTGATTTTTATTAGCTTTATTAGCTTTTTTTATTTCAATTGTAGTTATTTTAGGCAACATTTATAATAAATTATAATAAATTTATTTTTTTAAATAAAATTTTTGTATTTTACTTCAGCATAATTTAAATACACAAAAATATATTTTTAATCATTTTAAAATGATTATTCACCCAAAAGTGAATATTCTGTCATAATTTATTCACCCTCACGTCGTTCCAAACCTCTATGACTTACTTTCTTCTGCGGAACATAAAACAGGATATTTTGGTGTTTCGTGACCATATAATGGAAGTTAATGGGAACCAAAACTGTTTGGTTCTTCAAAATATCTTCTTATGTTCCACAGAAGAAAGTACAGGTTTGCAACGACATAAGGGTGAATAAACGATGACAGAATATAAATTTTTGGGTGAATTATACCTTTAACAACACTGGAACATCATGAGGATGCGTAAATAATGATTTTTTTGTAAACTAAAAACACCTCCTTTAACTTTGCCATCAGTAACATCCATCAAGAAAAGATCGTTCTGCACAATCTGTAATAACCCGCGAGCAGCAGTAAAGAGCAGAGGAACAGCAGAGGTGGACAGGAAGCCGGAGGGTCGTGTGGAGTATCTTACTCTTTGGGGCGGCCGATGTCTCCATGGAATAGAGAGGGAATGCCTCTGTCTCTGCAGGGAGAAAACCAACCTTTGTTCAAATGCTATTTTGGGGGAACAATGTTTGAGTCTTGACAATGGCACACCTTTAATACAGTTAATAGGAACTAAATATAAACGTGACATTGAGGTCGGTTTGGCACCTCAGTGACCATGTTTCCAGGAATAAACCCTTTTGAAGATGCACAGACACTTGAATGGCTGTCAAGAAAAATTAACAGCCTGGGAAAGAGGAAAGTGGGAATGCTTTGATACCGAAGTTAACGCCAGTTTAGCTCCATCTACAACAGGAGAGTATTTTTGATTTTATTCATTCCAGTCTCATCCTGAAAAAAATCAGAAGGAAGATGAGTCATCAGTTATGTCTGACAACCCTCCGTCCCACAGCAGTTTTCTCATTTTCAGTATACAGCGCATCTGTTAGAGCACTCACGGCGCATGAATGGCAGATTGTACAGCTATTCACTTTTCTTTTACAAATTTTCACACTGTTATAGCTAGCGGTCAATCCATACGAGTTTGTCAATGATTGCTGATATAATGTTATATCAATGGCATTGAATCGTGGGTTTTGCGCATGATTTCTCTGTCTCTCTGTCTCTCTGTACATAGAGAAACTATGGTTACACTATTTTAACCCTCATCCTTCCCTCAGGTCATTTTGACCCGAAACAAATGAAAATAAAAATTGAGAGTTCATCTGAGTGGTCCAAGAACCTAGGACTTTTGTTGCACTTGAACCATGAATGCACAACATTTTTTAACTGGATTCGAGGAGTTTTGTGTTTGACATTTAAAAAAGTAACAAATCCTTTCCTCACGAGTCAATTTGACCCCCATAGGAAGGAATGGAATGCGAGGAATGCTTTAGTATACATAGAAAAACCTAAAAATGCTCAATTCAAACTAAAAATTATTTTATGTCTACATGTGTATCTGAATCCATACGGAAGAGAAATGACTTTAGGACCCAGCGGAGCAGCTCATCCGCTCCATATAGAGCTATAAGGCTATCTAGAGCAAGAGTCATGAAATATCATCTTATATTATTGAATTGAAGTTGAAAGAATGTGAAGAATGGGCTTAAATTATAATTTATTTATTTTTTATTTATTGATAAAATCTAGTAATTTAAACGTGAATAAAATATAAAAATAACACAAAAAAACTATGAAAATTAAATTAAATAAAATAAGCTTTCTGGACAAATTTAAATTTAAAAATTATAAATTCGGGTCATTTTGACCCACGAGGGAAGGATTTGTTAAAAATAGGCGAAGGAAGGATGAGGGTTAAGGTGTCCTTGTTACAGTATAATTATATATTTAAGTACTGAGTAATATTAATTAACAACATGTACTTACTATATAGATAGGTTTAGAGGTTTATAGGTTTAGATTAGAGGTTAGTTTAGGATTAATTACATGTAATTATGCATAAATTATAGTTATTACTATAGTAACTACATGAAACGTGTATCAAGGACACTGTAAATACAGTGATACTGAAAATATACATGAACAAAGCTCATTTTTTATAACAACAGTTCCTATATCAATAGTCTAATAAACGCAACAGCCTTAAATAATGAGTTGAGCGCCAGTTCTTCATCAACACATCAAGCTTACAGTCAGCACAGACGCACACGATCAATACCTTTTATTTGACAGACAGTCAGCTGGTTGCACAACATGCATCTTAAGTGCTTAAAATATTAACACAGCGAACCAACAACATGTAGGGATGAATCTAGCCGTATTTAGAAGCCAAACCCATTCATCTGAACGAGTGCTTGATTCCCTAAAAAGAGTGAAAATCTGTTGGCGAGATTTGGTGAAGAACAAAATTGAACCTCACTGCACTTAAATTCTCCAGTTTTATTTTTAGTTAAAATAAGTGAATTAAATCAAACTTCATTGCGCCACGTGTAGGCTGTTGAGCAATGAATATGACCCAATAGCACCATCTTTCAAATTTCTGTAAGTATCTTCCAAACAATACAATTCAACACATAATTGTATCAATTAAAAAAAAAGAAAAAAAGAAAGAAACACAAATACACTAAGTGATCAACCATTTAGGTTAGACGCCGGTACGGTCTAGTGTAAAATCGCGAACCTGACTCTCAATCCCTTCCATTCCAGATAGGGGATGCCCTCAGTATCCTCCTTTTTTATTCTAATCTGTTTTATATCAATTTTTGTTATACACTCACCCAAAGGATTATTAGGGACACCTGTTCAATTTCTCATTAATGCAATTATCTAATCAACCAATCACATGGCAGTTGCTTCAATGCATTTAGGGGTGTGGTCCTGGTCAAGACAATCTCCTGAACTCCAAACTGAATGTCAGAATGGGAAAGAAAGGTGATTTAAGCAATTTTGAGCGTGGCATGGTTGTTGGTGCCAGACGGGCCGGTCTGAGTATTTCACAATCTGCTCAGTTACTGGGATTTTCACGCACAACCATTTCTAGAGTTTACAAAGAATGGTGTGAAAAGGGAAAAACATCCAGTATGCGGCAGTCCTGTGGGCGAAAATGCCTTGTTGATGCTAGAGGTCAGAGGAGAATGGGCCGACTGATTCAAGCTGATAGAAGAGCAACTTTGACTGAAATAACCACTCGTTACAACCGAGGTATGCAGCAAAGCATTTGTGAAGCCACAACACGCACAACCTTGAGGCGGATGGGCTACAACAGCAGAAGACCCCACCGGGTACCACTCATCTCCACTACAAATAGGAAAAAGAGGCTACAATTTGCACGAGCTCACCAAAATTGGACAGTTGAAGACTGGAAAAATGTTGCCTGGTCTGATGAGTCTCGATTTCTGTTGAGACATTCAGATGGTAGAGTCAGAATTTGGCGTAAACAGAATGAGAACATGGATCCATCATGCCTTGTTACCACTGTGCAGGCTGGTGGTGGTGGTGTAATGGTGTGGGGGATGTTTTCTTGGCACACTTTAGGCCCCTTAGTGCCAATTGGGCATCGTTTAAACGCCACGGCCTACCTGAGCATTGTTTCTGACCATGTCCATCCCTTTATGACCACCATGTACCCATCCTCTGATGGCTACTTCCAGCAGGATAATGCACCATGTCACAAAGCTCGAATCATTTCAGATTGGTTTCTTGAACATGACAATGAGTTCACTGTACTAAAATGGCCCCCACAGTCACCAGATCTCAACCCAATAGAGCATCTTTGGGATGTGGTGGAACGGGAGCTTCGTGCCCTGGATGTGCATCCCACAAATCTCCATCAACTGCAAGATGCTATCCTATCAATATGGGCCAACATTTCTAAAGAATGCTTTCAGCACCTTGTTGAATCAATGCCACGTAGAATTAAGGCAGTTCTGAAGGCGAAAGGGGGTCAAACACAGTATTAGTATGGTGTTCCTAATAATCCTTTAGGTGAGTGTATATCAAATCTTATTGTTATTTTAGATTTTTTCATGCATGCTATTTTTTAATTCCTATGCATCTGTTGTAGTTATTTTGATTATTTGAATTCCTTCCATGTAAAGCACTTTGAATCCCCATTGTGTATGAACTGTGCTATATAAATAAACTTGCCTTGCCATTGTAACTTTTTAAATATGACGTCCCTCCTCAAAGCATTATCAAATTAGGCAAAAAAACTGAATCTACAGCTGCCAATTTCACATTGATCAATACAAATATTAAATGGAATTAACATACAAATATGATCCGAACCAGAGTTGAATTGCTCCCCCTCCCCTGCTTTATATTATTAAACATTATATTATTTGGGTCTGAACCGCAGTACGTTTGCATCAAAGCAGCAGCTGTTTACCCTTTGTTGTTTGTTAAAGGGATAGTTCCCCCAAAAATGAAATTGACCCCATGATTTACTCACCCTCAAGCCATCCTAGGTGTATATGACATTCTTCTTTCAGACGAATACAATCAGAGTTATATTAAAAAATATCCTGGCTAATCCTGGCAGTGAATGGCAGCCCAAAAAAGTGCATCCATCCATTATAAAAGTACTCCACACGGCTCCGTTTAATTTAATATGTCCCTGTAATTATTTATGTGCTAAAAAAAAAAAAAGTGTACAATGAATATACATTATTATCCCTTAAATGTCACCCTTAAGAGTCTTGTCTGAACTTGTTCGTTCGTCTTTGGCTCAAAGCCACTTGCTGCGAACTTTCCTTCGCGGAAGCTTCACGTTCATTTCAAGGGAGTGAGAGAAAATATTTCAACTCAAAACAACTCTTGGACATTTTGTGTCCAATTATTTCCCAGAAGTAGTTTTGGTATTAAGGTCAAAGTTAACTTGCCTTGCGTTCGCTATACAACAGTGTGTGATGGTCACGAAGTCGACTCAGCAGATTTGAAGGGTTTCCCCCTATAGCAGCGACTTTCTTTTTGCATGTTCTGCAGACAGGGTGGCCATCCTCGATTAAGTTTCTCTCAGGACTTGTAAAAGCCAAAAGATGACCACATCTCAGCTGAAAACGTTGCGCGTTGTGTCTGTGGCAGACTGGATTTACCACAAGTTTTCAAAATCGTGATAATCAAACACGGTTTCAATGATAATTAAAATTTAAACGATAATACTAACTGTCAGTACATTTTATCGTGGTTTATCGTGAAACCTGTAATCGTCCCATCCCTACTTAAGGGTGAGTAAATCATGGGGTAATTTTCATTTTTGGGTGAACTATCCCTTTAAGCATAGCTTCAGAAAACAAACCTGAGCTTACTTGTGCTTCCTCAAGCATCTCAGACTACCACTATATCTGACTCTCTAAAGGGAGCTGGAGATCTCCAGAGGACGGCTCTACAGGTTTAAACATAGTACAGGCGAACAGTGCTGCATGCAAATAAGCCAACACGTGCTATAATCACACACACATTATGCACGGCTCAATTAATGAACCAAACCGAGAAATATTGCATGCAAATGAAATAAATGAGCGAGTAAATGCTAAATAATTAAATGTTTTCTGCATCAGCAAGAGCTTGCATCATACAGTATGCGGCATGTGTTCGCAAAACAGCTCATACACACACACACACCTAAAAATAAAAATGTCAGCGTTAAAGAGAATATAACAATAGAAGTACGTTGCCAAAGAATACTTCTGTGGGACAATGGGAGCGAGGAAAAACATACAATCTGCAAAATTCTGTGCAATGGGATTTAATATGACGAAACACGCTCAATCAAGCTGACCAGTACTTTTGTGGTAGCAGAGAGCATACAAATTAGACAACATATTTAATAAACATGCAAATAACAGGTGGGAAAGTGTAGAAACCTGCAGCTGCAAATTTCATGTTGACCTATACAGCTATAAATAAAATTTGAGCTCTGACTGCCCTAATGTATTTGAAATACATTTATTTTATGTTAAGTATAATACAAATACATTTACATATTTATTTACTTACTATAAATACCCTCCAATTGTACTTTTGGTGTACTAAATGGATATACTTGAAGTCTGCTAAATTGGAACAACTAATTTTGTACTTAATGCACTTCAGTTATCCAGATATAGTGCTGAGGTCCAACTAAATATATACTTGAGTATATTTGATTGTGCTAAAGTTGAACTATTGCAAGTATAATGTGCATTGAGCAATAAAGAAGTACTCCAAATAAAGTTGAATTATAATATTTATATCAGTAAGTCTCAAGCTATATGTCAGTAAATATTTTAAAGGCTTTGTAGTATACTTAGTATGAAATAAATGTAATACAAATACATTTAAATAGATTTCAGCAACAGACCCAAACCAAATGCTATTACTTAATTATTATTAGTGGTGCTTGCTGAAAGCAAGGCATCACTATTGTTATTCTCCATACTCATTCTTCTTCTGGACAAAAATTTCGGCGCGTATCTCCTCCCACACCGTTTGTCACAGACCCACAAATGAGGCGTCAAATCGTGCGGCCTATTCGGGAATGGTGTGCTATATCTTTTCTAAGGGATCGGGGGTACGATGTTTGCCCCGGGGGCAAAAAAGTAGCCGAAAAATCCCATTGACTTAACATTTCGGCGAACTTTAACGAGTCATAGCTCAGAGCGAGGATTTCGTAGAAACTCGTGAGTTACCACATTTGAAGAGGCTGGCTCTATCAGAACATACATTGCAATGGGGTATAAGTTGTACCCCTGGGGGGTAAGAGCGGCCCAAATTTCCCCATTGACTTACTATGGGGAGGGACGTCCCATTAAATGCATGTTTTTCATACTATGGTAAATTGCATAGGGATTTTGTATTGACCATAGCTCTGGCTCACAGTGTCACAGAGACAAGGGGGTGGGCTCAATTTACTCAGACAGCCAATCACTATCTCAGGATCATCGTGAAGCTATCAAGCCACGCCCTAGCAACCATTTAGAGCTCCCTAGCAACTGATCCCATAGACTTCCATTGAAAGAGATCAAAGGGATATCTTTGGGTAGAAGTGTCATAGAAACATGAGGGTGGATTTGTTTGACTCAGGGCATCAACAGCCAATCACAAATTACCTTCAGCACATCCTAGCCACGCCCTAGCAACCATTATTAAGCACCCTAGCAACCCAAATGCACAGAGGGATATCTTCACATCTGAATGTCATAGAGGCATGGGGGTTGGTTTATATCCTTCATACTGGCAAGGAGCTTTTGGAGTATCATCACTGGATGCTGCCAAGCCACTCCATAGCAACCAAACAGAGTACCCTAGCAACGGTTTAGCAAGACCTATATCTCTGCATCAGAACATCATAGAGACATGGGGGTTGATTTATATCATTCATACTGACAAGAGTATCATCATTGGCAGCTGCCAAGCCACTCCATAGCAACCAAACAGAGTACCCTAGCAACCGTTTAGCAACACCTATATCTCTGCATCAGAACATCGTAGAGACATGGGGGTTGGGTCTTTTGACTCATGCTAGCAAACAGGACTTCCAACATGCTACACATGCTAGCAGTGAATAGCTACATGCTAATAGTGATTAGCTAAGGGGCTAAACCAGGCTAATAACATGCTAAGAACTCTATAAACACTCCATAGTAACCATCTGTGACAACTACCAACTGCCTAGCAACACCATAGCAATCACCCAAAATACCCTAGCAACCGCCTAGCAACCACCCAGAATACCCTAGCAACCACCTAGCAACACCATAGCAACCACCCAGAACACCCTAGCAACTGCCTAGCAACCACCCAGAATGCCCTAGCAACCGCCTAGCAACGCCCTAGCAACCACCCAGAACACCCAGAATACTTTAGCAACCGCCTAGCAACCACCCAGAACATCTTAGCAACCGCCTAGCAACCACCCAGAATACCTTAGCAACTGCCTAGCAACGCCCTAGCAACCACCCAGACCACCTTAGCAACCGCCTAGCAACCACCCAGAATACCTTAGCAACCGCCTAGCAACACCCTAGCTACCACCAGGATACCCTAGCAACCACCCAGAACACCCTAGCAACCGTACAAACACATGAATAAGCCATATCTCAGCTCCACAACATCGTAGAGACATGGTGGTTGGCTCTTTTGCATCACAGTAGCAACCGGGTCCAGAGATTTGCCACGGCAAGCACCACTCACATTTTCTTCAGGAAATGTACATTCTAGTTCTTATTAGTATTGTAGTTATTAGTATTTATTGTTTGCCTGTCTGTCACATCTATAGAATGGTGCAGGTATGACATCAAAACCAGGAAGTCTAATTCGCCGCTGGTTCCTTCAAAATGTTCCTATGGGGTTTTATAGGTTTTTCAATTTATTAGAAACATAAGTTTTCAAAAATAAACATAACTGCTTCAAAATTTGTGTTCTCTCTGTGGGTGTTTAATTTACTTTGTAAAACAATCAATTATCGTCAAGTTATGTTTGCCACAGGCTTTATTTTACTCATAAATTGAAAACCCTCATAGGAAAATCTTGAAGGAAAGCAGCAGCGAATTAGACTTCCTGGTTCTGACGTCATCCCTGCAGCATAGGGATAGTACCAATGACAGGAAATTATAGAATAGAGATGGGGAAATAAGACTAGAAAATGTTACAAGCCAGAATCAAATTCAGTTTGCCAATATGAGCAACATGGCTCAACATGCACGTGCCAACCACTAGACCATTTAATTAAAAAAATCTATTGAGTTCAAAAAGAAAGAAAGAAAAAAAAAAAACTCTAATGTTTCTATGACAATAGTTTTGTTGACAGTCCCTTCCAACAGTTTTTGTTGGAAATATACGGCTACTGAGAACAAGAGCCAGAAACAGAACCCAAGAGAGCAACACAATGCTCAGATTTAATGAACCATATCATATTGCATCTGCTTAAAGCACTAATTAGGATTCGGTCTCAGAAAAGTGACTATTTACTGTAATGAGAGTTCGTAGGTGAAGCTGCATGTAGACGTCAAACGCGCTGTTCAAAGGACCAGAGGTGGCAGACACTGGTTGAGCGGTATTATCGTATGTGTGCACACTAAAAGCAAAGTGAATATTCGCATTGCGTTACTCGCTTTAGATTACTAGCAGGATTACTTGTTTTTTGCGTCACTCCCACAAATAAAAACGTGCAATGAGGAGTGTCTTCACGCACATCAACAACAACATTTCTTTCTACCATTTTTTCCGTCATCAACCATGTTGGAGATAACTACTATTGCTGTTGTAACTGTAACTGGAAGTCCCAAATATGCCAGAAAGCCGAACGCCGATGTGTCTGGGCCCACAGCACCATCCAGAGGCGTAAACAACTCGGTGAATTTCACCGCCTTCTCTAGGAACTGTCCCTGGATGACAGCCGCTACTTTTTTTTTTTTTTCCAGCTCTACTTGAGGACCACGTGTGCCCAGTTTGATAACCTGCTAGCTAGGGTCAATCAGTTGCCTCAATTAAGTTAGCAGAACTTGCAGATTTTTATTTTGTATTTTGTATATCATACATATTAATTGCTCTGAACTTGAAATATTTGAGTAAGCTAATTCATACATTTAATTAAAAAAGTATCATGTAATCTCAAATTTTTAGTAGTGGAAACTTGACTAGCTTTAACTATCTAATTCAATAAATGCCACCTTGCTAATAGGTTACACAAAGCTTTGGTAGCATTAGCATAGCATAGCACTTGCTGAATGAGGATAGCAATAAAATACATTTAACATAAATCTGTTCTCAAGCTAAGCTCATGCTCCGCTTGTGACCGTGATGGAAACCCTACTAAACTAGCAAAACAAAACGTTAAACATTAAATAGATACTAAGAGATACTAAATCTCCCACTTAATGCTAATCTTGCGCGCACACACACAAAAAAAACCATAATATAACACTTAATTTTGGCATTTTCTGTCCCTTTTGAGTGTTGTGGCAAAGCATGCTGGGAAATAGAAATCCCAGCCCAGTTTCAGTTAAATTTAAGTTTGTCTAAATTGAAAGAAACAAGTTCATAAAACTCAAAACAATGAAACAATTCAGATTACTTAAAATGTGTCAGTTTTGTGAAAAAAAAAAAAATTCTATACTCATAAAAGTTAATTTGATTGAACTAATTTGTTTAATTTGAGTTGGCTCTACTCATTAGTTATTTTGAGCATTAGAGTTTACAGTGCAGGATTTCTCAGATGGACACCAACTATAGGCGATCAGTCTCAGCAATACTTAAAGTAAATAATGCTCTCCAACATTTTCTGATACAACCGGACGTGTCAAACTGAACAGCTCTTCGCTGATTGGCTTGAGCGACAATGCGCCATGCGAAGGCGCTTTTGAGGCAAATATCACTGGTTTGCGGTTATTGCGTCGTCCAATTTGCGTCATTCGCGTCGCCCACATTCGGTTCGCATCTATCCGCGTCTTTGCATTGAGTTTGTACGTAATCTATTTGCGCAAATAATTAAATTCGCTTTTGGTGTGCAAATTAGTAGTCCATTAGTTTAATAAAGCGCTCAGCGGTCTACATTAATGAAATCTTTGTTGGATCTTCAGTGTGACACTTTAGATTCGGCTCATATGCAAGGAGAATATGGCTTGTGTGGTTAACTCTGACTTCATCCAATGACCCACTTCAAACCCAAAGGGCGTAACAGGAAATACATAATTGAATACATAACAGATCTTGCTCAGCCTCTGAGCAAGCAGTGTTCAAACACACACACACACACACAACCTTGAGCCTCAGGCCACTCTCATTCAATATGAAAATTGTACTGAAAACAATTCAGATTCCCATCAGTTGGCCAGCAGAATTAATGCACCTCAGTAGAGAAGATAAACCCAAACCTGAGAGTCCAGCCTGTGATCCCCATGGGTTCAAAACACACACACACACACACACACACACACACACACACACACACATACGCAACACACACTCAAAACAAAACAGTGTTATTGATTCTCAGGGCCAGTTTTTTGACATAATGCACAGAGAGAGAGATTCAGTGTGAGGGCCTCTTCATGGTAAACACTTCAAACAATAGTCGAGTCAAAGGCCGCGGTGGAGTCACAGGTCGACAGCTGAAGTATAGCTGAGCTGTGGGGTTCATACGGGGAGGATTGTGTGTTTGTAGTTTGGCACAGCAGTCATCTATTCTGAAGAGGAACACAAAGACCCCAGGCATCTGGCAAGGCTGGCATGGGCCAACAAAAGGGCAAAAGGACCAAGACCGTGTGGCAAAAACCAGTCACAAAAGAGCCAAGCTGCCATCCATTCATCAAGACCAAACTCAGAAAGACTCCTGCCAAGACAGGTGCCAGTCGACCCAGAACAATGCAGATCAGGTCAGTCCAGAAGAGCCTCCCTCCGTTAACAATGCTACGTCACAAACACTCGCCAAAAAAAAGTGTTCTGGAACAACAAACAGAAATCTTGTTTAAGGAAGTCTGTTTCGTATGCTAATCGCTTAAACATGTCATATTGGTCAGTTTCATAGCAAGCAATGGAGAACATGTTCTGAAAGTCCATTTCGTATCTAAACCATAGAAATTTGATTAACTTTAATAATTAAAGCCTGCGAAATTTGACTAACGATATGTAGCAACTTTAGCAATATGAATTGAAATCATAACACTGGTGAAAAGTCTTCCATCACAGCAAAAGGAAACATTTGACAAAATTGTCAAAATACGTATGCATCTCATAAATTTGAGTAAGTTTAAGGATATCAAAATCATAGTAAACACTGGCAAACGGACATTCGAATTTACATAACTCTATTTTGTATGCTAATCGTTAAAGCATGCAAATGACCACAGCAAGCACAGGCAAAAAACTGTTCATTCCACAACTAATGGAAAATCTTTTGTTGTTTGAAAATGATTGTTTGCTAATCATCACGACATGCGGGCCAGGTCAGTTCAGAAGAGCCTCTCTCCGTAAACAATGTCACATCACAAACACTTCTGGCAAAACACACCGAAAATCTTGTTTACGGAAGTATGCTAATCGCTTAAACATGCCAAATTGGTCAGTTTAGGGAAATTAAAAATCACAGCAAGCAATGGAGAACATGTTCTAGTGCAACAAATGGTAAATCTTATGAAGGTCCATTTCGTATTGTAAACTGCTGAAAAGTTTAGAGAAATACATCAAGCACTTAGCGAACACTTATTTATATATCGATTTTGTATGCTAATCATTAAATCAAACAAACAAACTCCATAAACAAATGGCAAATCTTACGAAAGTCCATTTCATATTCTAAATCATTTTGAGAAATATATAACAATCTGTAAAATGTTTACCAAACACTGTGTTTTGTCATGAGTTTTAATCATTGAATTATCATCTAAACATTTTTTAGAGAAAATCAAAATCATAAAAAGGTGTTCTGGAAAAACAAACGGTTAATTTTAGTACAGAAGTCTGTTTTGTTTGCTAATCATTAAAACGTAAAAAAAAAAAAATAATTTACAAATGACAAGATTTTTGGAGGGTTTAAAAATGGGCATTAACTTTGGAGTAAACACTCGCAGTAGTGACCAAAACTGAAAGAGGAAAGATTCATCAAGACGTTCTTTCTACGGTTTCTAACAAAAACATCCATCTCTATAAGGGCAAATATATTCTTGGATCCTCCCAAGACTTGCACCACTGAGAAAGTTGTGGACATCAGCATTAAATCCCACGTACCTGACAACCATTTTAAAAAAACAAAGTCGTCATGCGAGCAGAGCAGCTGATAGGTACAAAACAAACTGCACTCACAAATGCTGGTCGGGTGGCAGCCATTCGGCTTGAACGGGACGCCGGGCAGACAAATTCATAGACGTACAGACGGGGACGGAGGAGATGCGTTTAACTCCCTCAGGCTGACTGCATCTCCACATTCAGAGCAGACCTCCTCTTCCTAAATGTGCTGGCCCCTACAGAGAGCTTCCCACACTGTCACGCTCAGTCTAATCCTGAGACGGCCAGTATTAGCATGAGCTGACTTTGCCTTCCCAACCCCCTGCCACACACAGACCCTCATGCAAGTCAAAATCTCCTTTGTATGAAAAATTAAACTTTGTGGGAGATTGTGTGTGTGTGTGTGTGTGAACACACACACGGGGAAGTGATGGGTGTTGTGCGTTCCTGCACCCACACTCTGTCACTCAGGGCAGCGAAGTGTCCCGGACCAGCCAGCCGTGACCGCTGGGGGAGGAGAAAGAGAGAAATAGACACAAAACAGACAACAGAAATGATGACAGACTGCTGTTTGGACATTTGGGACTGCAGGACAGACGCAGAGACGAACAAAGAGACAACATATGGATATAAATTCTGCTGCTACAGACAGAAGGCAGAGAAGATGCGTATGTTGATTTAACGTCAACATGAAACATTTGCAGTCATTTTACATCTGATATTTGACATTTCTGAGTGAAAAAAGATATTCAATGACACACTTGGAGTGAGATTTGTTTTACCCATCGGAAGTTGTTTGGATCATGAAAAATGGGCAATTTGGTTTTATGCCTCAAGAATCGGGGAAAAGAAAAGAGATAAATATTGAATTAATATACTGTTGGTAGCTGTTAATAAATGTAACGGAAAATATCGTTTTTTTAACCATGAACTGAAATAATCTGCATTGCAATGGGCCTGATTTTACTTTCACAAATCAGTGCTTATGATGTACAAGAGAGATCTATGCTTTTTCTGTGTGTGTATTTAAAATAAATACTATTTTGAGATGTATGGTAAACAAGTATGATACACACAGTATCTGAAATACAAGTGACAAATGTTTATCTAATGTTTAATGTAAAAACGCTGTTAAATGTTATACAGCATTATTAGATTTCAGGTTTAAATTACATTTTAAATGTTTACTCAGACTACATAGAGTGCATTTTGATTTCATGATGACTCGGTTCAGTTGATTCCACCATTTGGCACTATCAAGCAATTGCTGAGGCTCATCAATAAAAGCATTAAGAACACATATTCAGTGGGAGCAAAGTGAATCAAACTTCATTATTGGCTCGGAGCGGTTTGTTTGCTGCTGTACCTCACTGAAGCGTTCAGAAGCTGCAGGACCTTCAACCACAGCTGATAAAGTTTGCCTTTACATTAAAATAATAAATTATTGTCATCAGAAAACACCATTTCTATTTCTTCACAAGTGCTCGTTTCTTAATATTATTCTGAAATGGTATATTGAACAAACATTTTGAAAGATTTCAGACAGAGACAGACAGATACACTATATTGCCAAAAGTATTGGGACACCCCTCTAAATCATTGTATTCAGGTGTTCCAATCACTTCCATGGCCACAGGTGTATAAATCAAGCACTAGGCATGCAGACGCTTCTACAAACATTAGTGAAAGAATGGGTCGCTCTCAGGATCTCAGTGAATTCCAGCGTGGTACCGTGATAGGTTGCAACCTGTGCAATAAGTCCATTCGTGAAATTTCCTCACTACTAAATATTCCAGGCTCAACTTTTAGTGGTATTATAACAAAGTGGAAGCAATTGGGAACAACAGCAACTCAGCCAGGAAGTGGTAGGCCACGTAAAATCACAGAGAGGGGTCAGCGCATGCTGAGTGCACAGTGCGCAGAAGACGCCAACTTTCAGCAGAGTCAATAGCTACAGACCTCCAAACTTTGTGTGGCCTTCAGATTAGCTCAAGAACAGTGCGTAGAGAGCTTCATGGAATGGGTTTCCATGGCCGAGCAGCTGCATCCAAGCCTTACATCACCAAGTGCAATGCAAAGCGTGGGATGCAGTGGAGTAAAGCACGCCGCCACTGGACTCTAGAGCAGTGGAGACGTGTTCTCTGGAGTGACCAATCACGCTTCTCTGTCTGGCAATACGATGGATGAGTCTGGGTTTGGCGGTTGCCAGGAGAACGGTACTCGCCTGACTGCATTGTGCCAAGTGTAAAGTTTGGTGGAGGGGGGATTATGGTGTGGGGTTGTTTTTTTTAGGGGTTGGGCTTGGCCCCTTAGTTCCAGTGAAAGGAACTCTAAATGCTTCAGCATACCAAGATATTTTGGACAATTTCATGCTCCCAACTTTGTGGGAAGAATTTGGGGGTGGCCCCTTCCTGTTCCAACATGACTGCGCACCAGTGCACAAAGCAAGGTCCATAAAGACATGGATGAGCGAGTTTGGTGTGGAGGAACTTGACTGGCCTGCACAGAGTCCTGACCTCAACCCGATAGAACACCTTTGGGATGAATTAGAGTGGAGACTGTGAGCCAGGCCTTCTCGTCCAACATCAGTGCCTGCCCTCACAAATGCGCTTCTAAAAGAACAGGGCTCTACGCTAACATTTTTCTTGAGGAGCACTTGTGCTCCTAATAAAAAAAAATTAGGAGCACAGTCAAAAATTTAGGAGCACTTTCTGATCAATAACACACATTCCAATTATAACTTTCCCATTACAGGATGATATTTGCCCTTTTAAATTAATGTCAAGGGGCATTTTTACCATTATAAGAGCATTGTTTTTTTTTTTTTTTATTAAATGTATGCATCATCTTTTGTCAATTTCTTCAATTAAAATAGAAAAGTTGTTTTTTTTTCATTTTAATTTAAACAATAAATAACAATTAGACTCAATAAGACTGTTACCAATCAAATATAATCAGCATCAAAAGATCCATCTTTGCACTGCAGAAGTGGCACAGAAGCTCTATCTGAAGTGGTATTTAGACACATTTACACAGACTGTTTAATGCAGCTCATGGGTAAATGTTGTATGAAGTTTTTGAATTTAGAAATATGTACAAATTAAACTTCAAAAGTTTGATATTTTAAATAAAAAGTCCATGCAAAGTGTAAATATGAAAATAAAACCGCCAGTAGGTGGCGGCAAGTCTTTATGTGCAAGTCATTCATTCAACCGTTCAAAACGCAGATTCATTTTGAAGAGAATCATTTGGAGATGCGCAACAGTTCTGGTGTGGCTTTGACTTTCAAAAAAATAGCAATTCATAACTATTGGCGCTCTGGTGCTTAATAAATAGAATTGCATGCGTGTTGCGGAAGAACATTGTAGCCGGAGCTACTTCTCTCTGTTTATGTCTATGGCGAGTCACACAGGTACTGTGCTACTCCGCAGCGGTGTGACCCGAACCGGAATAAAATAGTCTGAATATAAACACTTATTATATGTGTACCATAGTGATTCAGGATAAGACAAAAACACGGTTTGGAAAATGGATTAATGATATACATTTAGTAATCTTTAAACAAGAAAAGTTACGGACTGCAGCTTTAACTATATGCCTATATCATGTGTGGGATAAAGATTAAAATCAAGAACTCATACAGGGGCTTTTGTATATTATTATTATTAATTAATCAATTTTTGGTGCCATTTTTGCCCCAAGCTGCCGTTAATTTCCAACCTTGTTTATGATAATCAAAATGTAATATTTCCAGTTAATTTGGCAGCAAAGAAACATCAGCATGAGACTGTCCGGTAAGGGCATGGCTGCGTCACACCTCTGTTTCACCTATCTTTGAAGTGTAGCCCGTCGCACACGTTGTTTGCACTTGCTCTGCTGACTGAAGGCACGAAAAGCAGCCGATCGCAGCACGAAACGTAGCCTAAGTGTCGATCAGTGTTGATGCACTTTGGGAGTTGTAGTTTTTATTCTGCAGCCAACTACCTCAAAAACATTGATTGTCCCACATAGTGATTATTCAGTGTTTTTTGCTTCATTATTTTTATCAAGAGAACATGTTGAAGGCCACGTGAACCAAAAGAGCAACTTAGTATATCAGTGCAGATGGCAACCGCAAGCAACTTCAGCTAAAATCCCATTCTTTCCCGTGTGACTTCTCACACCGTCATGTAAGCCATGAGGCCTTCAAAACACCTTCTGGCTGTTATAGTATTAAAACTACTTCTACAAATAGGAGAAATAAAATAACATATTTCATCGACAGACAGACAGATATACAGATAGATAGATAGATAGATAGATAGATAGATAGATAGATAGATAGATAGATAGAGATCTTTCCAGCAGAGGGCAGAAGAGAGTAACAAGAGTAGGAACGCAATAGAGACGGTGTGTGTTTCTACACACTGGAACAATTCCACACAAATCTCAAACGTTTGGCTCATGAGCAACAGCAACATACTGAACAGGGTGAGACAGAAAGGCAGAAGAAGAGAAAACAGAAAACAAGTCAACAGACAAAGAACAGAACAAAATTGTTATCAGCAGGCGAGTTTTCTCTGCTCCTGGACCTCTCATCATTTCATATCAAATGTCTCCGAACAGAAAGAACAAACACCACAGGTGATGCTACAATACATACTACATCCAGATTAGGTTGTTATTGTATAGAGGGCATGTCTCCTGACCCTAAGGCAGAACATTCTGCCTTTGCTTGATGTTAAACACTAGGAGAAAACAATACTGCATTACAAAAGGCACTTTCTACAAAGGTGCAAAATAGGGCAGCATTTTTTTTTACTTAAAAAATAAAGAAAAAAATAAGAATTTAATTTTCAAATAAATAGTGAAAGGATGTGCTTAAAGTCGGTATGAAATGGAAATTCACCCAATCTATTTAGCATGTTATAGATCTTATTGTGAATGATTCATTCATGCACGTTTCATTTAGCAATTTTTTTATAAAAATGTCACAACTTGATCTTCCAGTGAAGAGACAGACTTCTCTCTGTTGACGTCTGCAGGACGACTTCACACAATTAGTCCCTTTCTTACAATCGTCTGTAAGTTCGCATTCAAAACTGCCTCCATCCATCAAAACTAATGGATTGAACAAGTCCCACCCTATCTTTTTCAATAATCCATTCATGGATGTACGTCACAATACGCCCCCCAAAAAGGAAAGTTCTGTTAGCACTTACATTGCAACTTTAAGCATTTAAAAAAAAAAAAAAAAGTGTTGTTCGTCTACCTCATGAAGCCAAACACATTTTTGCAACCTTGTTACCAAAATTTGGGACATCTGTGAAAACAGTTTTAAATCCGGATTGTGTGAATTTGGGATTTCTGACAAATAAACAGTCAACTTTTAAAATTAAACAAATCACTTGTGGCACACCATTAAAGAGGTTTTCTCTAATTAAATTAGTTAATTTATAAAAAATAAAAAAAACTAGGTAATACCATTAAATATTGCAACAGATTATCAAATACAGATATTTGATGTAACTCAACTGCTTTTAATGCTAGGTCCATTTTATAGAGAGTCAAACATAGTGGTCTCATAGACCTCACAACATAAACACTGCGCTTGTGCCTCTGATGTTTCTCAGCTATTCCTTTGCACACTTGAGTGAAACTAGAGCGTGTTTGGCAACAGTCTTCTGTTACCTGTGACCGTCTCGTCAGTAAGAGTGTAAGACCGGGTGATGGAAACTGTGCGTGAGTCCCTGCGTGTTTGTATCCAATGTCTAGATCTTCAGATTGAAGCCAAAGCTAAGGTAATGAAGGAAGCTTAATTCTGATTGGATTACAGACATTTCCTTTCACATTCTTCTCAAAGAAATGGCCAAACAGAATATGCAATCTTTAACCCTTAAACGCATACCTTGAGTCTTTAGTGACCCGGGACGTCATTCACTACCCTCCTCCTCATTCATTTTTTAAAAGTTAGACATCAATCTTCTTAGTATTCCTCAATCAATTCATTACAAACAATATAACAAGAAAAAAGAAAAAAATATATTAAAAAAATGCCTGTTTTTCCATTCATTTTTTGGTAAAAAAAAAAATTGTATAGGGTCGCTAACGACCCGAGGTGTGTAACAGTGTAAGTATATTTTTTCTGCACAACATTAACTGAATCTCTGATGACTGAATAAGTGCAGTTCATCTTTATTCCTCAAGGTGGCAATGTCTGACACACAATGATGAAGTGATGTTTCACTCATAGTTACCGCAGGCAGAAAACAAAAGAATAGGAAGAATCATCAGCAAAACTTGAAATGTCTCAGTGATTTACTGCAGAGCAAGAACTGAACGCAATCAAATATTACTGTCACTGTCACTGATGGTGGATCTGGTGAAGAAGCTGTCAGAGATCAAAATATTACTTTGAAGATGATAGTTTTGAGAATATGTTTGAGATGGTGAATATGAGGCAGATGCTGAATGTACTGGGAAATGAGCTCTGACGAGGACAGTGATGATGGTATAAAACATCTGCTCAAACTGAACCCTTACAAGCTCCAAAAGATAACAAAATATGCTTTATTTTATTCTTCTGTAATCGTTACTCTAATATCAGGAGAGTTTTATATTATCGTGACAGGTAGAGATCATCGATGTTAGATATAGATCCAGGTCTCTAAAGACACCAATATGCAAGAATGATTGGCGAAACATTCATGCATTTAAGGGTTAAAGAAATGGTCTATGCTAAATTAAGCTCAATCAATAGCAAAAATTCCAGTTAGGGTTAAAAACTTGCAATAATGTGAACAATGTTCGCATCCAGTTGGTTTCGGTAGAAATGTGAAACTCATAATTTTATTAAAACACTTACATTAAAGTGTGTTTTTAACCAAACCCTAATTTTTTGCAGTGGGACTACTGTTCTAAGTGCACACAGTGTCAGGTACAAACATAGCAGATGTCTTTTGTTTAGACTGCTGTTGGCCGTTTTTCATCGTCTGACATTATGAACATATGCAGACCACATGAAGGAGACAAGTTTATGTTCTGTTGATTCTAGACAATGGTCTGGCAATGGTCTGCTCATTTCCATGTAAACAAGGAATTTACAACACCTCCTTTCTTAGAAGTATCCATGCTTGGACACTATTTGAAACGTACCTGGAAAGACTGGAAATAACTTAAATAACAAAGATGTGGTGTACGGAAGCCAGAGCATTCCTTTGACACCCCCAGAAACGTATAATTCTGTGTTTCATGGAAATAACCCAGCTTCAAATTCCACAAAAGCTGTCAGACAGCATCAGATATTACACTGGAAGAGAGGATGGCTTGTATGAACCCATTTCTGCATTTACATTTCCCCTTAAGTCATTGCTCAAAGAGAAATGATAGACTAAAAAGGTCACTATTTACCATTCATTCCCTGCATCTCATACATACTCCCAATGGACTCCAGTCACTAACAATTATCTGTGCCATTAATAGCAGACACTGTGAATTATATCGGTTTTCAAACACTTTAAAGTAAAGTTTACCTTCAGGTGATACACCCAAATGAAAACTCTAAATTATACATATTTGTAAAAAAGTGATTACAACACATTCGTCCTCCAACTGGTCTCAATGACATACTATTTATGCTAAAACTAAATAAATGATGTATAAACAATTTTAATAAACTAAACTGAACAACTATAATATTGCGCAATATTTAATTTTCCAGGCTGAAACTATATTTAAAGTATTAAATAGTATTTTAATAATAGCTGTATAAACCAAAAATTTCCTCAAACACAATACGGACTTCAATCAAAATATTTTACGAAACAAATGTTCCTAAAACTAAAAAAAACTGGCAATTCTCCAGTTCACAACAGCAACAAAGAGCTAAAGAATACACAACAAAGAACAATTTCACATCCAAACATCCTGAACAAATGAATATTTTCAGACAAAATTTGAAAATGGCAATCAATTGCATTTCCTCCCAAAATTTTGGTGTCTGATATTATGATTTATTCCTATTTTTTGTGTGTGTTGTATAGCATGTAAGAAAGACAGTACATCCAGGCCACTTGGGGGAGCTCTTACCTCGTCCCATTCTGAAGTGAAGGAAGGTGATTTTTCCAGCCTTCTCTTAGCGGTGCTGCAGTTGGACACCGACTCACTTCGTCCACCCAACCCCGTCTCTTCCTCACCGGGTGGAGACACCAGCAGGTCGGAGTCGGACTTTGAAAGGCTACGTGCTAGCTTGAGATCTCCCGGTGGAGGCATCCTTCTCGTCAACGGAGGATCGCGGGCCGGTGAGTTGCGTTTTGGCGAATCTCGTGGCTCTTTGTGGACTGTGGCGTAGATAGCTTTGGGGTCAGTGTCCTGGAGAATGGTTTCCATGGTGACCGCCGATTTGGGATGGGGAAGGTGAGCAGAGCTCGCAGATGTCGAAGTGTTGGAAGCCTCGCCGGACTTCACTCCAGAGGACGGCAGTCTGAATGCTTCCTCCCGACAGTCGACCACTGGCGAGGAACCGTGAAGCAGACCAGTGAACTGCTCAGGAACAGCAGCGCTTTTATCCTGACCGTGCGATGAGCTCTCTGTCAGAGAACAGAGGAGAGAGAGAGAGAGAGAGTGAGTGAGAGAGAGAGAGAGAGAGAGAGAGAGAGAGAGAGAGAGAGGGAGTTACAGACAGACTGTGGAGCAATATCTAGTCCAGATAACATGAAACCACCCACTCTACTACTGTCCTGTGCCTAAAACAGATCTATTATTGTTTTCTGACTGGAAAAGAAAGAAAGAAAGAAAGAAAGAAAGTTGGCCTCACCAATTCCAAAGTGCCCAAGTTACAGAATTCCAAGCACAGTCTATAAGCAACTGACATTTCTCCATAGAGATCTGTTTGTGACTTGCTTGTTCTATTCCCTCCCTCTCTCCCTCCCTCTCTCTCTGTCATACTGCTAACAAGCAGACAGCTTTATAAGGCTTGCTTCCAGAGAAGTTCTGCCTCACTGAGGATTCCCTTCATTATGAGTGGCAAGCTTGAGACAGGATACCACAGAGATGACTGTGAAAGAAACACTCGCTCTTTCTCCACGTTGCCACACCGTTCTGCGTTAGGTTCTTAAATGAAATCCCTGCTTTGTGATTATAAAAAATTACAGACCTCTTCTTGCACTTTCTCTCTGGCCTAAAACATATTGTGGGCAGGGACATGAACACTTCTTTGCTACCTTGATTTCAAGAGAGCGACTGAGAGCGTTGCATTCTCAGCATCTCCACAGGGAGCACTATAGCATATGCTAGAGCAAATTGGCGTCTTCCATGGTCAGTTTTCATAACTACTGTTATGCTGGAGCAAGTTTACACGGAAAATTTTAACCTCGCTGAATTAGTTAGATAAAAGTTATTTTTAAAGATGCAAAGATGCCTACTTCCCTACTATATAGTAAGGTATGAGTATGAGTACTCGGATGACCTACTACTTCCACTGAGATTCATAAGTGAGCATCTGATGGACACTTTGCTATCCCATGAGGCTACGGGAGAGGATTTATGAATGGCATTGAAGCGATGCAACTGATGCTCCAAGTCATATGACAATGACAACATGGCGGATGTAAAACGCACAGATTTACGTTCAGATTTCATACTAAACACATTCATAGTATATAGAACATACTTTTTTAAAGGTCGCAAAGTTTTAACAAATATAGTATCAACTAGTGTTGTCACGTTACTGGACTTTCCAACTTCGATACGACACCTTAAAAGAAATCGATATTTGATACCATTTTCGATACCATGGGGAAAACTGCCAAATATACTGCCATACAGATAATTTGTTATTATCTTATATTATCTTTGAGTAATTTTGTTGTAATAGCTTACACACAGAACAGGGAGGCTTTATTTGAATCGTTGAACTACATTTAAAAGGCAAAAGCCTCTAAGTCTGTCTGACTTTTTTTATTTAAAATTAGCATTTCTGTCACGGTCCTATGTATAGGTTTCTACTACATTCTAAGTAACAGTACTTCTGAATGGGCATGACAGACAACAGCAGGTTTATTAGGCTGCTGTCACTTTAAGAGCTTATGCACAGATATACAGTTACACAACACGCGTTCTCAACTATTTACGCTCCAAAACTGACTGTATTTACCTGAATACTCGGCAAGATGAGCATTTTGACAATTTTGTATGTATTTGATCGTTTAGGCACAATAAGCCGCGAGTTACGCGTGAGCTGTTTGAGAGGCGGCTTTATGAGGGCGCCACTTTTGGTTAAGCACAATACCTGCAACCCCGCACCAAAATTCAGGACATGTAACACTATTCAACCGGAGTGAATGAGACGAGTGAATGAGAGGAGGCGGGTGCGTGTCAAACTGTCAATTCATAGTCGAAGAGAAGGGAAAGTGAGAATGTGTAGCTGGTATCAGAATAACGAAGTATTATTTTTGACAACACTAGTACCTACTCAGACTGTATGCCATTTTGGAAGCAGCTAGACAGGCATTTCAAGGAAACTCTATCGCCCCCCTTACAAGAAATGCAAGTATGGGAATGTGCAATTGCAATTTGTTGGCCAATACTCGCATCAGTGTTTGTGCTCTTGTACTACATTGTACTATGTTACCGGCCTAAACAGAACACTACACACACACACAGACCATGAGATAAATTCAACCCCAGGTTACAGATATGACCCAGGCGGCTGGGCAAACAGCCACCATACCAGAGAGATATCGTGGTGTTGCATGTCATGTTTGGTGATGAGAAAACCAAGTCAGCCATGTCAGAGCCTAAGGTCAGAAACATTCTGTATACACGTAAACACAAACATACTGCAAGCACTGTTCACATTGTACAATACTGAACATAAATCTTGCAATACAGCAGAAGTAAAAAAAACTCAAGGGGGTGACGCTGTTACTTTCATAACTTCTCTGGTGCAGTTAAACAGGATTTATTATTAATCAGGTAGCTATTTAACTAGTCCTACCGCTCCAAGTAAGATTTGAACCAGCATTAAATGGCATGGGAGGCAGGGCAGGGCAGGGAAGTGAGGTTTACTTGCACAGCTCTTACTAGCTGGCCTGTTACACAAACCTACCTAAACCTTATTTCAATCCAGGTCACGGCATCAATGTAACTGGTCCTACTCACTGCTTCAAGTGGGATTTGAACCAAGGTCAACCAACATGGGAGGCAGGCGGTCTTAACAAGGACTCTAAAGAGCACAGTCTGTAGTGAAAGAGTTTAACTCCAACCCTAATCAGACACTTCTGAACCAGCTAATTAAGGTGCTCAGGATTATTTGAAAACAACAGCCAACAGGGTTGCAAAATTCCAGAAACTTTCCAGGATTTTTGGAAACTTTCTAGAAGTTTTCGGAAATTTACCGGAAATTTTAATAGCCAATTGGGCTGGCTACCCCTTCTAGCATCAACCGCTAATATGCCTCGTAAGGCCAGGGGAGTGAAGTTTACCTGCACAGCTGGTACTAGCTGGCCTCCACTGCACTAGCTATAAACATGTTGGCAGCTAAAGCCAAATCTCTTTTCAAGGCAAGTCATTTCACTGTGTGGACATCTTGGGAATGCACTATATTATCAATCATACAGGAGTAGTACAGCTCCTATCGAACGGAATGGGAAATATCAAGATTTTACCCATTTTGCCCAACCCTCAAAAGTACGAACAACTCGTAGAAGGACAGTCTATGCTAATGCTAGCTTTAGTGCAGTTGATAAGGCACATGTGTTCCATATAATTGTACATCG
The DNA here is from genome assembly GCA_039654625.1 of Rhinogobio ventralis. Classification (NCBI taxonomy): domain Eukaryota; kingdom Metazoa; phylum Chordata; class Actinopteri; order Cypriniformes; family Gobionidae; genus Rhinogobio; species Rhinogobio ventralis. The sequence continues at coordinate 28,188,287 of CM077203.1, read as the reverse complement.
TTTGTGCAAAGAAATGTAGGAAATGTTCCACCTATCTTATGTTTTTGATGACAAGGACAGGATAGGATCAGACACAAATTCATCTGTCATATGGTAGAAACCCCTAAATTAGGCAGATATTGACCTGAACAAGTTCTATGACATTCTCACACCATCGAAAATTGTGCGCAAAACTAAGCAAAGTGAAAGAAAATACAACCAAGACTATTGTTTTGGGTCGCCTTTTGATACCCAATGTAAAATTTGTATATTGAGGCTGAACCAGGGTCTCTTGAGTTTATTTGTGGCAATGTGAGTTTCTGTTAAAGTTAAAGACAACCCTGCGGTGAAAATCAAGTTTTTAATGTCTATGTGGTGTTTTTAATATGCAAACCATGTGCAAATTCATAAGTCAACACCATTGCTAAGTATTTTCTCCTTAAAACTGCAATGAAAAAAAAAATATATGGTGTTTCTGACATCACAAACTAATCACATCAACGTGTGGGCGGGCTTTAGCATATCATTAACTATGACTGCTCTGAAGCAGACGAGTCTCGGGAGAAGCCAGGTTATCCCAGTATATTTTTCTGTTGATATGAAAAATTGTGAACATTTAGCAATATAGCAGGTGAATTATGTATATGGAGTGTCTATTTACACCAAGTGCAAATAGCGTGCCTTGTTGGCAAGTGCTATTCGCACTAGCTCCACCTAACAATGCCTGGTTGGCCCAAACAAGATTAAAAAAAAAACATGGATATTTCAATGTCTTCAGTGGCGCAGTCAGTAAAGTGTAAGGCTTAAAGATCTAGGTTTTGATGCGATCGACCCGGGTTTGAATCTGCCTTTTGCCGAGCTCGCTCTTCTCCCTTTTTCCCATCACATAGGAAAGGAATTTACTTTTAATAAGAATTAGGAAAATGTTCTAAAAGTGGAAATAAAGTGCCTAACGAAATGTTTAATAATAATAAAAGCATTTATTGGGTAGGGTTAGGGGTAGGTGTAGGGAGGGCTTTTATTGTCCCATTAAGGTGGCATCCGTTTAATAATTTTAATAAATATAATCATTTACACTATGTTATTATTGCATCCTGTTAATGTACAATACTGAGGTGCAAATAGTATGTATCTGTCAAAATAAAGTATAAATTGCATGTAAGTACTATTTACACATTGCAAAGAACTGCTACTTTTACATGGTGTAAATAGAATATATCACTATTTTCACTTAGGGTAAATATCATCTATCGCTAAGAATATGTTATATCCGCTGCCTTATGTATATGATGTATATTATGATGTTATGATGAACAATATACTTTTCTCCACTGCTGTTCTATGATGTTCAAAGCTTTTCTAAGGATGTTGATTTTTAGAAGACATGGTTTGTGTAACATTAGCAGCACACTGTTAGCTGTTTGATAACGTAGTCAAGCAAAAGGCTAATCATATTAATTACTGATATGTGTCCGACAGTGTAGAGAGCGATACATAAAACGCATTACCAATCTGATACATCGCCTATAAGAGTGAGTGGAGGCGGGGCTCATTTGCATTTTCATGAATCCACGTATACTAAATGAAGCAATGGTGTAAGCTATTTAGGGTATGAATAAATTTTTTCACAGGAAAAAAAAACTTTTAAATGTCATTTTGGTGATCAAAAATGAGTTTCATAGGATCAAATTATTGACTACAGGGGGACTTTAAATCCTCTCAGCTCTAATGTTTGGCTTACAATCAACTACAACTGAGCAACTCTCTCCTGAGAACTTAATGTTTCAAGCTATCCAAGGAATTGTGACTGAACAAACCACCCACTCTGTGAGGGGCTGACGTGTGCTGGAGAGACACACGGCCAGAACCATGAGTCCAATCACTTTCTCATGTAACACACCCAAACACACACACATACAGACAGATTGGGCCTTCAGTCTTTGTTTGCACTTGTGACATCATTATAAATCAATAACACCCTCTGGAGAAGATGAAGTCAGTGCTGTTCCCCATCCAAACCCAAGGCTTTAGCTAACACACTACACATTGACAGCATTTTTCCATGTTTAATCAAACAACATGTTCGTTTCCAGTAACTACATGCATGCACTGGTTAAATCATCCAATGTTCAATGAAAAAAAAAAAAAAACACTGTGAAGAACACCATAGCCCTGTTTTCTAAACCTAGTGCCTCGCAATCTGCCGTCTACGTCACATTTTAAGGTGCGGTCACATTAGTGAAAATTCTGTGAATTTTCATGAGCAAAAATATGAAGCACTGCTCACACAGAAGTCACTTTCAAACCAAGCAGCTTTCAGTTGGTCGCATGACTAACTTCATGAGTGAAATCTGTGCTGGGAAATTGCAGCTTGCACAGATTCCTATTGAAATGACTGGAAGAGTTTTGCAAAATTTCACCTAGCAACAACATATGTACACCTTAAGCAGCATACTAACTGAAATGAAATTGATCTGAAACCCTTTAAATACACGCCACACAAATAGCAGTCCCATGTGAATCGCACAAGGCTGAACTATATGCACTTCTGTAGAGTTCAATTCCAGAGTTTCAAGTTAGCATGTGCCCAACAATGCCATACAGTAACATGTTTAAAAAATGAATAGCACTAGATAATAACAAAACATTTAACCAGCCTAAGCTGTTCTCCTAGCTTGGTCAGACTGGTCTGGAAGATCACCCTCATCCTTCCCTAGGGTCATTTTCCCGAATTTACCACCTCACCCTACCCGACTCGGAGGACCACAGACCCGGACACACACCCACGCCATACCACCTCACCCTACCCGACTCGGAGGACCACAGACCCGGACATGCCCCACCACCATACCACCCCTCTCTACCCCACTCGGAGGACCACAGACCCGGACACACACCCCTACCATACCACCTCACCCTACCCGACTCGGAGGACCACAGACCCGGACACACACCCCCACAATGCCACCCCTCCCGAATTTAAAAAAAGAAAAGAAAAATTTTTTTTTTAATTGGAGTGGTCCAAGACCCCAGGACTTTTGTCACACTGGAACCATGAATACACAAAAAAATTGACTTGATTTGAGGAGTTTTTGTGGTTTAAATAAAAATACAAAAAAGTCAAATCAGTCCCCAATTTGACTCCCTTAGCAATCAATGGAATGCTTCAGTATACATAAAAAAAAACTTAAAATTAAACTTGATTATTTTATAATGTCTACATGTGTCTCTGAATGCATACTGAAGAGATAAACTCGAGAACTGACTATAGGACCCAGCGGAACAGCTCGTTTGCTCCATATAGCTATGAGGCCAACTAGTGGCAGGAGTCATGAAATATGTTATATAAAACATTTTTTCCACAAGAGGTAAGCAGAGACACCCAAATTGACCCAATGTGAGATATTTTGAGCTGTTTATTGCATGTATTAGAGAGCTTTTTTTTTTTATTTAAGTTGAAAGAATCTGAACAATGTGCTTAAATTATATTATTTATTTATAAAATCTAGTAATTTACATAAAATAAAAAATAATAATAAAAAAAAAAAATTGCATTAAAAATAGAAAAAATATTACCAAAATAAAATGATATAAGCTTTCTGGACCAAAAAAAATTATAATAGTAGGGCTATAATAATTGTTGTATAATTTTAGGGCTCCAGGTCATTTTGACCCGCAAGGGAAGGATTTGTTATAGGATGCAAGGAGAGGATGAGCTTAAGCTGGTTTAAGTGTTTTTTTAGAACATGATCAGTATTGAATGAAATAAGGACATTTATAACATTTATCATAATTGAACATTTTTAAACATGCATTTTAGAGGGGCATGGAGACTAGTAGGTTGACCGGCTAAACCATCCAAAACCAGCTAAGACCTGCAAACTAGCTTTGGCAGTTTTCTTTTTTCATCAGGCTTCTCTTAAATGCATTTGCCATTTAGGCAATATACCTTTGCATTGTAAACGCACCTATGATACCTTGATGAAGTCATGTGACAACAATATAGCAAATTAGCTATTATTACTAGGAATAATGCCTACTATTTCATTTATTATTATTATTTTAAATAGAAGGCTGCACACAGTGTATACAGTGTTGCACTGAGCAAGTTTTTTCTATTTCGAACACAACCAAGCACACTTGAGCAGTGCTGACATCTGATGAGCTGAAGTAATGTCACCCCTCAGAATGTTCTAGTGTAACAGGGCCGAGTTCAATCGCCAGCTGTTGCGTCTCCTCAGCGAAGTGCTAAGAGCTTTCGAGGTGAGTGCCAACAGTGAGAAACCTTTATTAAAAGAGGGAAGGGGGGACGTCTAAAACGCACATGATTTTGCACTTAGGATGAAGCTTTCATCTCCAAAACACTAAGGTCAGAACTTCCTTCAAGGCCTCAATACATCAACGCATCACTCCCGCTGTGAGCCCCAGACATGAGAAATATGACAAGCTTACGCCCTGTTATTTGGGTGTGTGCTGGTGTGTGTCTACAGACTGATTTCCTGCAGCGTAATTGACAGGTGCCGAGCGCAGCACGGCTGTGGAGGCGGCAGCTGAGGAGAGACGGCTCTGCTGTTTGTTTAGAAACACGAGGAGAGAGCGGGGCTTTAATATAACTTCCAATGACATTTATCACACGTACCTATGTTATGAAAATGCAACCATATTAAAACAAGAACTTTATACTATGCTACAATATAATGTCTGCTCTTACTGTAAGTTTCACCTTTAGAGTGAACTAAGCCGTAATGGCATTTCTCTTGGACTCTGGGCCAATAACTAGAGTCGTGTTACACTGAGTAAACATTGTTCTAAGTTAGGCAAGGATTTCTAAATGACCAGAGAGGATCAGAGAGGGACACAAGAGACAAATGCACTGGACAAATGTCCACTTTTGTGCTACCATCCTACCAGTATTCTTGCTCCAAAACTGTTGACAATTGTAGATATTTTGGAAGAGTTCACCTCAAAAGAAATATTAATTTTGAAAACTTTTATGGTGCTTGAATGGTGATTGAGGACGTCACTACTTCCCCCTTCTATGGAAAGGATCAGTGTGAACATTCTTCAACATTTCTGCTTTTGTGTTCCACAGTAAAAAATATTAAGCAAACGCAAAAGTTTTCCCCCCATGTCCCTTTAGGAGCTCCGTAGGAATGACATAAGTTGAATAAATAATATATAAAATTAACTTTTCATTTAAACACAGCCCAAAAGAACATCTCAGACAGAAGCAAAGCATTTTAAAGAGTAAAGAACATGTAGTCTTAATTTGTTTGATACATATTTGGTTGCTAAATCGTAGATGTCACTGAACCTGTTATATTGTTATTCAACTATGGCAACTGCATTGTAAAGAGTCATTGGGAAGTGAGCATTCACATACGCACACACTTACCTCCAGACGTCTGGCCTGTGCTAAAAGAAGGTGCAGGCGGCTGCAGCGTGTTTGTGTTGGACCCTGGAGGTCGTGGGTCAATGTGTGCGGTGGTCTTTCGCTGCAACAACACCACCAATAATCACACATTAAGGAATGTCTAGCTTTTATCAGATGTGCAATCACACACAAAACAGATGCTGCATACAGACGATAATTGGCTGTCTACTGCACATTAGACAGTGTCCGGACAGCGTGACAGATGTGAGACTGCAACAAAAAAAAAAAAGTGATGAAAAAAATAAAACGACAACAAAGCTCTGTTCCAAAAACGTCGAGCTTCCTATGCAGGCAGCATTTTAATGCATCATGGGTAACTCCTGACCTGAAGCCTGTTCCAAAAGGGAACTCAATTATGCTGCCTCCTAATATACTTTGTTTTAGCAGTATCTTTCACAAAGGAGGCAATCCAAGAAATACAAGATGGCGAACAAGAAAAAAGTTGATTATAAATAAGCATATCATTCAATATACTGAAAAATCGAACTAAAATGTATTATTTCACCAAATACTTGTGTGTGCTGTATAGTTTGTGTTTTTAGAATAATCAAGCTATTAGCTTAGCGACATGCTAAGTTGAGTCTCTTGTGTGAAGCATTATGTGTAAATGCCAAAAGCATTTTAAATCACTCACTTATGAAGTGGCATAGCAGTTGGGATGTGGCCTTATAAGGCAGCTGCCTATTTAGGAAGTAGGCAGTGAGGTTTTGGAATGGAGCTCAAGCTTAATAAATCAACATTCTCACCTGAGGTAGGGCACTGTTGGAAGACTTGGCTGAGATGTCCACATCTGGAGATAAAGACACCAAGTTATGTCAATAGAAAGCTACAACAATAAAATAAAGACAACAAAAGACCACATCTTAACACAAAATAAGGCCACATCTTGTAAATTTGGGATATATTGATTGACTTTTAAGACATTCCTTTTGAAACTGTTATTTTAGCATTAGTAGCTTATTTTTGATTTTCATTTTAATTTGAGTTTAAGTTTTGTCTAAGTTTGCCATTTGTTTGTCATTTTTATTAGTTTATGAATTTTTCTATGTAGTTTTAACCTTTTTGAGCATAGATGTGAAAATGCATTATCCAAACTTAAATGGCTGGAATTCATGAATGCTTTGGAATACAGATTTGTCTATTTTTAGAAAGAAAGAAAGTCAAATGAAATTTATTAAATAAATAAATACGTATATGTATGTATGCATGCATGCATGCATGAATAAATCATAAAATAATAATAATTTGGTCTCTAAAATTGATAGAAAATCAAAGCCATATGTCTAAGTTGTGTTCAAAATTTTAAACTGACATAACAAAAAGTGAGGTTCCTATGAGATTTTGTTTAGACGCAAATTTTTTTTATTTCTGATGCATTCTTCTTTCACAAATTAATATATTTCAGTCACAATATCAATTCCATCACAAAACGGTCACCAAACATATAAACCTTGAGTCTCAGACCTTTCCAAGATTAGAAAAATATTTGATTATAAAATAGTGCAGTAAATTCTGTAATATGAACAGTGCCCACTAGGGGGGAGCAGCCCGCTAAAAGGTTTAAAGTAACGTTTACATCATAACACAATGTCTGATTTCAATGACAGTTTTCGAAAAAGATGAATTTTGAGGGTTATTTATAATGATTACTAAAATATGTGTTTAAAGTCAGTAAAAAAAAGTTTGGCACGTGGGACACTTAACCCTTAAACACATACCTCACGTCTTCAGTGACCCGGGACGGCGCTAGAGAATTTTGAACGCAGGTGCTGAGGGGGCACTAGATCATTGACGGGGGGAGCTGTGCAATTATATATTTATAAATACTATTAATAAATATGAGCAAAACTTGGTCATTTAATTTTTAACATTAAATTATTTTATTTATCACAATTTAAGTTAAGTTTTAATTTTATTAAATTGAACAAGCACAAAATTCATTATTCAATCGAATATTCTTAAAGATTTTGTATAGGCCTATTCATTGAACAAAATTTCAGTCAAGGACAATATGCCATCAAAAAGCACCCACAGCACCGGGAAGGGGAAATATCAGTATTCACCAAATTGGTGACAACAATCACTTAGTATTTACAGTCTCAAATCAGGACAATGCGACGGTTATGATGATTGACGGAAAAAAGTTCCAGTTGTATTAGCTGCCGTCTCTGCATCCGTGGCAAACGTGTCAGACTTCGTACAATCAACATCTGAACCGTTCTCAACCTCTGGCTGAGATAAGTTAATGTTTTTACTAGGAACTAAATTTGAAAATCACAAGATCGCTTACTTGGCAGAAGGAAACGCTCCATTTTTAAAAAAAATGAAATGCTACTACATTATAAGCATGACAGCGTAGCTACAATTCACGTGACACGTCACGTCACATATGTTACGCACGCTTAATGAGTTAAATGTTTTAAATTATTTACTTATGTATTAATTAGAATACAGCCTAAATGTTTGGGGGTGCTATGGGGGTGCTTTGGTCTTTCTTGGGGGTGCTGAAGCACCTACTAGCCCCTCCCCAGCACCACCCACGTTCACTACCCTCCTCCTCATTCATTTTTTAAAGTTAGACATCAAACTTATTCCGCAATCAAAATCATTATAAACAATATAACAAGAAAGAAAATATAAGAGAATGTCTGTTTTCTAATAATTTTTTTGTGAAAAATGTATAGGGTCGCTAACGACCCAAGGTGTGTAACAGTGTAAGTATATTTTTTCTGCACAACAGTAATTGAATCTCTCATGACTGAATGAGTGCAGTTCATCTTTATTCCACAAGGTGGCAATGTCTGACACACAATGATGAAGTGACGTTTCACAGACGTTTCGCAGGCAGAAAACAAAAGAATAGGAAGAATCATCAGCAAAACTTGAAATGTCTCAGTGATTTACTGCAGAGCAAGAACTGAACGCAATCAAATATTACTGTCACTGTCACTGATGGTGGATCTGGTGAAGAAGCTGTCAGAGATCAAAATATTGATTTTGAAGGTTTTGAGAATATGTTTGAGATGGTGAATATGAGGCAGATGCTGAATGTACTGAAATGAGCTCTGACGAGGACAGTGATGATGGTATAAAACATCTGCTCAAACTGAACCCTTACAAGCTCCAAAAGATAACAAAATATGCTTTATTTTATTCTTCTGTAATCGTTACTGTAATATCCGGAGAGTTTTATATTATCGCGACAGGTAGAGATCCATCCGTTAGATATAGATCCGGGTCGATAAAGACCCCAATATGTAAGAATGATTGGCGAAACAGTCAATTTAAGGGTGCATTTAAGGGTTAACAGGTTAATTTTTTTTTATTTTAGTTTTAGTATTTCAGCTTCTTATTTTATTTTAGCAAGTTGCCATGGCAATGCTTCTAATTTTCGCTTAAGTTTATTCATTATTTTATTTCAGCAATTTCAGCAATTTTTTATGTCAATTTGCAAAACTGATTTTTAATAGTCTCAGTTTACAATAACAGCACTGTTTTGAAATCACTGATTCTTTCAAAGAAACACTAGATGTAACATCTATTCTTATAGTATAGCATAATGTTGTAGTTCTTATTTTCGGTGACGACAGTATCATATATTTATGAGGGGCATATGCAAATTGGCTCATGTTTAATAAAAGTGGTGGGGCAAATCTGTGAAGCTTGTGTGAGGTCTCAGAACAAGACGACCCACAGCACCATGCCAAAGTCATGTAGGAAATATGTGAGTGTCCGTACCTCTCTTGTTTTGTGTGTTGTTGGGGATTTTGGTCTGTGCTGTGACTAACAGTTCATATGTGTGGTCCTCCTCTTCCAGGGGCTCGACGCGTTCATCCACACTGCTGTTGGTGTGAACCGCCTGCAGAGAAAGAGAGAGAGACAACTCAGCTCATGCAGAAAACACTGACATAAAAACCAGTCGCTTATTTCACAGTCTATATTGCTTTATGAGCATCAGTCCTTTGAAAATGATGACCTTTCTAAAAACAGTGGGTAACAGAGTCAAGTATGGATGGCTTACATTTATATGACACAGTCCAGTGAGTGATCATTTTGCTCTCACTGCATGAACGCATCAAAACAAGCTTTGGAAAGTCTGGCCTACTACTTCAGTTCAGAGTGTTTCACAAAACTGAGTGAAGTTTTGAATCTCTGTATCCAGCCGCAGAGACAGAGCTGGAGTGTGTTAGTATTGGTCATGGGCTCCTGAGTCTTTCAGACAGAAGTTTTGCTGTGTGTTGCAGAGATCCACAGCATTAATATTCATGAGGATGCTGTTTGATTTAGGTAGACGTGCGGAAACAGCAGTCAGCGAGTGGAAGGACAGATTCAAAAGCCTCTCTGCCGCAATGTTCATTGTTCTGCTCTCCAGCCTGTGCACTGCCGCGAATAATTCAAGTAGAAATTAAATATAGATAATAAGGTACACTAACAAACAATGGTTAATTTTAAGCATGTTATAGCACCTGGGTGTACCATGAAAATATCATGGCAATTATTCCCGATATAGCAAAACCATGGTATTATTATTAATTATTCATGTTGATTAGCCATTGAAAACCTACTATGTTTTTCTTTCAGATTGTGGCAATTCGTTTTTTTGTGGATATATTCATACATTCATTATAGAGTGTAATAGTCGGGTTCCAGAAGTAAAAACTCCAATAATTTTCTCCATAAGGAAACTGATTTTGAATGATAACTTATAAACCTTTAAAGACAGCTTTAATGTGTGCTACGAGATTGTTAATACTTGGTATTTGCTTCAACTGAAGCTGTCAGCCTGCACTATTTCAGCTTATTTTTAAAATAATCGTGTATAACAGCAGAATTCGAGGTGAAAAACAGCCCTGACCCATCGAGGCATGGACTCCACTAGACCCCTGAAAGTGTGCTGTGGTATCTGGCACCAAGATGTTAGCAGCAGATCCTTTAAGTCCTGTAAGTTGCGACGTGGGGCCTCCATGGATCGGAGTTGTTTGTTTAGCACATCCCACAAATGCTCGATTGGATTGAGATCTGGGGAATTTGGAGGCCAAGTCAACATCTCAAAATTGTTGTCCTCCTCAAACCATTCCTGAACCATTTTTGCTTTGTGGCAGGGTGCATTATCCTGCTGAAAGAGGCTACAGCCACCAGGGGATATCGTTTCCATGAAAGGGTGTACATGGTCTGCAACAATGCTTAGGTAGGTGGTACGTGTCAAAGTAACATCCACATGGATGGCAGGACCCAAGGTTTCCCAGCAGAACATTGCCCAAAGCATCACACTGCCTCTGCCGGCTTGCCTTCTTCCCATAGTGCATCCTGGTGCCATGTGTTCCCCAGGTAAGCGACGCACACGCACCCGGCCATCCACGTGATGTAAAACTTCACCTGGTCATAATGTTATGTTATGCCTGATCGGTGTATAATATATACATATGCATATTTAGCAATAAACGTAAAATATTTAGCTTTTATACATATAAACAACATTTGTAAATGAGTAGTTTTATATTCCTCCATTTTTAATTTGATTATGCTGTTCGCAATGCTTAATGAGATTGCAGTTCTTGTCGTTTTGACATTTTCAAAAACCTTTTTGCTTCAAATCAATAGTGTTGTGATTCACCTCGTAGCTGATTGGCTTGGTTCATGGCTTATAGCTCTTGAACGAAGACTATTTTAAAATCCCTATGTGAAAAAGAATGAGAAAATGAAAGGAGGCAGGCACTGTCGCACTCTATTAACTAATTAATGCACTAATTAATGCAATTAATGCACTCTATGATGAATAAGGGAAATGGCTGCTTCACGACCAATTTGAAAGTTGTGTGTGCCTGGCAATTGTATGTGAACAAGAGAAATGTTAATTATAAATAAGTATATTTCATTAAAATACCGGAAAATAATGCACCCAATGTTTGTGTGTCCTGTGTATTTTTGTTTTTTGAGGATCAAGCTATTAGCTTAACAACATGCTAATATCAAACTCTACAGGAATGCATTGTGGGTCACTGTAATCCTTCACTAAATAGCAAAATACCATGGTATTACCACAATGATTCCTCCACAGCACTTTTTTTGTAAGGGAAAATAAATCCAATAAGAGATTTTAAATTAAGGTAAACAGAGAGGTGAACATTCCTCATTCACGTCTGAAGAAATCTGGTGACGATTAAAAGTTAGTAGAGAAAAAAAGTACAAATATACACTACACTATTAAACGATGATGGAGGCAGATATTGGAATGACTGGGCTGTTCTTCCAGAGGAATTCTTTAAGGATTCCAGACTTGATTTGATTTTATTTGAAATGTGAACCAAACAATGGAAGTCTGAACAGAGACTTTACCTCAGAGCGGAGCTCCTCTTCCTGTGCAGGCTGATTCTGTGGAGGATGTCGCTCTTTCTGTACGAAACATTCAACTCATTTACTATCAAACCTCTCTTTTTCTTTCTTTGGTTGTTTTAAAGAAAGACTTGAAGAAATTTAAGCTCAAAGTGAACACCAAAATGGACTTGCAATTCAAAGTCTCCATCTAGTGGAGGAAACTGTACTACACCAAATCTTCAGATTTCAAAGGCGGCCACTGAAAAGAAAGCTATTGAAAAGAACACTAAAGCAACTGACAAGTAAAACTGTGTGCACTGTATCACATCGCATCATCATGTAATTTATTGCTTTTATAAAAAGGCAAAAAGAATTTGATAAAATACACTGAAGTTCAATAAATAATTTAAAGGGGTCATGAATTGAGAAATACTTTTGAACTATAAAAAGGTCATCATATTATAAGAATATCCTGTAAGTTTCAGAACTGAAAACTTCCTTAGTCCAAAAACAGCTTTTATTGTAACCGTGCTCAGAGAACGACTCGTTGTAGAATAGGTGAAAGACCGCCTCTACAGAAGAAAATCAACGCCTACTACATCATTGCAACTTTGGTCCCGCCCACTGGCGTGTTAGTGAGATGACGAGGAAAGAAGAGATACAGGATCACTGGACCAAAAATAACATTGGGTCTCATTCACTAATAATTGCATGGATTCTTTCGTATTTATACGCACAGGAGAACTTCAAGAAAAATCTCCGCCTGATTCACAAAACGTTCGTAAGCACATGCATTTGTTCTTAACCTCGTTCTGATGTTAGTGAATTTGGAGCATTCTAAATGAGCGGCCGCGTGCACGAGATTAGTCATTTGCATAAAACATACCCAAACCATCTCCATATAAGGGCTTTCCGCACATGCTTTCCTTACAGCCTTTCGTCACTCTCGTTAATCTTGCCACTGCTTGCAGACAATCCATTACCTTCCAAAGGATCCTAATGGCAAGAATGTGCTTATTTATTTTCAACAATGTGAATGTCTCAGTTGAGCATTATTTTTGTGTATACGGTACATTATTAGTGTGGATTCTCTGGTAAATCAGTCGCAATTTCAGCACAGGCTTTGCAAACATACTTTTACGATATGGACTCGACAGTAATGCCACAATATGTGTGTAACCGTGTTAATTCTAATGCCTGATCTGTGACCAGTGCTTTCTGATATGTAATGATTCATGTACAATCATATGTTCTTTGTCTATGTGTCAGTAAATCAAACCAGTGATTAAACAGTCAACTTCACATTATTTCTCTTAGTAAGATGAAAATAATCTGCTATTTAAACTGTGATTGAATTGTATATAGAAAGCGATCAAAGAACGATCCCTTTACAATAATGCTATAATCAACACTTTTCACGATTAGTTAACCTTGAGAGCTGTAATAGTAAAAACATTTGAGAGAGTTCCACATGTAATACTAGCTATTTCATATGACGTCAGCCAATCACAGCAGTGGGCGTTTACGCTGAAGTCTCACAGCAGCCAATCACAGCAGTGGCCCTTTACGCTGAAGTCTCACAGCAGCCAATCACAGCAGGGGCCGTTTACGCTGAAGTCTCACAGCAGCCAATCACAGCAGTGGGCGTTTACGCTGAAGTCTCACAGCAGCCAATCACAGCAGTGGCCGTTTACGCTGAAGTCTCACAGCAGCCAATCACAGCAGTGGGCTTTTATGCTGAAGTCACACAGCAGCCAATCACAGCTGTGGGCGTTTACGCTGAAGTCTCACAGCAGACACGCCCCTTCAAACAGAGCATTCAAATCAGAGGGCTTAAAATCAGGGTAGCAAAAAATGCCTTTTATTTCTAAATTATGACCATTTTTGATGTAACAATAATACTAACATTACAAGCAACCCAGGAAACATGAAAAAAATAAATAAAACAATGCAGTTCATGACCCCTTTAAATGTATAATTAAATATTAATTTATTAATAATCACAAATCTTCTGCCATGTAATATAAATCATTAACTGGATGTTTATGGTTGCCAAGAAATGTATTAGCTTTTCATTAATATAGAATGTAAGGCCACAAGCGCATTTATTAGAATTTAACGAAGACTTTGGGACGAGGCTCATCCAATCAGATTCTAGAGTCTAAACTACAATTTTATCAATTACATTTCCTCATTTGCTAGAATATTTCTTACATATAAAATTGAAAGTACAATTTAAAATATATGAAAATGAAAGATTTGTACTCTCGGTGTTTAATTGGTTGTTTTCAAAGACCGAAATATTCGTATATCATATCCTCACCTTTCCGGCTTCACTGTCCGGTCGTCCGGAGTCTCTGTCCGAGGATTTTCCGCTGGCGAGGCTGTCGAGTGAGTGACACGAGGAGGCCTCAAACAGGGCTTCATACGGACTCTCTTCCACAGGGGTCTGAGCCAAACCGGATATGAGATCACTGACCTGCTGCTCCATTTCTCCTGTGAAAACACAAATTTATGCATTACAACATCTGTAGAACATGAGCATCATTTGTATTTGGGTTGGTGACAAAATTATTGTTGAGAGAGAGGAATCAGGATATGTCACTGGCCAAACTCAACCTGCGGCGTCTGTATGAGCACCACAATTATTAATTGGTATTAATTATAAATATAAATTAAAAATAATATAAAATAATAAAGTAAATTAGAACACAATATGTAGTAGTATTGGTGCATTCACGGCCAGTCGTAAATCACTAGACGACAACTTGGGACGTCCTAGAATTCTGCGTTTCTAAACTTAAATCTGTGTAATTAAGGCCCTGTTTACACCTGGTATTAATATGCGTTTTGGTCGATCGATTCGCAAGTAGACGAGGGAGACACATTCCCGTTTACACCTGGTGTTTTAATCTCTTTTGCACAAAAAAAAAATAAAAATGTACCAAGCACAATGTTCTCTCAATATTCCTGATTTCTAACACACACTCACAGCTAGGGATGCAGCGATTAACCGATTTCTCGATTAACCGCGCTTAAAAACGTCACGGTTAATTAACCGTAAAGGCTCTGCTACACCGAGTGTTTCTTTTGCACGAAACGAAAACAAAGTTACACCAGCTTAAAGTGCCGTGCTTATCGGAGACACGGAGGCTACTACTGTACACACTGGTTTAACTGTGGCAGAGGGACCAAACAGCGACGCTTTATTTCCACCAAAGAAACGTCTGGAGTCGGCAGTCTATAGCTGAGCCCCAGCGTGAGTTTTTTTTTAAAGCGGCCGTTATTTTAGAACGTACTATTTCCATCCCGACGCGTCATGCAGTCACAAATTAATACAGATAAGTATCGCGTTTATTTCGTTTTCCCTTTCTTTTTTCAAAATATTTACAAACTGGTTAACTATATCATGAATTATCATATACTCCGATTGTCAAATATGTGGATGCGTTTTGTCGTTTAAACACCTTTATAATGATCATGTTAGTTGATATAACGCACGATGAGTTAGAAATTCAGAGGATCTGTTTACATCACATAAATTCATCAATTTTCCCCGAAATACATACATATAAGTGGCCAGTGAACATGGGAGAAGAACAAACTTTATTGTTTCATGCACAATGTGTATCTGATATGAATAAAACAATTATTCAAAATATAATTGAAAGCATTATTATTGCAGCTATCAGTGTATGGAATTTAAATTTAATAAACTATACATGTCTTTTTTATATAGGCTAGTAATTTAAATAATTATTTAAATCTCTGAAACCTCAAATAAACATTATGTGGTTGAATAGTGATATATGAATAGTGATATATGAATAGTGATATATGAAAAGCACTGAGCGCATCGTCGGCTCAGTGCCAGCCAAAGCGCGGAAGCACGTTTGAATTTATCAGTGACGCAAACAAACAAACCAAAATAATAGACATGACTTTCTCAGGCCACATGTAAAATTAGATGAATTATTAAAAAGATTATGAATACGTATGGATGACAGTTAGTGACAGTAACAGTTCAGTTTATTCCCCTCACACTGACATAGACGTTTACAGAGCAGAGGTCGCCTTTCTTTAATTCCAAAGGGAGAGATGGAAGATGAAGATTTGTCTTCATCATTATTTTGTGCTGTATTATTTGGTTACTGTGTTATTTCTGGTTCAAAAGGTAGCAAAAAAACAACACTTTAAAATCTAAAGTGTTCATGTGGTTTTATACATTATTGTGAAATTAAGGAATGCATAATCGTGATAATCGTGAAACCGTGATTATTTCTCAGACTACACTCACCTAAAGGATTATTAGGAACACCTGTTCAATTTCTCATTAATGCAATTATCTAATCAACCAATCACATGGCAGTTGCTTCAATGCATTTAGGGGTGTGGTCCTGGTCAAGACAATCTCCTGAACTCCAAACTGAATGTCAGAATGGGAAAGAAAGGGGATTTAAGCAATTTTGGCATGGTTGTTGGTGCCAGACGGGCCGGTCTGAGTATTTCACAATCTGCTCAGTTACTGGGATTTTCACGCACAACCATTTCTAGAGTTTACAAAGAATGGTGTGAAAAGGGAAAAACATCCAGTATGCGGCAGTCCTGTGGGCGAAAATGCCTTGTTGATGCTAGAGGTCAGAGGAGAATGGGCCGACTGATTCAAGCTGATAGAAGAGCAACTTTGACTGAAATAACCACTCGTTACAACCGAAGTATGCAGCAAAGCATTTGTGAAGCCACAACACGCAAAACCTTGAGGCGGATGGGCTACAACAGCAGAAGACCCCACCGGTTACCACTCATCTCCACTACAAATAGGAAAAAGAGGCTACAATTTGCACGAGCTCACCAAAATTGGACAGTTGAAGACTGGAAAAATGTTGCCTGGTCTGATGAGTCTCGATTTCTGTTGAGACGTTCAGATGGTTGAGTCAGAATTTGGCATAAACAGAATGAGAACATGGATCCATCATGCCTTGTTACCACTGTGCAGGCTGGTGGTGGTGGTGTAATGGTGTGGGGGATGTTTTCTTGGCACACTTTAGGCCCCTTAGTGCCAATTGGGCATCGTTTAAATGCCACGGCCTACCTGAGCATTGTTTCTGACCATGTCCATCCCTTTATGACCACCATGTACCCATCCTCTGATGGCTACTTCCAGCAGGATAATGCACCATGTCACAAAGCTCCAATCATTTCAAATTGGTTTCTTGAACATGACAATGAGTTCACTGTACTAAAATGGCCCCCACAGTCACCAGATCTCAACCCAATAGAGCATCTTTGGGATGTGGTGGAACGGGAGCTTCGTGCCCTGGATGTGCATCCCACAAATCTCCATCAACTGCAAGATGCTATCCTATCAATATGGGCCAACATTTCTAAAGAATGCTTTCAGCACCTTGTTGAATCAATGCCACGTAGAATTAAGGCAGTTCTGAAGGCGAAAGGGGGTCAAACACAGTATTAGTATGGTGTTCCTAATAATCCTTTAGGTGAGTGTATAATCGTACCAACAAAATCTATAATCGTTGCATCCCTACTCACAGCGTTTGGCTGGTCTTGCGGCTGTCAGAGCAGAAACTAAAGCTGATGCTCTCTGTATGTTTTTCCGCCGTCTCCAGGGGCACTCATATATATATATATTTTGCGAGGTTATTTCATCCATTAGGTCAAAAGATCTGGAAAAAACCCATACATTTACCCGCCCATTGACCCTCCCCTCACAGAAATCAGGACAGAAGTGGATTAAAGTGGACAAAAGAGACGGATTAAAACACCAGGTGTAAACGGGAATGTCTCCCCCCATCTACTTGTGATCCGATCGACCAAAACGCATCTTAATACCAGGTGTGAACAGGGCCTATATTAAAGTGTACAAATGTTTCACACAAAAAACCTTGAACACATGATTTTGAGTTTTTCGAGTGGTTCTCTGACCTTTTCTCTTGGGGCTCTCTTGAGGTGGAGGCACTGGTGGAGGAGGGAGGCTCATGTCTGACGGACGGCCGCTCATATGAGCTACAGAGAGACAAGACAAGCATGAAAATGATGACCTGAGGAGAAAACGACTCAGCGAAGTGTGTGATATCTGCTCCAGATGTACCTTGTATGAGGGCGGCGATCTGTCGGCTCTTTTGAGAGGGCATGTCTCTAACAGTGTCCAGCGCTGTTAGATTCTTACTGTCCACGATATTCACATCAATACCTGAGGAACGTTCACACAGAGCGTCCTGGGTACAAGTCCGGTAGTCAAAGGACTGGTAACTTCTGATTTTGTCTTTATTTTTACCTGCGTTGAGTAGTTTTTGTACTACTTCTGTCTTTCCGAAGAGAGCTGCTTCATGAAGGGCGCTGCCTTTCTCGGTCTGTTAACAAACACAAAGTTTTAGACACTTTAACACGATATCAAAGTTGTGAAGGTTGAAAGGTCTTGTACATTGTGTTTCAGGTCAGTTGACGACAATAACCGAGTTCGATGTGGCATATCAGAACCCAGAGGAGACCAGACAAGCTCATTTTCACACTGCACTGGCTTTCTCAGCATGTTATCAGACAAACCAGACTGTGTCAATGTGGGCCGCTGCTCTGAGGACACACTGAGTGAGAGGCAGATGGCAGGTTGTTACTGTTAAGTGTACGAGCAGGTTTCTTAGGTAGGGACAGGCGTGTTCTGGCAAGGTGCTAAAGAGCTGTTACCTCAGATCACAGTAAGAACGGTGAGATAAAACCACCTGTCATGACTGTTGGAAGCTCAGCCAATACACACCTGCACTGATATGAGCTGGGTTTCATGAAATTACTTCTATAATTTGAGATACACTGCTGTTCAAAAGACCAGGGACAGTAACAGGGACTTTTATTCAAAAAGGATGGGTGCATGAAATTGATCAAAAGTGACAGTACAGACTCTTACATTGTTACGAAAAATTTCTATTTCAAATAATTGCTGTTCTTTTGAATGTTCTATTCATCAAAAATAATATGGAACGGTTTTAAATATTGA
The DNA here is from genome assembly GCA_039654625.1 of Rhinogobio ventralis. Lineage (NCBI taxonomy): Eukaryota > Metazoa > Chordata > Actinopteri > Cypriniformes > Gobionidae > Rhinogobio > Rhinogobio ventralis. Next base: position 28,169,550 of record CM077203.1, on the reverse strand, counting down.
TAAGAAGAAAATCAGCAAATCAGCATATTAGAATGATTTTTGAAGGATCATGCAAATTCAGCTTTGATCACAGGAATAAATGAATAAATGTTTTACTGTCATTTTGATCAAATAAATGCAGCCTTGGTGAGCAGAAGAGATGTATGGAAGCTTGTTTTCGCCACTGAATAAAAAATAATCTTGCAACTTTTACTATAAACATAAACTTGAGATATAAACTTGCAATTGCGAGGAAAAAAGTCAGAACTGTGAGATAAAAAGTCGCAATTGCGAGTCATAAAGTCCAATTCTTTTTTCTCAGAATTACAAGTTTATATTCTGACTTTATAACTTGCAATTGAGTTTATATCTCCCAATTTTGACTTTATATCTCCCAATTGCAACTTTATCCCCTGGTTCCACAGACAAGGCTTGAATGGTAGTTTATTTTTAAGATTTTGTTAAAGATTTTTATGTAAAAAAATGTATATATTTTGGAAGTTTGACATGGAAATTTGGGTTGTCCTTGCATACAGAAAGTGTACATAATGCAAACTATGCATACTGCAGATATAGTAAAAGTATTGTAGTATGGTAGTATGCTTTTTCAAATGCAGCCCAAAACATCTTGGTTGCTTAAATGTGAATGGTTAGCACAAAAAGAGGATTTAAAGGGATAGCTTACCCAAAAATTTAAATTCTGTCATCAATTGTTCACTTCATCATGTCGTTCCAAATCCATCTTTTGTTCATCTTTGGAACACAGAGATTTTTGGTAAACGGAAGCTCAATCATGCTTGCCTGATGTGCGAGAACCAATGAGATTCATTCATTCTTGCGTTTCGCAGCATATTTGAGCTTTTGTAACAACCAATGAGGTTCCCACGCGGTAAAGGGATAGTTCACCCAAAAATAAACAATTTGTCATCATTTACTCAACCTCACGTTGTTCCAAACATGTATGAGTTTTTAGGAACATAAAAGATATTTTGAACAATGCTGGTAACCAGACAGTTGATGGTAGCCATTGAAATCAATGGGTGCCGTCAACAGTCTGGTCACCAGCATTCTTTAAAATGTATTCTTTTGTGTTTAAAAGAAGAAGAAAAAAACTCATTGTTGGAACAACTTGAGGGTGAGTAAATGACCGAATTTAAATTTTAGGGTGAACTCTCTCTTTAAGCAAGTACGGTTGAGCTTCCAATTACCATATTTGAGTGCTCTATGTACGTTCGCTGATCAATGTTTATGTCTCAATAAAAGCCTAAATTAAATCTAACCCTCATCCTCACTAACAGTTCATCTGAGTGGTCCAAGACCCCAGGACTTTTGTCGCACTTGAACCACGAATGCACAAAAAATTGACTGGATTCGAGGAGCAAATCCTTCCCTCACGGGTCAATTTGACCCCCATAGGAATGAATGGAATGCTTTAGTATACATAGAAAAACTTAAAAATGCTAAAACTACCCAAAAATTATTTAATAATGTCTACATGTGTATCTGAATCCATACCGAAGAGAAATGACTTTAGGACCCAGCGGAACAGCTCATCCGCTCCATATAGAGCTATAAGGCCACCTAGAGCAAGAGTCATGAAATATCATCTTATATTATCTTTTTCCGCAAGAAGTCGGCAAAGACACCCAATGTGAAATATTGTAAGCTGAATTAAAAGGATTATGCATGAAATTGTGAGCTATTTTGAATTGAAGTTAAAAGAATGTGAAGAATGTGCTTAAATTACTATTTATTTATTATTTATTGATAAAATCTAGTCATTTAAAAGGTCAATAAAATAAAAAATAACAACAAAAAAAACACTCCACAAAAATGACATTAAAAAATAGAAAAAATATTTTCAAAATGAAATAAAAAACGTTTTCTGGACAAAGAAAAAATTTAAGTATAATTTTAGGGCTTCGGGTCATTTTGACCCGCGAGGGAAGGATGAGGGTTAAATTGATCATGTCTCTTCAGAAGACTTGGATTAAACTACTCTATTCATATGGATTTATTTTACAATCTCTTTATGAACATTTTGAAATGTCAGAGTCTTTGGTTAATAAACTGTCAATGGAGGGACAGAAATCTCTCAGGTTTCATTGAAATGATCAGATTTTCTGTTTCGAAGATGAACTGAAGCGTGATATTGGCACAGACATCCTCACCTGGTAGTTGATATCCACGCCGGCGGCCAGCAGCACCTCCACCACGGGCAGGTGTCCGTTGCGGGAGGCCAGGTGGAGAGGGGTGTGTTTCTTGGTGTTGGAGCTGAGCAGGTTGGGATGAGCGCTGAGCAGAAGTTTGACCACCTCCAGCCTGCCGTAGAGCGCAGCCAGGTCGAGCGGCGTCTCAAACTTGTTGTTGCGCATGGTGGGGTCGGTTAGCTCCTCCAGCAGCAGCTGCACCACCTGCGTGTGTCCGTACTGAGCCGCGCAGTGCAACGGCGTCTCGTTGTCGTTGTTCTGTGGAGAATAGGATGAAGAGAGGGGAAGGAGATGTTGATAGACAGATAGGGCTGATTACTTTAGAGCTTGGGCCTGAAAAGTTTGAGTAATAAACCATTTTCAAGCGGCAAATTTCAACGATGAAATCCAGGAAGTTGCTTCAGTAGGTGGTAAAGCTATTTGACATAGCTTTGCATTTGCAATAAAGCCAGCTTTTAGGAGAACAACCCAAAAAAAAAGATCATTCGAAACAGAGCAGAATTGTGAAAGATTCATAATTAAGAGTTTATGAATCTTAACAAAACACAGCAGCCAAACATCTGACTGAATTTGTGTAAATTACACTAAACACACCACACCATTAATCAACCAATGATCTTACAGAGAAAGACAGACAGAGCAGAGGAGGACATGCAAGCTTGACCGCATGCAGACAACACGTCTCACACACCCTCAAAGTCTCACTATCTGCAATCATACAAATCGGTGCGTAAATACTTGTCATGTTTTGAGCGCTACGTGTTGCAAACTTATTTTTGTGAAATGCCATTGACACTTGATTCGATATGTTGTATCTAATTTAATGATATTCATACATTAAGTGTGGATTAAGTGTCTAAATACTTCTTGTGACCACTATATGTGCACTACTTTACTGTGACTTTTGATCAATGTAATGCATCCTTGCTGAATAAACATAGGAAACAAAATCTTACTGATCTTAAACTTAATCTGCATTATCTCTGACATTGACTAACTAAACCTCTTTGGTATTTGCAATATTATATTTAAATTAGACAATTAAACTAAATGGCCCGTAGTTTAAAATGTTCAGCATGATTATAGCAAAGCATTCAAATTCACAATGACTGATGTACTGAGCCCTGACCACCAGAGGGCGCTCTTATATTTGCTTTGTTTGCTAACTGAATTAAGTGTATAATAAATATGGAATTACACACAAAATACCCTAAAGCTCAAAAACTGCTAGTGACAATCTGACTGAGCCCTTCATCATCATCATCATCAGTTTCCTCCAGAGCAGTGCAGAGATCAGAGTGTGTGTCTGAGGCGGCAGCAGAGGAAAAGGGTTGTGAAAGTCTCTGGGCGGCTGGCACAAGCCACATCACACTCCACCACTCTGAGTCTGAGTGTGTGTGTTTGAGCAGAGGGGGAGTCAATGAAAATGAGCTGGTTTGGTGACCAGTGACCACACCCCAGAACTAAATACCACTCACACACACACACAGAGTACATAATGTATCTTGAAATAAATAGAAATAGATGCAAGTTATATAGACAAATTATAATAATAATTATTATTATTATGATTAATATTATTATTAACAATATTAATATAAATGTTACTGTAAATGTTTGTATTCATCACCAACAATAATCACCATTAGTATTAATATTGTATTATTATTATTATTATTATTATTATTATTATTATTAGTATATGTTGTTATATTGTTATATAACATAAGCATTTTGTATTCATCATAATAATCATCAGTATCATTATTATTACTATGGTATAAAGAAAAATGCAATAATTATTTTATAAATATAATAGTAGTAATAATAATAATAATAATAATAATAATGTATTATTATTATTACTACTATATTATATTAATAAAATAATTATTGCATTTTTCTTTATCATCATCAACGTCATGTTAATATTAATAAAAATTCTCATAATTATTACCATTATATTATTATTATTATTATTATTATATGATATTATATTATATTACCATCGTAACAATTCTTCTTAAATCATATTGTATATTTTTGTATTCGTTTAGTTAACATCATCATTATTAATATTGTATTGTTGTTATCATCCTAATAGTTATCACATCATCATGATTATTATTATTATTACTATTATGTTAACAATATTAATAAAAATCTACTGTACAATTTATTTTCTCATTACCATCAAAGTTAATATTACAATAATGTATTACCATTATTATTTATTAAAATATTAATACTGTATTACTGAATGCTATTGCTAACACTTAATACATTTTGTATTATTATGATATGTTTCTTTATTACTATGGCTTTATAGAGGGAGAGATGGGCACAGAACAAGACAAAGAGACAAACAGAGAGAGAGAGAGAGAGAGAGAGAGAGAGAGAGAGAGAGAGAGAGAGAGAGAGAGAGAGAGAGAGAGAGAGAGAGAGAGAGAGAGAGAGAGAGAGAGAGAGAGAGAGAGAGAGATCACAGTAAGAGCCAATGGGACACAGACGGGAGAACAAAACTACACCTGCCGTTTGCCTCCACAGACGGGAAAACAAAAACACAGCACGCCCTTTATTCTTCAAACTGAAAGAAAAAGGAAAACCACAACACACACACACACACACACACCAGAATCAGATCCCTTCATATCAGCTCTCACATCTTTAGAGTGACTGTGAGCTCGTGTTCAGCTCGAGCACAGAGATCTCAAACACAGCAGATCCTGTGAGCGACGAGGAAACACCTGGAGCCGCTGTGACGACTCGACTCCGTCCCACACAGAAGAGTCTGCCTCATCAAACACTCTTTTCCTAAACTCAGAGCTTAGGAACGAGTCTGCAACTTTTCATTTCTCTGGTGAGGAACCGGACACCACAGAGGGTCAAAGTCTTTCAACACAAACCCCGCTTCACACAAGAGATTCATTTTCATGCTAATTCCGGCCCAGCGCTGACCGACTGACTAACAGGAGAAGTGAGCTTTAGCTGTTCAAAATAGAAAGTGCTGATTTGTCTGTGACATTTTAAAAACAATACGTGTGCAACAGACACTACATTGTGTTTGTATTTGACCTGTATGACAAAGCAGTTTGGAGCTCACAAGCCCAGAGCTGCCTCTACAATGCTAACGGACTATAGCTAGTTATTAAAAAAATACAATTTAAATGACAAAATGGCTGCAAGTTGCAACATTTTCCATTCTTCTCCCTATCACATATTGTCCCTATACAATAACTGTAATTAACTAAACTAAAGTGGCTCTTGGGTATCTTTCAGACTTAATGAAACTGCAAAACAAAAACAAAACAAAACAAGCATAAAAAGTATCATAAAAAGTGGATGAATCCAATTCATAAGCAAATCCTTTAGCCCTTTCGTTTGAAAGAATGGTTTGTTCATGAACACGTGCGTGGATTTTCAGTGAATAAGGACCTAAACTTTAGTCTGTTCTAGTGTTGTTCTTGAAACTGTTAAAAATTGTTTTAGTTAATTGAAATAACGCAAAATATATAAAATAAAAAATATAATGCAAAACAAATGAAAAATATAAATGTTTTACCATTTTCATCATAATTTTCATTGTAATAAAACAATTATTTTTGTATTCATCATTATATTATTATCATTACTATATTATATTGTACTGTTGTTATTATTATTATTATTATTATTAATAACAAATATTAATAAACTCATTATATTGTACATTTTCTATTCAGCATCATTACATCCTCATTAGTATAATTAAAACTGAAACAAATCAAATTGTTTTAGTTCACTGAAATAAAGCTTAAAATAAAATAAATAAAGCAAGTTTACTTATTAAAATAAGTTTATTAAAATTGAAACAAAAATAAAGCTAAATAAAAATAGAAATGACAAAAGCACTATTGTTACAATACATAGATACCGTATTAGGGCTGCAACTAACCAATTTTTTGATAATCAACTACTATGACGATTATTTTTCCGATTAATCGGATGAAAAATTAAGAATTTATTATACTGTATAATATATGCCCAATGCTGTCCTCCAAACAATGTGTAATATAAAGCCTAAGAAAACAAATATAGTGAATGCATCTGTCAGTTGTGCTGTATTAGAAGAAAAAAAGGGTTAATAATATAAACATTACATTCTAAACCTAAACAACTGATTGCTTACTATTTTAAAAATTTAAACCTCTATATTTTTATTTTGACACTCTCCACATCTTCACGCAATGTTCGTCTATGCATTACCGGCACCAACATGTGCATTCTCGTTCTATCAGGTCTCCGTACGACAATAAGGACTGCCCGATGCAAGTGTGTCCGACTGCGTCCAGCAGCACTACAAACCACGCCCCTACAAATTACGCCCCCTACTACAAGTTACGCCACCTACAATGACACAGCCATTCAGGGTGTCATCAGAGCCCCTCCCTCTGGAATCGCTGATGTCTTCACTCATAGACCGTAAAAAAAATATGGACGACGCGACTTCATTTGCTTCCGCTGAGGAAAAGTGAACCCTCCGGAGGTCCGAATATGGCGCTGACATCTTGCGCAGGTTTGGGACCGAATCTGTGCAGTAGAGAGCAGGAAGTAGAACCACGATATCAAAAGTCCGCCCACACTCTTGCAAATGCAGAACCATTCATTATGTAGGTGTGAAATAAACAGTAATGGAAATGTAGAAATTAAAGCTAAAGCTCCAATCTCCTCCCGAAAATCCCGAAAAAAGTCTGTTGGTGCCTCAGTGACAACTTCACTCAAAGAAGCTGTCAATCATGACGTCACACCCATCCCCCCTCCCCCCGTTTTTATAGCATCAAATAACTAACTAAAACTAAACTTATTTAATAAACGAACACTTGAAATGAAATCATCTTGATAAAAACCGCATAAAATGCCAGAAACCAATTTTGGGGGAAAATTATATGAAGTGTAATTGGATTGTTTAGTTTGTCTCGCGTCCATTAGAATACATGGAGGGGCGGGGGTTATGACCTATACTGGGACCAGCCACCTGGGGGTGATCGAGGCGAGTAGGCTTCAGTTATTTACAGGAGTGCTGCAGGCTTGTCTTCACTAGTACCGCCCTTTTCTACTTTACTTTCCTCGCTTTTTAAGCCACTATTGCCACCTAATGATAAGGCTTCATTGTATAAGTTTTACTAATAGCTGTTATTTCATACTTCATAAGATCTGAAAGCATACAAGTTAGCCTTACAAACATTACATATATAAAACATAAAAATATTTACTTCAACAGATTGTTTTAGTCAATGACATCCACCAGTGTTTCTTTGCGGGAGAGGCAAGGCAGAGCCGGCCCAAGGCATAAGCGAACTAAGCGGCTGGTCTCTGCAAGTGCTATATGTTTGAGTCACTCAAAATGATCATTTGGGAACACAAACATCTTCCCATATTCGTAATGTGAATCATTTATAAATCTGTTGTCGTCAACAAAAAGATGCACTAAGGTCTTCCTGCGTGTGTCCGCCAAAATAAAAGCTCTGTTTAACATTTGAAAGAAATCCATCAACATTTCTTGTTTTTCTCTTCTGCTCACCAAGGCTGCATTTATTTGATCAAAAATACAGTAAAAAATTTAATTGTGAAATATTACTGCAATGTAAAACAGCTGTTTTCTATGTGAATATATAGTAGTTTAATTTATTCCTGTGATCAAAGCTGAATTTTCTCCAGTCTTCAGTGTCACATGATCCTTCAAAAATCATTCTGATATGCTGATTTGCGGCTCAACAAACATTTCTGATTATTATTAGTGTTGAAAATTAAGTTGTGTAAACATTTTTTAGGATTCTTTGAAAGCTTTCTATTTCAGATAAATGCTGTTCTTTTGAACCTTCTATTCATCAAAGAATCCTGGGGGGAAATTGTGAGCATATTCAGCATAAGAGACTTCTTTTAAAACCATTAAAATTTTTTACATATCCCAGTCTAAACTGTAGTACTGTAAGACTTTGAATATTAAAGTGCAAATTAACACCTGACCACTCTTGTGGGTTTGCTACTGTTACAATTAAAGTTGCACTATGTAACATTTTTTCAGTAAAATATCCAAAAAACACTAGGCCAGTGATATATATTTTGTTCAGTTGAGTACTTACAATATCCCAAATGTTTCCAACTATTTGTAAATCGTGAGGAAATTGCTTTTTTAACCAAGGAACCGGGACGTGTGAGGGAGTCACCTCTCAATGGCGTCATATCTGCGTTACCCTCGGTTTCCGGTTTTATTTAGCAGAAACGCTTTACTCTTACTGCAGTGTGCAACAAGTGTCATAGCAGCCGCCGAGCGAACGCTCAGAGTAATGTCATAACATCATTTTCAACACACTCAAATGTATCTAATATGATAGACAGAGCTGCGTTACCTCACACTCATGACCGGAAAAGCGGAAATGGCGCCAGCGACTGTGGCATAATAAAAGTCCCGCTGCTCGCGAGGCGTGTGTTGCATTCATCTTATTAACAATCGCTCCAGAGGCCTTGCTCAGCTCCCACAACACTCGGTCCTGCTCTGCTTCATACTACAGTAACGTTAATAATCGCATCCATGAACATGATTTCTGCCCGAGTCCTATTCAGATTCTTTTCCACCGGCTGTGAGGTGAAGACCACATGTCCCAAGATTCTGCGCTCAAACTTGGCGTCATCAAACTACGCCTTTGTTTTGAATAGACGACCTCTAGCGGACGGAAAGGTTACATAGTGCACCTTTAAAAACCGTATAAGGGTAAAAACATGACAGGCGGACATGATGTAAGCAACACAGCTACAACTAATAAAATTGATAATGGGTGTGCAAATGATCAATAATTGGTGACACAGAGGGGCCCCCAAATAAAATTCTGCTTAGGGCCCAATAAAGGCTTGGGCCGGACCTGAGGTAAGGGGTGTGGTTTGTAGTACTGCGGGATGCAGACAGACGGCGAAAAGAGAAATTTCACAAAAGAGAAATTATTTTGGTATTTGGGCGCTGTGAGAGTAGTTTCTTTCGCTTCTTTTGTGCTTGAAAGGACAAATACAGACAAAATGATGTCGGAAAGCCGGTCTTGGCGAATATCCTAGTAAACACAGTCGGTTATGTCTTAAGTGAATGTAAACGGTTTAGAAAGAAGACGTGTGTGTATCGGACAGTATATTGGATCTGTGCTTTCGGTCTTAAAGTGACAGTAGCCTAATATTTCTGCTGCTGTCTGTGTCATTAATGTTAACCAACAAGACACAGAGAAAGTAAGTCACTCACTGCTCTTGACTGAACAACTTTTATGACTTTAATAAGGATTAAAGGAATAGTTGATGAATTAATTACTGACCCTCATGTCGTTCCAAACTAGGGATGCAAAATTTCCAGAAACTTTCCAGAATTTTAGGAAACTTTCTGAAAATTTTGGAAACTTTGGTAAAGTTTCTGGAAATTTACTGGAAATGTTTAGCCCTTTTGCAACCCTATTCCAAACCTTTCGTTCATCTCACAAATGATTATTTTTTTTATGAAATCTGAGAATTTCTGAGAGTACAGTGAATACTGCGTATGCAGTGTTATTATACATTTGATTATACAATTTCTGCACCTGAAAACTTCTGTTAGACCTACCTGAAAAACCTGAAAAGCACTGATTATTTCATTTGTCTTTCTTCTATTGTATTTATGTGCCCATTTCCTTTTTTTATATCCATTTTTCTAAATGAGTTTATTTTTTCTACAACTGGAGTACTTTATTTTTGTTGTTTTCTAATGAGGATTTGCATTAGATTTCATAAATTATTTAAAAAACTGAAGGGTATTTTCTGTTGTGCATGTCCCAATTGGGATACAGGATGTAAAATTTTCAAGGAAAATGCACATTATATATTTTGGTTGCATTTGTGAGTTAATAAAGACGTAAATGGTTGTGTAAAATAGGCACATTAATAGCGATATATTGATGGATATAATCAAACCCCTGGCTCAAATGGAATCGTAATCATATCACAGAATTTTTGGAGGTTTTTGCAAATTTTAAGCTAATTCTAAATAAGTAAAATATATCTATAATAGTATATAAATAATAGTAAAACAACAGTCTGCTCCTCAAATCAAGCTATAAAATGACTTCAGAAGACTATGTCCATACTAACGTATGTCCATGCTAGATGTATGGACTACATTTGTTACTTGGTGCTTTTGCCTCCTTTTATAAATAAAAAAAAGTGCAATTGTAATCACATGGAAAATAGCAACCATCACTTCTCGAAATATCTCCTTTTGTGCACCACAAACAAAATAAAGTCATGCATGTTTGGAAAGACACGAGGGTGAGTAAACTTTCATATTTGTGTGAACTATCGCTTCAACAGTCTGAAGTCTCGTCCAGGCGATGGCCTTTCCTGAGCTCTGGACTAAACATGATAAAACGAGTCCAAAAGCGACGGAGCTTAGCTTTCTGCTCACGCTCGCGCTCTCTCTCAGTTTAATAAGCCCGGTGACTCCTCAGCTCAGAGAACTGTCACCCCTCATCCAATCGCATGACTCCATACATGAGCGCATGTGCCCTTCCTGAGGGAACAAACCAAATTAGCACATTAACAAAAGTTGCATTAACATGTTGCCTGACTGTATGTGATTCAGTGTTTAAACTCCACCGGCGACAAACGCAGCTCGACGTGTTCGTCCTATGTTGGGATTATTCTAGAAGGCTTATGATATGCATGTCAGGTCAGCGCATATGCGTACGGATGAGGATAATCAGTGCTGAAAGCTGACCTACCACGTGATGTCATGCTGATTACATCATCACCACATAACCTGTGAGAAGGGGGAGGAGTGATTACATCATCAATGTGTGCCCTGTGGGAACAGGGGGTGGGAACAGCTGCTACCGCTGCTGCCACCAGAGCACTGACACACACAGAGTTTCTCTTGCCCATTGACTTCCATAGTATGAATATATATATTGAAGTCAATGGGACCAGACATTCTGGTTACATTCTTCAAAATATCTTATTTTGTATTAAACAGAACAAAGAAACTCACGCAGGTTTAGAACAACTTGAGAGTAAGTAAATTATAACAGAATATCATTTTTTTTAAGGAACCATACCTTTGAGATTAATAAATGCTCTAGATGAATTGTTCACGTTAACTAATTTATAATGTTAAAGTTCAATATTTGTTATTAATATAATAGTATATTTTGCATAAAAATGAGGCCTGTTTTTACAAGCACTACAAATTTTGCATTGTTACTTTATTTTAACGAATATTAATTATTTCAATAATTAATAATGTCAATTTAATTTAATTTAAATTAATGTAAATTACAGAGATATTCGTTATTCAGTCATTTGGTATTTAAAAAAGTTTTTAAAAAATCAGTAAAACAAATATTAGCATAAATATAGAATTATTTTTATATTACAGTACTGACATTGCTGAATTTGTTTGTGCTTATGCGATTTCAATCAGTGTTGTTATTGTTAACTAAAATTATTACACATTTTTAATTGAAAAACCTGAAATGAAAAAAAAAAAAATACAAAATAAAAAATAGAAGTAATATAAAATAAAAAAATTAAAATATGAAAAACTAAAAACAAAAGTTAGAAATATTGCCTTGGCAACTAACTGAAATAAAATAAGTATGTATTAAATTGTTAAATTCATGTATTAAAATTACTAAAAGTAAAATTGAAATAAATATTTGAAGATAAACTAATAAAATTGACTGTTAAAATTACTAAAATTTAAACAAACAAATAAAAACTAAAAAAATAATAGTACATATATAATACTAAAATAACACTGATTGCAATGCAAATAATATTATAGGAAATTATTGCATATTTTACCATTAAGAAAAATATCATCTCTTTCTTTTAGGGTGAAACATGACCTTGACGTGTTGTTGACAGGTCTCATTAGATTCAGGCACAGTTGCTAAAATCATCCATAGATTGACAGAAGCGAAACGCAGTTTCCGTCAAGCATCCTCACACACACACGAGCACTCGAACAGATGTGTCATCTCTCTGGAGGGAGCGCAATGTAATGCTTTCCACATTATCCACACACAATCCCATCTCACTGGGAAGAGAGCACAGCATTTCACTTTTCTCAAAGAGTCCGAGGGACGTTTGGTACTCACACATAAAAGCTTTTAGAGAGAGAGACAAAAATGTTCACGCTACACAACTGATGTGATTTTAAACAATTCATGTCACGAAGTTGGTGAGCGCCATGCTGGAATACACTGGAAACCTCAGCCAACATGAAGGATAAAGAAATATCCAGAGTCTCACGCTGGACTAGATTGCTACAAATTATTTAAGGTCAAGAAAAATGAATGAGACACTATTCAAAACTAGTGAGCATTTGAAGGCATCATAGACACAAAGCCTCTTCCAAAAGGTATCAAAATTAAAATGGCTGAATTACAGCATTACATACACTCACCTAAAGGATTATTAGGAACACCATACTAATACTGTGTTTGACCCCCTTTTGCCTTCAGAACTGCCTTAATTCTACGTGGCATTGATTCAACAAGGTGCTGAAAGCATTCTTTAGAAATGTTGGCCCATATTGATAGGATAGCATCTTGCAGTGGATGGAGATTTGTGGGATGCACATCCAGGGCACGAAGCTCCCGTTCCACCACATCCCAAAGATGCTCTATTGGGTTGAGATCTGGTGACTGTGGGGGCCATTTTAGTACAGTGAACTCATTGTCATGTTCAAGAAACCAATTTGAAATGATTCGAGCTTTGTGACATGGTGCATTATCCTGCTGGAAGGGCCTAAAGTGTGCCAAGAAAACATCCCCCACACCATTACACCACCACCAGCAGCCTGCACAGTGGTAACAAGGCATGATGGATCCATGTTCTCATTCTGTTTACGCCAAATTCTGACTCTACCATCTGAATGTTTTTAACAGAAATCGAGACTCATCAGACCAGGCAACATTTTTCCAGTCTTCAACTGTCCAATTTTGGTGAGCTCGTGCAAATTGTAGCCTCTTTTTTCCTATTTGTAGTGGAGATGAGTGGTACCCGGTGGGGTCTTCTGCTGTTGTAGCCCATCCGCCTCAAGGTTGTGCGTGTTGTGGCTTCACAAATGCTTTGCTGCATACCTCGGTTGTAACGAGGGGTTATTTCAGTCAAAGTTGCTCTTCTATCAGCTTGAATCAGTCGGCCCATTCTCCTCTGACCTCTAGCATCAACAAGGCATTTTCGCCCACAGGACTGCCGCATACTGGATGTTTTTCCCTTTTCACACCATTCTTTGTAAACTCTAGAAATGGTTGTGCGTGAAAATCCCAGTAACTGAGCAGATTGTGAAATACTCAGACCGGCCCGTCTGGCACCAACAACCATGCCACGCTCAAAATTGCTTAAAATCACCTTTCTTTCCCATTCTGACATTCAGTTTGGAGTTCAGGAGATTGTCTTGACCAGGACCACACCCCTAAATGCATTGAAGCAACTGCCATGTGATTGGTTGATTAGATAATTGCATTAATGAGAAATTGAACAGGTGTTCCTAATAATCCTTTAGGTGAGTGTATATCCTTTGCAGATTATTAAATTTGTATTGAAACCATCTAAAGGGCCGTTTACACGACATCGTTTTCAACTAAAACTTTTTATGCGTTTTGACCATTTATTTGAATGACAGCAGCGTTTTGGGGGCCTGAAAACGCAAACCCTTGAACGGGTTTCAAGTGCAAGTTTGTGAAAATGATACCGTCATCGTCTCTATGTAAACGACAAAAACGTGAATTTGTGAAACGGTGACGTCATGCGCATGTGTATTACATATTCAGTCTATAGATGCGTAGTGTTTCTTTACTGTGACATCGCCATCTACTGGCCTGGCATGAATAATACAGCGTTTTTAGTCGTTTTCACAGATCTGTGTGAGCGGGGATCATTTTGATAATGCTGTCATCTGTACGCAACCAAAAAAAACGCAAACAGAAACATCATTGTCATGTGACCGGTACAGTGAAACACTCACCCAGGATGGCGGATGAGTTGAAAGAAATGGTTTAATCCAATTTAAATGGAGAGTTTCACCAATATTTTTATGCTTATTATAGCACCCTGGACCACAAAACCAGTCATAAGTCAATTTTTTCGAAATTGAGATTTATACATCATCTGAAAGCTGAATAAATAGCTTTCAATTGATGTATGGTTTGTTAGGATATGACAATATTTGGCCGAGATACAACTATTTGAAAATCTGGAATCTGAGGGTGCAAAAAAAATCTAAATATTGAGAAAATCCAAATTAAGTCCTTAGCAATGCATATTACTACTAACAATTTACGGTGGGAAATTGACAAAATATCTTCATGGAACATGAACTTTACTTAATATCCTAATGATTTTTGGCCCTTAATTTTGGCCCATAATTTGGCCCAATGTATTGTTGGCTATTGCCACAAATATAACCGTGCGACTTATGACTGGTTTTGTCAGATTTATCGTAGAAACATACTACAGTAACCCTAACTCTACATACACTACCGCTGAGGAAAACTCAGCAAGGATGCATTAAAATGACAACTACTTTTAAAACGTTACAAAAGATTTCCATTTCAAATTCATTTCAACTTCTATTCATCAAAGAATCCTAAAAAAAACTATCATGGTCTCCACAAAAATATATATATATATAAAGCAAAGCAGCACAACTGTTTTCAACATTGATAATTATAATGTTTCTTGATCATCAAATCATCATATTAGAATGCTTTCTGAAGGTCATGTGACACTGAAGACTGGAGTAATGATCCTGAAAATTCAGCTCTGATCACAGGAATAAATGACATTTTAAAAAGTATTCAAATAGATTTTTTTTTTTACTGTTTTTACTGTATTTTTGATCAAATAAATGCAGCCTTGGTGAGCAAAAGATAAAGATAAAGATATAGATATAGAGCAAAGACTATAGATATAGAAAGACAGTTCACTCCTATTACTCATGAATGAGAGAAACTGCAACGCGCAATATGGCAGAATAGTCCTGCCTTTAGTAAAAGAGCCAATGGCTGATTGGTAAAGTCATTGCGTCACTGCAGCTGCCGTTAGAAGCTCCGGTTCCCATAGAAACCTGAGACTCGCGCTTAGGACTGCACATGCGCATTGGCTCGTTTAGCCTGAAAAATACGCTTTTTTAACACTATTTGAGCATGTTAGATTTTGTTGCTGATTTGAAATATGTTAACATATCACATATATATATGAGATAAGCCTTGGTCTTGTATGCCCGAAATAGCTGCCCGGAAGTGTTGCAAACATGGCCGCCGAGTGAACGAGTGAGTCGTCTTTCAAAAAAAAAAAAAATGCTATTTCATGCATTCTGACTTATTTACACTGTTAAAGAGTTGGATTCTCATGCTAAACATGGCCAAAATTGTGTTGGACGTACGACGGAGTCAAATACACTCCTTCAGGATTCGGAACGTTTTTTTCAGAGTATGGCCCTGTATGACGTCATAAAGGGCGGAATTCCTTGTATGGGCACTTCTCCCGGATGAGCGTGTGTGCACATCAACCAGAGCGAGAGCAAGAGCGCGTCCATCAACAAGCTTCGTTCAGTTACGGAAGCCGTCGACAGCGCTGTCATTTTGTTTTTAGACCACAAAATCAACAATGTAATTAAAGAAGTGTGTCTCTGGTTGTGAAGGAAAGATAACCTTGTTCAGCTTCCCAAATAACCCAGCGTTAAGGAAACAGTGGATGCAGTTTGTTTTTACGGAGCAGCAACGGAGTTCTGCAAGTGTGTTTGTTTGTTCCCGGTCATGAGTTGCATCAAATGTCTGTTTTGTTGGCAATAATAAGTGCATATAATGTAAAAATCACGAACATATAGAGAATCAAAAGTTATCCAGGGATAATGGCATGATGTATTGTGTGTGTGTGTTCGTGTGTGTGTGTGCGCTTGTGACTCTTTAGCTCCGCTTACTGCACGCCTCCACGAGTTTGGTACGAACGTATCTGTCTTTCATAAATATGATAAAACCAAAGACTCTTCAGAGATATGAAGGATGCAATACTACTCTATAGGTACTCAAGATTAACATGAGATTGGCAGAAACTGTGTGTGTTATGTGCCCTTTAAATGCTTAGTCTAGTGTAGTGATCCTTTAGAAGGTAGTGGCATATTTAGACAGTAGAAATCAAGGCAACTCACTAGGTTTTGAAACAAACCAAATTATGATGACAAGGCAATAATTTCTGTACATTTTCATGCAGACGATGCTAACTAGGTCATCTGAGAGCGAGAGAGGTTCCCCACAGACACAATCAAGGGGAAGTGGTGATGAATGCATTCTCTAAATAAGGCTCTCCTGAAATAAATTCATAGTAGGCAGGTGAAGCGAGTGAGCCTCAGTTGTATGAATAGCTACTGTGTGTTTGTTAATTTAGAAGGGGAAATACAATTAATCTTTTTTTTTTTTTAGAGTCACTGTTCAAACGCAAGTTATGTTTGCTAGCATGTCCACAATGGTAGTAAAAGTGTCAGAGGTTGGATTTTAGCAATCCAATTTATTATGTTTTCCAATAGGAAGGTGCTCAAATCTGAATACATTTGTCAAAACACCCAAGGAAAAGCACATATAAATGGATAAATTAAGCAAAACAAATGAACCCATTAGTGTTACCAATCCAGTATTATTTATACACTATTTTCATATTTATTCATATTATGAATTCGCTTTTATTTTCAACCCAGGCATGCCTGTGGCGATATATTACTGCAAAATGAAATGTTGCATCTTGCACATTTTAAAACACTTTCAAAAGTCTAGTGTGCAGCACTAAAAGCACATTCAGTTCTTCGAAACCGATGGATGTGAATGTCAACGCTTTATGCTGTACGTATCTCCAATGAGTAGCGCTAAAAGTTTAATGCTCACGTTTGAAAAAATGTTGCACCTACACTAAACCCTAAATTTACCTGATAGTGTGAACAAAAGCAAACGTGAGATACAAACGCATTTTCTGAAGTAACCAAGCCATTTTAGCTTCAGCACTTCTGTCGTGACTCGTGTTTTCACACAACTCATAACCGAGCTGAAAAGCCACAAATATGGAGCTGGTTATGTGATGCAAACGTCAAAACATATTAGTTTACAAATCATGCACTATGGTAAAAGTGTTTTGATAGCATAGTATTGAGCAAGAAATTGATAATCTGCCCCCATAATCATAATTTGTGTGAAAATGAATACAAATTATTTTACTGGCACTAGTGTTCATTTCAGCTGCAAAACTGTATGTAGAGGTTTGTTTTTTGCAAATATTTAGGTAGAGTCACCTATTTCCAATGAGCCTAGATTGTTTATTTTTACATTTTAATTTTAGGTTGTTTTAGTCATTTATGTATTTTGTTATTTGTATTTGTTTATATATACACGACTGTCACGGCGGTCGAGCAAATCCACCATATTTGTTTTTACAAATCCTACTGTTGTTGTGTCACGGAATGTAGTTTTAACAGTTTTGTATGTGAGAATGTAGTTATTTAGACCTCAAATATGTGACTCATATATAAACATAGCGCCTGTTTTACAATGTGTTCAGATGCTTTTCCAGACCATCAGCGGCCATTCAGCGCTCATGTACCCGCAGAGAACAGCTTCATCTCGGCCAGTCCTTCGGGAATTTGCCGCTGGCTCTTATGTAGATAGTGGTTAAAAAAGATTGGGGTATATCAAACGGGCAATCTTTGGTCTTATTCATTTATTACTTGTTCCAAAGAAAAATTCATTTTATATTTATATATAAACTTTATATTTAGGTTATATTTAACTTAAATCCTGCACTAGAGCGCTGCTTTTGTACGTTTGACTGAATTGTGTGCTTGTGTTTATTTTCTATTGTCTTTTATAATGGCTATTATTGTTCATTTAAATATTTTACACAAATAACATGCCATATTTGGTATTGAGAAAGGGTCCGTTAATGATCATGATATGGACTTCAGTGAAAGTTATTAGGCCACTAACTGGTGGCAAAGACTTTGACTTTAATACTTTTGAAGACTTGTCTTTATGAGCGAGTCAGAACAAGGACGTTGAATCCCCTTAACTTTTGAAGGTTAAGGAAAACTATCGCTTTCCTCATTGGACATTCAAGCAGATTTTTTATAATGGATTAATACTATGGACATCGACCTGAAGAATGAATGCTATATCAGATGCAGGTAATACACTCGTTTAGTCGATCTCTCTCTCATACTTATCTCTACTCTACATAATACAATAAGCTTCAATGAAGCGACTCGACGTTTCATCATTAGTTCTAAAGTGACGTTTCTGAATTAGTAACGGAGGCTCGGGCTCAACTGTTAAACAGTCAACTTGAGATTTGAATTTGTGGCGGAAGGAAGTAGTTCTGCTCAAAAGAGTGTTTTTAAAGACACTCCATTGTTGTTTCTTGTTTATTTACTCCCTTGTGCCGTTGAATTGTTGTATAAATGCAATACTGGTAGCCGTGCGATATGGCTGTACAGGGAGTGCAGAATTATTAGGCAAGTTGTATTTTTGAGGATTAATTTTATTATTGAACAACAACCATGTTCTCAATGAACACAAAAAACTCATTAATATCAAAGCTGAATATTTTTGTATCAATATTTTAAGTAGTTTTTAGTTTTAGCTATTTTAGGGGGATATCTGTGTGTGCAGGTGACTATTACTGTGCATAATTATTAGGCAACTTAACAAAAAACAAATTTATACCCATTTCAATTATTTATTTTTACCAGTGAAACCAATATAACATCTCAACATTCACAAATATACATTTCTGACATTCAAAAACCAAACAAAAACAAATCAGTGACCAATATAGCCACCTTTCTTTGCAAGGACACTCAAAAGCCTGCCATCCATGGATTCTGTCAGTGTTTTGATCTGTTCACCATCAACATTGCGCGCAGCAGCAACCACAGCCTCCCAGACACTGTTCAGAGAGGTGTACTGTTTTCCCTCCTTGTAAATCGCACATTTGATGATGGACCACAGGTTCTCAATGGGGTTCAGATCAGGTGAACAAGGAGGCCATATCATTAGATTTTCTTCTTTTATACCCTTTCTTGCCAGCCACGCTGTGGAGTACTTGGACGCGTGTGATGGAGCATTGTCCTGCATGAAAATCATGTTTTTCTTGAAGGATGCAGACTTCTTCCTGTACCACTGCCTGAAGAAGGTGTCTTCCAGAAACTGGCAGTAGGACTGGGAGTTGAGCTTGACTCCATCCTCAACCCGAAAAGGCCCCACAAGCTCATCTTTGATGATACCAGCCCAAACCAGTACTCCACCTCCACCTTGCTGGCGTCTGAGTCGGACTGGAGCTCTCTGCCCTTTACCAATCCAGCCACGGGCCCATCCATCTGGCCCATCAAGACTCACTCTCATTTCATCAGTCCATAAAACCTTAGAAAAATCAGTCTTGAGATATTTCTTGGCCCAGTCTTGACGTTTCAGCTTGTGTGTCTTGTTCAGTGGTGGTCGACTTTCTGCCTTTCTTACCTTGGCCATGTCTCTGAGTATTGCACACCTTGTGCTTTTGGGCACTCCAGTGATGTTGCAGCTCTGAAATATGGCCAAACTGGTGGCAAGTGGCATCTTGGCAGCTGCACGCTTGACTTTTCTCAGTTCACGGGCAGTTATTTTGCGCCTTGGTTTTTCCACACGCTTCTTGCGACCCTGTTGACTATTTTGAATGAAACGCTTGATTGTTCGATGATCACGCTTCAGAAGCTTGGCTATTTTAAGACTGCTGCATCCCTCTGCAATATATCTCACTATTTTTGACTTTTCTGAGCCTGTCAAGTCCTTCTTTTGACCCATTTTGCCAAAGGAAAGGAAGTTGCCTAATAATTATGCACACCTGATATAGGGTGTTGATGTCATTAGACCACACCCCTTCTCATTACAGAGATGCACATCACCTAATATGCTTAATTGGTAGTAGGCTTTCCAGCCTATACAGCTTGGAGTAAGACAACATGCATAACGAGGATGATGTGGTCAAAATACTCATTTGCCTAATAATTCTGCACTCCCTGTATATCAGCACGCGGTGATTACCTACAGCACTGCTATCACAGCTGTGCTGATATACAGCCATATTGCATGGCTACGGTGTGATATTGCTCATACATATACATACAAATAAGGTAGGAGGAACATTCTTTTTGGTGAAGTTCCCCTGCATGTGAGCTACATCTGGATAAAATTTTGTGGTAATAGCATAACGCAATGTTTAGCCCTTGACACCCCCCTAATGGGCAATTTTTGTTCCTTCATGAGGAATATCTCGTAATCGACACAATAGACTATGTTGATTTCAATTGCCATTTTCTACGACCGAAGCATGTTTAATGACGTCAATGAAGTGTAAACGCCAACATGAAAGCTACATTTGATTTTAGTTTGCGCCTGTGGAGTTTTATATGTCATAACTCCGTGAGGAATATCTTGTGATCGACGGAATGGATTATGTTGATCCATACCATTTGAGAACTCAGCACTACTTAGGAGTTAATCAAATTAACATTCATTGTAAAGTTCAGAATCTAAGCTTTCAATTTACACCTATTTTGTGTAGTTTGAAAAATATGATTATACATTTTTTCAACGCTAGGTGGCGACCGCGGGCGGTACACTCTGGTTTAGAGGGACTACTCAGATTTATTTATTATTATTTATATATAATTATTATATATTAGTATTATTATGCACATGCAGAACATTAAAACCCATGGTGAATGGCTTCTCTTCCGTTCACCATTCTGTAATTTTTCTTCCTCGGCTATCCAGCCATGACACCGTTTCCATGACTACACCCCACCTCTCTCTGCCAGTAGTATGGCACACACCACCCCACACACACACACTTTCTGACACTGATTCAAACCGACGGCTACACAGAAAAGCTTCTTGACTCTGTATGTGTGTGTGGCACAGCAAGTATTCTAGAAATACCATTTAACAATCACAAAACACACACTTCCTGTCAGCTCATGAATTATTCATTTCCGCTTCAGTCTGTTCAGTTCTAACCTGCCTGACACACACGTGTTCACATGGCCGCTGGTACGAGACTGATCTAAAGCTTCTGTAAAACCCCTCTGTGCCATCGAATGAAAGCGAGATGAAGAGTTCTCTGAGCTTCAGCACAACATCACAGCATCCACATTTAATACACAAAATACAACCGCTTTAAAAGGTTAAATGTGCAAAGTCTCTCAACATTCAAATACTTTTCTCCTATCCCCTTTTAAACTGCAAAGACATTACATTCACTTATTTGGTACTGGGACAAAAAAGGCTACAGAACAGGAAAAAATAGATTGCGCATAAAGGAATTATAAAGAGGTCGGTGACAAATAAGAAATTAAAAAAAAACTATTAAAAACACAATGCCAACTTCTTAATGAAGTCTTTGTATGTACAGTTTGCATGTACGGTTTATGACACTTTTCCTTACACCTTGAAAACATGCGAGTGAACACATCTTAATCATTTAAAAAATAAATAGATGAATAAATAAATCTACATTTTTTATTTTATACAAATGCACCACATGATATTTTACAACCTGAATTAACCTTATTTTCTCTTAAAAAGTATAAAATTATCTAATATTTCTCATGCATTCTCACTATTTTAATATCCAATATTCGTGAAATAATTAATATCTGTATTTACTAAATCATTTTAAAAAGATTTTTAGAACATGATCTAATGTTGTCTTCTCTTAAAATAAATAAAAAAAAAAAATTAAAAAAAATAATAATAAAAATAATAATAATTAAAAAAAAATATTATTTATATAGATGCATACATATACACATATATATACATATACACACACATATATACATATATATATATATATACACATATACATACATACATATATACACATACATATATATATATACACATACATATATATATATATATACACACATACATACATACATATATATACATACATACATATATATACATATACATATATATATATATATATACACATGCATATATATATATATACACATGCATATATATATATATACACATATGCATATATATATATATATATATACATACATATATATATATATATATATATATATATATATATATATATATACACACACACATTATATATATATATATATATATATATATATATATATATATATATATATATACACACACACATTATATATATATATATATATATATATATATATATATATATATACACACACACATTATATATATATATATATATATATATATATATATATATATATATATATATATATATATATATATATATATATATATATATATATATATATATATATATATATATATATATATATATATATATATATATATATATATATATATATATACACACATACATACACACATATACACACATACATACACACACACACACACTATATATATGTACACATACATATATACATACATACGTACGTACATACGGACGCACATACATACGTACATACATACATATATAAATGTATACAAAAATTATATACAAGTTAAATATACATGCAAGTAGAAAAAGACACGTAACAGTCATGATGAAATGCTCGAACACACACAACTGTACAAAAACAAGTGCACAAAACTTGCTTCAGACTACAGTGAGATAATCACAGCACAGTCTGTCACTTCTTTACACATCATATACCTTCACACATATACGGCGTATGTGTGCTTATATAACCCACATCATCCACAAACATGAGAAAGAGTGAAGCGACACCGTCCCAACACAAACCAGACAAACCCAGGCGTGGCGTATGGAGGTGAAGCGTGCAGGTCAGAGGTCATGGGTACACACCTTGGCATTAATATAGGGGTCAAATGGGCCACAGCGTTTGAACTCTGTGTGGTCTAGAGAGCTCTGGGAGAGGGAGAGAACAGGAAGGAGATGTGTTCAGCCTCACACATACACACACACAGACACACTGAACACAAGGACTCAGTGTTAATGAACTGCATGATCACATGATGAAACAGGCAAAAGAAACAACAGGCTGGCTTAGAGTCCGTCGAATGATAAACATTAAATATTTATTTTGATAAAAGGCAAAAAAAAGTTAATTATACTATAATTAGACAAAATCAGAAACATTTGATAATGAAATTTACTAGCATAAGTTAATTTGGCCAATCAAACGATGGAGAATAAACCAGCCTTATAAAATGGCAAAAAATGAAATGAGACAAATTTGGTCCAAAAAAACGAACTTAATGAAATCAATAACAACGACAACAACAAATCATTATTTTTTTGCCTGCCGTTTCATTTCATTTTGAGACATTTCATGATATAACAAATCAATGAGAAAACAGCACAATAACAGAGTTGTTAAATGAAAACTGTGATTATTACGTGGAGTGCATCACTACGGAATAATAAATGCATGAAAGTCTCTCCAAATTATGCAAAGTGAGAGTATTTGAAGACAGGCCGTTTCTGCTTTCCTCTGGGGACCTTTCATTCAGACAATACAAACCAACCCTGTGCAATAATAGGGGAGTACAGGTGCACATGAATATTCAGCTTCATTTGTTAAAAGATGTCACACTGTTGGAAATAAAGAGGGAACAGCTATAGAACAGGAAGGCAAGCGAGAGCAAAGAAACCTTTCATTACGTCAGTTCTTAGTCAACAAACATCATTAAAGAGCACTTCAGTTCCCAAGCACATTAATCTGCGATTTTATAAAGGTTCTTAAAGGTAACTTAACTACCGTTGTACTAATGTAAGATAAGTGGAGCTTAATGGGTGTTGCTATGTTTAAAAATGGAATATTAGAATAGTGCCAACTTACCCTTGTGAAAAAGTACACTTTAAAAAAAAGAGAGAGAGAACTTACGGAAATAATATACTTCATAAGAGCTACATACACTACCCCTACATCCTATTTCATACGTCAGGTCCGAGGTCTCTCTTCCGCCGGAACTAGACTCGCCGTTACCGGAAGCCAGTGATTATAGTTTATAAAGTTATAAATATGGTTTTCTTACAAAAACACATGGCTTTGCTTCAGAAGGCCTTTATTAACCCCATGGAGCCGTGTGGATTACTTTTATGATGGATGGATGCACTTTTTTGGGCCTCAAAATCCAAGGTACCATTCATTGCCATTATAAAGCTTGGATTAGCCAGGACATTTTTTAATATAACTCTGATTGTGTTTGGCTTAAAGAAGATTAAATACACCTAGGATGGCTTGAGGGTGAGTAAATGGGATAATTTTCGTTTTTGAATGAACTAACCTTTTAAATGGAAACTGCATGTAATGATTTGGACACTTAATTGCAAGGTATTAAAGCATAAATTTAGATCAAAAGCAATTAGCAGAACTTAAGAGCACTTTTTGACCTGCTTAAAAGGTACACTATGTGACTTTATTTTGTTCAAAATTAACAATTTATTCAATACATCAATCCTTCTTCCTTAATGTTTTTGTCTTGCACTGATTCACTATGGGAAGTCTGTTATAAGTGTTTATATTTTAGATCTGACGGGATGATTTTTGCGGGAAATTGCACACGTGTCACTCCCCCATGTGTGTTAGAGGTGGGAATCACAGGGTACCTCACGATACGATACACGGCTCACGATACTGATAATATCACAATACAGCAATTCTGCGATAATCAATATATTGCTAGACAATCCTATAATGATACAAATCACAATATCGGCCTAACTATGAAAACAAAATGCCTGTGAAAAGGTTAAGTGTAGGTTTTCCGGTCCACCATCCCGTTAAAAACCTCTTTTTCTTAGGCTTAGCTTATGTTCACGTTTCCCTCATTCATGTGTTGAGCGCCACCTCGAGGAGCCATGAAGTAGCAACGCTGGGAGCAGGGAAATTTAGAGCGCCTTATTTTATTAATTTAAATATTATATTATATTATATATTTGGCACCAGCGTATCAATTCTCGTATCGCACGGAGGAGGACAGCGATATACTGCCGTATCGATATTTTGTCCCACCCCTAGTGCGCCTCTCGTCATATCCGTAAATAGAGAAAAGTTGCTCTGGCTACTTTGACATGTGTATGGCGTGGGAGTGTCATAGGTTTGTTGTCATAACGAGCGAAAGGTCACGCTAAATCTCCAACCTCTGGGGAATCATCCATTTCAAACAAACGGCAAACAGAGGAGAGTCTGCTGGCAAAAGAGAACGTGACAGAGCTATAGTAATAAAACAAGAATCAACATTGGCTAGGCTTTTAAGAGATAGCAGAACTGAGGGATTTGAAATGTTGTAAAAGCAACGCGGAGATGGTGTTTTTATTACTCAACAGGTGAGTAAGGTCTTTTATTGAACAGGTAAACTGCCATATGTAGGTCTCCATCAGAGTTCACTGTAAAGGGTCATTTCATTATGATTGTTGTAGCGCTGTGCTGGAATCTATTTTTAAGGAAGTACCGTGTCTATTAATGGGTAAAGCTACAGTAACACCTTCAGCTAGTCAGCTTGAGATTTTTCTATCTAAACTGGTTATATCTATTAAGCCGAGTAGTAAATGTTTTATGAGCAGTAGGATAATCTTTCTCTTTGGCCAGAATATCAGTTAAAAAAAATTGCAACGTTTGACCATATCAGACTGACAATTGTCATAACTTTTGTAATGTCATTAATTTAAAAATATCAGTTTCCAATTAGTCAAAACAACAGCATAAAATATTGCACTTACATGGATTAAAATATCCAAAAACCACTAGAACAATGTTATATATTTTGTTGACTTGTGTACTTACATTATGCCAAATGTTTCCAAGAATGTTTAAATCCAGGGAAATAAGCTATTTAAACCAGGACACGGACCGTGTCCGTGCGTCACCTATCAATGACATCATACCCATTACCCTCGATTTCTGGTTTTATTTCGTAGAAACCATGGAAACACCAAAAACGCTTTAATATATGATGTGTTTTATTAGACAGGTGAGCAACTGTTTGGATACATTCATCAACAGAAAACTAATCATTGCTCAACACAGTAAGTCTTATTGTTTAAATCTGGTTTTCTTGATTTACCGCGAGTACCATGTTTTACCATGCCTAATATCGATCTAGCTCACTGCACTGCGTCTCATAGCAGCCGCCGAGCAAACGCACAGAGAAGCATTATAACATAACCTTCAACACACTCAAATGTGTCTAATATGATAAAACAGCGCTGCGTTACCCCACATATGCATGAACGGATGAAGTGACTTTGATTTGAATAAGCGACCTCTAGCAGCGAAAATTACATATTGTGCCTTTAAGCAAAAGCAAAGCACAAGCAAATCAAATGTTCTTCCATAAAATGCATGCAGTTTAGTTTTTTAACCACTAGGGCCAACAGTTACATGATGTACCTTTAAGTATCTTTATATGTAACTTCATAATTCTATTGTCTTTAAAATATGGTTCAAGCGTACTGCCGAATTATATATCAATTATTTCAACTATTATATTTTATAATAATTACTATAATAACTATAAACGATTATAATAATTAGATTTTACAATAGTAATAATAAAGTACTTTATGTTCTTTGATATTAGTTTCCGTTTTAGTCAACACATAAGTGTACTACTTTAAAGCATGACAAAAGATTCAAAAATGCTTTAAAATGCATTTTAAAGTAAAACTTAATTTAACATAAGAAAGTGTATTAAGTTTGTTAAGATTTTTTTAAATATACGTACGTTTAAAATTTGAAGCAAACTACAAGTCCACATTTATTACAATTAAGCAGTAGCGTTTTTTGGCACGGGCGAACCGGGCAGTCGCCTGGGGCGGCATTTTTTCATGACACATGCATGAGCAGTTAAAAAAAAATCCTCTGCGCCGTGAAGCGGTTTTCTATGGAAGCCTATTTCCGCCACTAAATTAAAAAATAAAACAGTAATTGCGACTTTTTATTTCAGAATTCTGACTTTTTTTCTCACAATTGCGAGTTTATATCTCAGAATTCTGACTTTATATCAGAATTGTGAGGAAAAAAAGTCAGAATTTTCAAAAGAAAGTCGCAATTACTCTTTTTATTTTTTTATTTAGTGGCGGAAACAGGCTTCCATAGTTTTCTATTATCTATCATTTCACTGTGTGGGGAATTGGCATATTGGCGCCCTCTGCAGCTGCCCCTGCTTGCTGAGAAGGTGCCCTGCACAGAAGCTGGGGGGTGCGGGGGACAGTTCACCTCTTTTGGGTCTCTCCCAAATGGAGCGGACAAGGGGAGGCCAATTCCGATTTTTTAACTATATCCTTTTTTCTTTTTTTTTGATGACCCCCTTACATCTTTTAAAAGTGATTCATATCCGATATCTGCATTTGCACTACACTTGGTGAAAAAAAAAAAAAAAAATAGCATTATGATATCACAAAATCAACTTCAATAACTTTCAGCGCCAGATCGCCTTTTTTATTTTACACAAACGACCGAAATTAATCAGAATATCTTTTTTTTGGGGGGCGGGCTCTAAGGGGGTCTCGCCCAGGGTGTAATTCAATGTAGAACCGCCACTGCAATTAAGCGCACTTTTTCACAAGGGATACTTCGGTTACACTATTTTAAGGCGTTATTGTTATAGTGTAATATATTTAAGTACTGAGTATTAATAATTAAGTACATGTACTTACTATATGGTTAGGGTAGGATTAGGGTTTGGTTGAGGGTTTGTTGCATGTAATTATGCATAATTTACTGTTATTACTATGGTAAGTACATGTAACATATGTAACAAGGACACTGTAAAATAAAGTTTTACAGATACTTCTTATACTACACAGTACATGCAACTGTAAACATTTCAAACAGTGCACTGCATTGTTGTCACGTCACCTGTATGTTTCATTCAGCGTGAGATATCAATTATTACCTCAGAAAAAAAAATGCATTTCAAATGCTAATTTGCGGTAGAAAAATCATCACACTGGAAATGTCTATGTTTATATCCAGATACTGGTAGTTATTCATTCTGCGCCTGAATTTGGTTAATCTGCAATTTAAGTGTCCTAATCCTAACTGACACTCTACTGATTCAAACTGTAGCAGCTGATGCAGACATGCCGTATACAATCATACAGGCTATGTCATGTTCTACTTAAAACTAGTAAAAAAGAACTTCGCCCAAATGAGCTATGAGTAAAAATAGTAGTTGTGAAAACAGCTTGTATTAAGGGTGAGATGTCACTTAACTCATGTTAACTATCTTTACACACACACACACACACACACACTCAAACTGTAAATGAGAGCAGTGTGAAGCTGTAAGAGGAAGCAACAGTGTTCCTGATAAGCTGCAGCTTTTCCTGAGAAGTAAAAAAAAACACATCTAACCTCGAAATTAGTAAATTTACACACCCTCACTCACTATGGAATGCCAAGTCTGCCAAAATAAATAAATACATAAATAAATAAATATACAAAGAAATGTAAAAAAGCAAAAATAAATAAGTATACACAGAAAAGCAAAAAAACTACAATAAATAATGATTTACACATTTATTTCCTTATGTATACATTTTTTTCCACATTTATCCTTTTATTTATTTATACATTTATTCATTTATATTTTTATTTATTTCCACATTTATTCATTTCTACATTTATTTATTTTTACATTTCTTTGTCCGTAGGGTAATGAGGAGGGCGTGGTTTACCTCAGACATAACAATCGAGCTCAGAGTAGGCGGGGCATTGAGGCCATAGTGACACCTTGTGGTGCGGCCGAAATACAATAAGTATAGCCTACTGACATTGATACTGTCTGTGACGAATGACTTGGATAGGTATATGGCCAAAATCTTATATCACGGGTTAAGTCATAGGTCATAAGGTTGCCCCTGGACATCAATTTATGGGGGTAGACTAAAGACTACCACCGCTTAATAGAAAATAAGTTTGTTTCTGTTGCTGTCAGTATTGTTTTTGGAAGTTACATTAAAAAGCAGTTAGCTCAAAAATATGAGGGCACGCAACAGGTGCTGTTTGAAAGAGGATGATGCATCTGTGTATGTTTAATGCATGGCGTGTGTTTCACCAGCTCCGTTTCCATGTGCACATTTGATTTATCTAATTCTGGATATTTCCAGTTGATAACTTAGCCTTGGACGTGTGATTAATAATAAGACCACACCAAGAAAAAACCATTAAACTCAGTGATGCTGTGACTGTCCACATGTGAAGTGATGTGATGCGACAAAATGTTCTACTGTAACTGAAGCCTCGTTCTATTTTGGATCTTTGAAATATGCGTTGTATTTTAAGCGTTTGTCACATATTGTGCATGTACAACTAGGAAATATGAATGTGAAGTGAATTTGTGGTCTCGTTTCAAATGCATTGATCAATATGCTTGCGTCGACTTCACTGTAGCCTATATGTGCGCTGCTTCCTTTCAGTGTTCTGACCGGTAATGGAAATATCAAGCGCTTCCAATATCAAGTCCCTGTTATCAGATCTGTTGAAGATGTTGCTGTTCATGTTTGTTAGCCCAGGACATTTTACAAATCCACACCAGACGATGTTCTACGGCCATGTCCGGAATAAAGAGTAGCCTATCCATGCACACAGTACAGTTAGGGTGATATGACTTGACCCGTGATATAAGATTTTGGCCATATACCTATCCAAGTCATTCATCACAGACAGTATCAATGTCAGTAGGTACCACAAGGTGTCACTACGGCCTCAACGCTTCACCCTCGCCTACTCTGAGCTCGATTGCCATGTCTGAGGTAAACCACGCCGACCTCATTACCCTACGGACAAAGAAATGTAAAATGTAAATACATAAATGTAAAAATAAAGAAATGTATAAATAAATAAAATAAATAAATAAATAAGGGAAAAATTATTATATATACATAAATAAGGAAATAAACGTATAAATCATTATTTGGTTTTTTTGCTTTTCTATGTATATTTATTTATATATTTATTTATGCTTTTTTACATTTTGTATATTTATTTATGTATTTATTTATTTTTAATTTTGGCAGACTTGGCATTCCATATCACTAGTCAACAACCTCCCAAAACCCTACTAATGATCTCAGATAGTGTGTCACTAAAAAGGTGAATATTTACAGTACAACTTAACTACTGAGAGCATTTATTCTGACTCGTCTCTCAGTTTGGAAGCCTGGCAGAGAGGAAGCATTGCAGATTAAACATTTAAAATATGCAACATGATCATTTTGAAAGCACAACCAAAACCGGAAGACACTATGGCCCTGTTTCCAACTGGTATTAACATGGAGAAATAAAAAGAAAAAAAAACACTTGGCATTTCTCACACTCTGCTACAACAACAACAAAAAAAGGTCAAAAAAAAAAAAATCTAACTTCAATTGTAAAAAGGGCTATTTTTAACATACTGTGATCTGGGACTGAAATTCTGATATCACAAACTATTAAGGATGGATAGTATGCGATTGGGATGCAGGGACAGTTTATATGGAGGAAGTTCCACTCACTGGAATGGTATTAGTTAATGCATTGTAGTTCATTGACCTAAAAAGTAACCCATCTTCACAAAGACATTTGAAATAACTTTCCAGCTCAAATAACACATTTTACACTAAATAATTAATTCAAGTTCTTAGCAAATGCACAATCTTCACATTTCTGTTTTTAAAGTGCCCCTATTATGCTTTTTTTTTTAAATATTACCTTTCATGCAGTGTGTACTATAGCTGTTCGTGAATGTAAAAGGTCTGCAATTTTTTACAGATTAAAGTGTGCGACAAATAAAGTTGGTCTCCTAAAAGAAAAAATAACTCCTGAACTGCCAAAATAAGTCGTCAGCAATTCCTGACTTACTTCCGTAACATATCTATGCAGGTTTGTAACAAATTTGCATAATGCCAGCCTATGGTCTTCATTGGCTGCCTGCAAACAACGCCTAATTTGACCCTCAAACAGTTGTATCTGAGTAGCAACATGTCGTGGCAAGATGTTGTGTTGTCGACATGTGAAGAAAACGCTTTTTCCTGTGCTGCAAATCCACTTTGATACACTTCCAAAGGATGAAGACTCGAGTTGGAATTGATACAGTAAAACCGACATTACTGTTTGCATCACTGTGTATCAAGTGCTGAGGGAGAGCTGAAATTCAGATATGGCAATGGGCGTTTGGTTTTCCGACACACGCTGTAAGCGGTGACCAATCAGAGCAGAGTAGACCAATCACAACAGACTGGGTCATCTGACCAATCAGAGCCGAGTAGAGCAATCACAACAGACTGAGCCATCTGACCAATCAGAGCAGAGTAGACCAATCACAACAGACTGGGCCATCTGACCAATCAGAGCAGAGTAGACCAATCACAACAGACTGGGCCATCTGACCGAGCAGAGTAGACCAATCACAACAGACTGGGCCATCTGACCAATCGCAGTAGACTGGGCCATCTGAGCAATCAGAGCAGAGTAGGCTCACGGAAAGGAGGGGTTTAAAGAGACCAAATCCTTTATCTAACACTGTGGCTGAATCAAAAATCACCCCCCTAATCCCTCAATAGCAAAGTGTCCACTGTAGGGCCAAAAGGGGGCGTGCTAGTGCGTGCCAGTTGTGTTTCCACTGTCACTTCCAGGGCTTGATCGGGCCTCATTAGGGCTTCCTTGGGGCCACCGGCCAGGGTTTTTTTTGGCCCGCCGAATACCTTGGTCCAAAGCAGGCCAACTGGGGCATAAGGAGTGGTTACGAACAAAGGCGGAGTTGATCGAAGTCTGGAAACGGCAGGTCCGTGGGCGCTGGTTTTATAAACCAGCTAACATCAGCATTAAAGCATATTTTTTAGCTCAAAACTCACTTTCAGACAGCAGCGAGTGTTTGAAATAACTTCTGTTTGTGATCCGATATGGATTCTGATCACCGTATAAGGCAGAAATATTTATCTGCGATGCAAAAGACTGCATACTAACCATTACTATAGTAAACATGGTAAAAAAACAGACAAATCATATAGGCTATCACAATCGTGTATTTATTTTACCTGTCAGTATGTCTGTCTTAGTGAAGCACTGCGGGTTTTAGTGAAGCACTGCGGAGCTTCTAGCCCGACGGTGGAAACTCAGCGTGGTTTTGGGCTCTGTGCTACAGGTCCGAGGCTGTTAGCCCAGCCCGGCCCGTTGAAAGCCCTGGCTCGCTCTGGCCTGACAGTGGAAATGCGGATAATCACTATTCTCTACGTTAGTCCACTAATACAGTTCACTTGAAGGAGTGAATGAAACCGAGTGAGTGAATTCGGACAGCCGTTGAGTGTACGTCGGCTGCACACTCGTTATTGTGGTGCATTATGGGATTGAATGAGTGCACTCAATAACATCCATTATAGTTTTGGACACCTATTTGAGGTTATAGGGGGATTTCAAATTCAGCCTGTGAGAAAAGAGGTGATGGCTGAAATGTGTATTATGAGAAAATTTGTGTTTTTTGAGCTCGGATGCATGTAAAATTATTGTAGGAGACCTCCAAAACAACATTAGGAAGCTTTAAAATAGCATAATAGAGGCACTTTAAACCCTCCAGAAGGCCTTGCCCTATAGATTTCCAGATTACTGTAGACAGTAACAGTACTTCATTCATGTTTTCCATTCTGTTTTTACTGAGAGACGAGTCATAACTACTTTCTGTGGTAATAGCAAGTCACAAGTGCTGCTCATTGTAAATAACCAAGAATACGGCTTTAAATGTGACACTCCGTGTCGGGCGGTCAGACCTGCTCATTGAGTTTGGGGTGAGATGGACCCTGATGGACGAGAAGTTTGACGATTTGCTGGTCTCCCTTCCACGCTGCCAGGTGCAGAGGGTAACAGCCCTTGTTGTCAGCGATGTTCGTCAGAGCCTCGTTCCGCAGAAGTGCTTCCACCACCTCACTGAGAAAGAGAGACATATACAACTATGTGTGGTATTCAGAAATAAAAGCACATTTAAATAACCAAAACTAAAAATATCCTCAAGGTCAAAGTTCATCAGGTGACAGGACTCACCTGTGTCCATTTAAAGCAGCGTGGTGTAGAGGCGTGTATCCAGTGCTGTCCACACAGTTCACATTTGGGCCCCTCCAGATACTGCAAAACAAAGAGTGGACACAATATGTATTATAATAATAAAAAGGTTAAAAAGTAACACTGCATGTACATACCAACAATGCAGTTTTGCATTAAGGAAATCAGCATATTAGAATGATTTCTGAAGGATCATGTGGCACTGAAGACTGGAGTAATCAAATGTTCATGTTGCCGTAATTGCTAAAGCTCTTATCACGGTATTATCACAATATTGAAATAACTTGCAAAAAAAGTGTCATACTATGACAGGTTTAATAAAGTAAACAAAGTAGCACAGCAGCTTTGTTTATGGGGTTACTGGGGTAACAACTGCATTTCTGATCTTCCATCAGTGCCATCTGCTGTCAGAGAGTGAATGTGCATTTTCATTCAGCTCGTCTCCTTCACTCGTTCCGCCATGCACTTCTTACGCGTGTTGGTGCCTCTTTGACAGCGGTGTTGAGCATTTTAACCGGTTGATGATAAAGTATTCTTAAAATGCATTCTACAGCATGCTAAAGGACGTTTGTATTAGCTTTCGCATGTGCACTTTGTAAACACGGGGGTGGATACTTCTTCCTACGTCTAGCGTGACCTTTCCGTCGTGATTGCGTAATCGGAGAGCAGCACAAGATGAGCAATTTAAGTTAAAAAGTATATACTTTTTTTGGGGGGGGGTGACCGATCGTTTCGCTAGATAAGACCCTATTCCTCGGCTGGGATCGTGCAGAGCCTCTAAAGCCCTTCGAAACTGCATTGATTTGGACCTTCAATCCGGTTGGTTGCCACTGAAGTCTATTATGTGGAGAAAAATTCTGGAATGTTTTCCTCAAACTTAATTTCTTTTCGACTGAAGAAAGAAAGACATGAACATCTTGGATGAGATGGGGGTGAGTAAATGATCAGTAAATTTTCAATTTTCAATTTTCAATTTGAACTAATCCTTTAAGTCCTGTAAGTTGCGAGGTGGGGCCTCCATGGATCAGACTTGTTTGTTCAGCACATTGCACAGATGCTCGATTGGATTGAGTTCTTGGGGAATTTGGAGGCCAAGTCAACCCCTCAAACTCGTTGTTGTGCTCCTCAAACCATTCCTGAACCAAAGAGCCACAGACACCAGGGAATACCGTTTCCATGAAAGGGTGTACATG
This sequence comes from Rhinogobio ventralis, assembly GCA_039654625.1. Taxonomy (NCBI): domain Eukaryota; kingdom Metazoa; phylum Chordata; class Actinopteri; order Cypriniformes; family Gobionidae; genus Rhinogobio; species Rhinogobio ventralis. The sequence continues at coordinate 28,135,057 of CM077203.1, read as the reverse complement.
GTCTGCAACAATGCTTAGGTAGGTGGTACGTGTCAAAGTAACATCCACATGGATGGCAGGACCCAAGGTTTCCCAGCAGAACATTGCCCAAAGCATCACACTGCCTCCGCCGGCTTGCCTTCTTCCCATAGTGCATCCTGGTGCCATGTGTTCCCCAGGTAAGCGACACCAGACCAGGCCACCTTCTTCCATTGCTCCGTGGTCCAGTTCTGATGCTCACTGTTGGTGCTTTCGGTGGTGGACAGGGATCAGCATGGCCACCTTGACTGGTCTGCAGCTATGCAGCCCCATACACAACAAACTGTGATGCACTGTGTATTCTGACACCTTTCTATCAGAACCAGCATTAACTTTTTGAGCAATTTGAGCTACAGTAGCTCATCTGTTTGATCGGACCACACGGGCCAGCCTTCACTCCCCACGCACATCAATGAGCCTTGGCCGCCCATGACCCTGTCGCCGGTTCACCACTGTTCCTTCCTTGGACCACTTTTGATAGGTAGTAGTGAACAGATATATTTGATACCTGATTTTTTTTTCTTGTTATGCCAAGCTCTAAAGTATATCATCAGGTAAAAATAAAGTAAAAACTTTTTTTTTTTAAATCCTTATCCTCAATCCTCATCCCCAAACAAAGAATTTGATCAAATGCTGCAGACAATAAGGGGCTTTGGAGTCAAATGACTGAGAATCACTGGTTAAATCAATTCATTCAAATCGATGGGTACCCATGTATTTTGACCAATGATTTTCCATGACTTTCCAAGTCATTCATGATTTTTTTTCGTGATTGCTGGGGAGAATTTCCATTTATATGGCTGCAGCTAGATGTAAACAATTATACTTGTGTACAAAACTCTTTAACAAGACAAGAAGACAACAAAAGACAAAGCCGAGGAAGAGGAAGAAGAGACTTGAATGTGGCTGAGTGGACGCTTCAGCCTTCTGAACCTCTGTGCAGAGCATAACCAGGGGAAAAAAATAACATTCAATAAAGAAATTCACAAATACCCCAGTCGTGAAAATCACAATTTTAATCCCACAGTTTCATCCATTATCGTAGCAATCTTGTGTGCATATTTGTCGTGTAGACACAGAAAAGCCTGGATTGTGGTGGGCAGTCCTCTGATAACCTTGTGAAGGTTTGGACTTTGAGTGTGCTGGTCTAATGTATGATTCATCAGGCAGCTAATGCCATGGGAATGAACATCACAGAACATCTCTGCGTCATTCTTCCTGTAGGACAGTGAATTCCACAAGCAATCTGCTCTAGATGAATCCTCTGGTCACCACATTATAAAATTTCATTCATTTTTACGCCTCTGGAAGACTGGAACAACTTGCGTGAGTTGACAAAACATTTCATTTTTACAAGAGCACTGGATGTGGATTGTGGCAGACTTTGTTTGGGGTACAGATTATTTTAAATCCCTCATAATGCATTTGGGTTTGTTTTGATCCGGAAGAGATGCATACAAATGTTTGTAACACTTTACAATAAGATTTAATTTGTTAACATTAGTTAACTTCGTTAGTTAACAATGAACAATAATTCTACAGCATTTGTTAGACCAAGTAAACGTTAATTTTAACATTTATTTATTAGGGACACATTTCTGATCAGATTTTGATTGCATTATTAAAAAAAAAAAAAAAAGAAAGAAAGAAAATTCAGGACAGACTTTAAGATGTTGGTACACTGTTCCAGCTCTTGAATCAGTGGTTTCTCAATTCCAGAAATGAATGAGATAACCTGAAAAGGCTGGACACCTGGAAAAGACAATTACATTCCCTCTGAAGGCTATTTTTAAATAAATGAATTGGCCTCTGTCACATTCACACAAATTCAATTTTGGCATAAACATGTACAACTCTCCCAGTGTGCTTGTAAATTGACTAAACTACAAAACACACAGCTCTTTGTCTGTTCCCAAACAGCAACTTCGGCACACTGGACCTCACTTAAAACACCCATAGGCTGTGTACCCGACATAAAGACATAATTGACTGAAGCGGAAAAATCTCTTGCTGTAGCTGTAAACATATTGTGTACTGCAGCATGTATAGGATACAGGAGATGTGACGAGATACGGCCCTGATTCACAGAGACGGCGCCTAGAAGAGAAGAGCGTGATCACGTGCTGTGCAGCATGCACTCGCTCGCTGTCAAGACAAAGAAGCACAAATGAAGACACAAAGCACACAGACAAAAGAGGAAGAGGAAAGAAGAAGCCGGTGGCATAGGGGCTCTCAAACTGTGCTGCAGGCTCCACCTCTCTCAGCCTTTTCTCTCACTCCAATCTGCCGTTCCCATCACTCCATAAGCCAGGAAACGTCACACAGAGAGGGAAAAAAAAACTGCACAAGCACAGAAAAGTGTTGCTGCTTCACAGAATATGTAATGAACCATTATTTGACCTGAATACAGTGATAACCTCTGACGAAATTGCTCATTTTGATTCATATATATTTAATCATTTATAAATGATTTAAAATTTGCTAACACTTTCACCCATTTTCAACATTTTGCACATTATTGGACTTCAATGGACTGAAATTAATGAATTCCAGCAATGCTGAAATATTTAAAATGAAATGCCTAAATCTAAAGAATATTATAAAAACTATGACTAAAAAGATATTATAAAAACTGTAAAAATTAACACTTTAATATTAACACCACATCACTCCCGATTTCTCAATAAATGTATATAAATTAGGCTTGCTGCGATAGTCGGTGTTGCCGGTGTTACCGGTATTCAGGCAAACACCGGTTACATCACTTGCCCACCGCGGCACCGCCCCCCACCGTCGTTTTGAATTTTTATAGTAATAAAATCATTAAGTTCAGTTAGAGAACAGACACTACAATTAAAAACTGAACGTGCAGCGTGAGCTGAAAGAGTCGCAGCACAAACGCAGGAGTCAGATCTCATTCATCACGAGTGAGGAGCTGAATGACAAGATGATCGTGGAAGATTTGGTTTCAAAGCGAAATGTAAAAACGCCTATTTAAGTGAGTTTATCATTGTACTGTTCTGTTGTGTTTTTCATTAAGAATAATAGGCTAATGAAACCACCATTCAAGCAACCCGCCCCCGAATTGGCGCTAATTTCAAACCGAAAGTAAAAAATGAGCAAGGCCGCACTAACCGTGTGTGTCCACTGGCGCGTTTTCAGTACATTCCTATGAAAGCTTCATTGAATTAATTGAAAAAATTAATTGAAAACACTCACTTTGCTCCGCACCGTTATGAATGCCTTTGCGGCCGTTCACATTTTACTTTCGGCGTTTTAATTAGCGTTTTAAAAGCCCCCGCCGGTGATACCGGTATTACCGGTGTTGTCACACATCAATTAACCGGTGGGGAAATTTCCTCACAATCACATCACTAATATAAATATGTCAATAAATGTATAAAATGTATAATGTAATATATAAAAAATAAATACTTGTTTGAAAAAGTAACTCAGATATTTTAAATTTAAAAGTAATGTGTTACTTTACTAGTAACTTTAAAAAGTAATCTGAATACGTAACTTACTTTTAATGCGTTACCCCCAACACTGCTTCTAAAAGAAAGAATCGATTCTGAACTGCTGAAATGAGTCGTCAGCAATTCCAGTCTCACTTCCGTAAGATATCCAAGTAGGTTTTAGGGGTGTGCGATATATATCGTCTGCGATAATATCGTAATTGTTGTTTTAACGATGTGCGATCTGACATTATCGAGTATATCCCTCACACACACCCAGAGAGTGCATGCATACACTACGTGATGTAGTCTTGTAGATTAGACTAGTGCGTGTGCACGCTTTCACTGCATGATTTGATCATTTAATATATTTAATAAATATCACACAAAGAGTGCAGTTTTTCTCCAGGTATCAGGATGATAACAAATATGATATTGATTTTATGCAAGTTTACTAAACAAGAAGTTAATATTAAGTGACTTACATTTTAGACTCCATATTGCCTGTTTTTGCTCCATTTATTTCGCCACCGAAAATAGTTCAAAACAAAGACACAGCACTGTAACTGCGTCTCTGAGCTACACACGGCTGTGTTTTCTTACTGAATGAATCAGCTTTTTGAACGAATCAGTTGAATCAATGATTCACTGACTAAGATAGATTAAGACAGTCAAATGCTTCGTTTCTTGAATGAATCAGCCGTTTGAATGAATCGGTTGAATCTCAATGACTCACTCATTAACAGTGTCTTGCTGCCACCTACTGGCAGTTTTAATTTCACAGTTAAAGTACCACCACACAGAATATGAAGAATATGATAAACTTTAGGAGTCAGCTGACCACAGCAGTTCTAAACCTGCCAAGGAACCAGCACAATAACACACTCAGCAAAATATTGTCTAATTATCATTATCGACAAAATCCCAGAAAATATCGAGATATCCTTTTTTGTCAATATCGCACACCCCTAGTAGGTTTGAAACAAATTTGCTTAATGCCAGCCTATGGTATTCACTGGCTGCCCATGAACAATGTCGACTTTGACCCTCAAACACTGTAGTTGTATCTGAGTAGCAACATGTCGTAGCAGGATGTTGTGTTGTCGACATGTCGAGAAAATGCTGTTTTCTGATCTGTGAATACACTTTGACGCACTTCCAAAGGATGAAGACTCGACCAGAATTGATACAGTAAAACTGACACCATCGTTACTGTTTGTATCACCGTGTATTAAGTACTGAGGGAGAGCTGAAATTCAGATATGGTAATGGGCGTTTGGTTTCCAAAACCTGCTGTAAATGGTAGACTAATCACAACAGACTGAGCCATCTGACCAATCAGAGCAGAGTAGACCAATCCCAAAAGACTGAGCCATCTGACCAATCAGAGCAGAGTAGACAAAATCACGACAAACTGAGCCATCTGACCAATCAGAGTAGAGTAGACCAATCACAACAGACTGGGCCATCTGACCAATCAGAGCAGAGTAGACCAATCCCAAAAGACTGAGCCATCTGACCAATCAGAGTAGAGTAGACCAATCACAACAGACTGGGCCATCTGACCAATCAGAGCAGAGTAGACCAATCACAACAGACTGAGCCATCTAACCAATCAGAGCAGAGTAAACCAATAACAACAGACTGAGCCATCTAACCAATCAGAGCAGAGTAGACCAATCACAACAGACTGGACCATCTGACCAATCAGAGCAGAGTAGACCAATCACAACAGACTGGGCAATCTGACCAATCAGAGCAGAGTAGACCAATTACAACAGACTGGACCATCTGACCAATCAGAGCAGAGTAGACCAATCACAACAGACTGGGCAATCTGACCAATCAGAGCAGAGTAGACCAATCACAACAGACTGGGCCATCTGACCTATCAGAGCAGAGTAGACCAATCACAACAGACTGGACCATCTGACCTATCAGAGCAGAGTAGGCTCACGGAAAGGAGGGGTTTAGAGAGACAAAAGAGGTGATGTTGCAATGTATATTATGAGAAAATTGAAGTGTTTTTGAGCTTGGATGCATATACACCTATTGCAGGAGACCTTTAAAAAAAAATTATGAACCTTTAAAAAAAAAAAAAAATAGCATAATAGAAATAACCTACAACTCTTACTGGCAGTTTTATGAGAGCGTCATTATGAGATAGGAAGTAACAGACCAGTGTGGTTTACAAAAAGATCCACACAATGAGCCGGTTTCTCATGAGAGAGAGAATTTATAATGCAGTAGTTTCATAAACATTCTATTGTAAAATACAACTGCAAAACAAGCATAACAGTAAGAAACACAGCATGAATGATGCATGACCCATGTTGGGGAACTGTTTAGCTCCTGTAAAAAGTGAAAGGCTAAGTTATTACATTATTACCATCTTTAATAATGAGATACATATACATATACATATACATATATATACACACACACACATATATATATAGCTCTGGAAAAAATGAAGAGGCCACTTAACATTGAGAAATCAATGTTAAGTGGTCTCTGAATTTTTTCCAGAGCTGTATATTATTTATATTATTTATATTCCACATCCGCAGCTGGTTAAAGCAAAGCTATAAAACATTAAGAATTTAATTAATCTTTTGAAATGTAAACAACTGAAAATGTAACAATTCCTTTTATTTTTTGCCAATCAAAGTGCTGCAAAATATACACTCACCTAAAGGATTATTAGGAACACCTGTTCAATTTCTCATTAATGCAATTATCTAATCAACCAATCACATGGCAGTTGCTTCAATGCATTTAGGGGTGTGGTCCTGGTCAAGACAATCTCCTGAACTCCAAACTGAATGTCAGAATGGGAAAGAAAGGTGATTTAAGCAATTTTGAGCGTGGCATGGTTGTTGGTGCCAGACGGGCCGGTCTGAGTATTTCACAATCTGCTCAGTTACTGGGATTTTCACGCACAACCATTTCTAGAGTTTACAAAGAATGGTGTGAAAAGGGAAAAACATCCAGTATGCGGCAGTCCTGTGGGCGAAAATGCCTTGTTGATGCTAGAGGTCAGAGGAGAATGGGCCGACTGATTCAAGCTGATAGAAGAGCAACTTTGACTGAAATAACCACTCGTTACAACCGAGGTATGCAGCAAAGCATTTGTGAAGCCACAACACGCACAACCTTGAGGCGGATGGGCTACAACAGCAGAAGACCCCACCGGGTACCACTCATCTCCACTACAAATAGGAAAAAGAGGCTACAATTTGCACGAGCTCACCAAAATTGGACAGTTGAAGACTGGAAAAATGTTGCCTGGTCTGATGAGTCTCGATTTCTGTTGAGACATTCAGATGGTAGAGTCAGAATTTGGCGTAAACAGAATGAGAACATGGATCCATCATGCCTTGTTACCACTGTGCAGGCTGGTGGTGGTGGTGTAATGGTGTGGGGGATGTTTTCTTGGCACACTTTAGGCCCCTTAGTGCCAATTGGGCATCGTTTAAATGCCACGGCCTACCTGAGCATTGTTTCTGACCATGTCCATCCCTTTATGACCACCATGTACCCATCCTCTGATGGCTACTTCCAGCAGGATAATGCACCATGTCACAAAGCTCGAATCATTTCAAATTGGTTTCTTGAACATGACAATGAGTTCACTGTACTAAAATGGCCCCCACAGTCACCAGATCTCAACCCAATAGAGCATCTTTGGGATGTGGTGGAACGGGAGCTTCGTGCCCTGGATGTGCATCCCACAAATCTCCATCAACTGCAAGATGCTATCCTATCAATATGGACCAACATTTCTAAAGAATGCTTTCAGCACCTTGTTGAATCAATGCCACGTAGAATTAAGGCAGTTCTGAAGGCGAAAGGGGGTCAAACACAGTATTAGTATGGTGTTCCTAATAATCCTTTAGGTGAGTGTAGTTTTACTGTCAACATGAAACAAAAAGGAAGAAAAATTGTGATATTACATAAAAAAAAATACAGTATTAATAATGTTATTATTATTAATTACTTTAAGAAGTACATTGTGCTATATCGGTCACAATTTCAAAAATAACTTTTATTTTGGCGGGTTGTAGTAAAAACCTTTGGGTTTCTGTGTTCTTATGACAATACCTCTCTCTAATGAAATGGTGAAATGCTGGTGAAGTCAGCTCTGGATTAAGTTCATGTGTTCATGACCTTGTACAGTTAGACAGCAGATGCAGAAAACACCCAAAACCAGACAGTAAAGTCATAAGTGCTTTCAGTTTTCACACTGCGCAAGACCTGCACGATTAATTGTTAAAACATCACAATCTCGATTCAAACACCCACGCAATCTTATACCTAAATGACCACAATTCTGCTGTGTCTTTTATTCCTCTTTCACATTGCAAGCGTCAGCGGAGCGTGAACAGAGCTATTTTGCCGATGTGAACACCCTCATTCATTGATATGGGCAGTGACAAAACACACTCCGCTGATGCTTGCAATGTGAACTTATAATATTATTACAGCCCTAATTATAATACTGTATATTATATACATTGACTTTGGTAAACATAGCATTTAGTATATTAAACCACAACGTTTTAGCAATGAGTAAACCTTGTCCTGTTGTGTAACACTTCCTCAAGATTAAATTTTGTGCTTAAATTTCAATACACCGAACTGCACCAGAAGTTACAGTGACCACTAAGACTAAATGTGGAAGTGATCACTTATAGAGCCCATTGTCAGTTAAAAAAAAAAAAGTGGACCCACTTTAATTTAGGTGGCCTTAACTTCTATGTACTAACATTTAAATTAATAATTTGATACTTATTGTGTACATGCATGTTTTTACATTGTACTTACATTTTTAAAAATACCTTCATGCAATTACATCTGTAATTAATTTCTGTAGTTACATTTATAATGACACTGTTGACACTTCCCTTACAGCTAACCCTACCCTTAAACTTACCCATACCACCACACCTGTCCCTAACTTTACCGTTAAACTTACCCATACCACACCTGTCCCTAACTCTACCCTTAAACTAACCCATACCACCACACCTGTCCCTAACTTTACCCTTAAACTTACACATACCACCACACCTGTCCCTAACTCTACCCTTACACTAACCCATACCACCACACCTGTCCCTAACTCTACCCTTACACTAACCCATACCACCACACCTGTCCCTAACTTTACCCTTAAACTTACCCATACCACCACACCTGTTCCTAACTTTACCCTTAAACCTACCCATTCCACCACACCTGTCCCTAACTTTACTCTTAAACGTACACATACCACCACACCTGTCCCTAACTTTACCCTTAAACTTACCCATACCACCACACCTGTCCCTAACTCTACCCTTAAACTTACCCATACCACCACACCTGTCCCTAACTCTTTAAGGGTAGAGTTAGGGACAGGTGTGGTGGTATGGGTAAGTTTAAGGGTACTTACCCATACCACCACACCTGTCCCTAACTTTACCCTTAAACTTACCCATACCACCACACCTGTCCCTAACTCTACACTTAAACTTACCCATACCACCACACCTGTCCCTAACTTTACCCTTAAACTTACCCATACCACCACACCTGTTCCTAACTTTACCCTTAAACTTACCCATACCCCCACACCTGTCCCTAACTTTACTCTTAAACGTACACATACCACCACACCTGTCCCTAACTTTACCCTTAAAAACGTACCCATACCTCCACACCTGTCCCTAACTCTACCCTTAAACTTACCCATACCACCTCACCTGTTCCTAACTTTACCCGTATCCCACCTCAATATCAGCAAAAGTGTTTTGCAATATAATATGAACACAATAAGTACATTGTACTTATTTTTTTGATGTAAGTACATAGGAGTTAAGGCCACCTAATATAAAGTGGGGCTAAAAAAGTTACGTTTAAATTTATAGTACAGAGTTTTCATTTGATTATGCAACATTTGCCCCCTCAATACAGCACATCATAATACAGGAAGATAAAGAAATATCCTTCAACTAAATCTGACATCATGTTCCACCAAAATGGGCATCTCCGGCCCACTGTGCTCTATTGTGATAGCGCCATGGCAACTGAAGTGCGGAAAAGGCTAGCGAATGGATCGCCGCAATGAAGCCTCCACCATGACACTGCTGTTCTACACAAAGAGTATTTTCTACCCAACAAAAACTACAAACCTCATAATCGTTTTCACACCACAAAATGGGAAGTAAAAATAAGCAGCTCTGATGCTATGCTTCTCCAACCCCTACAATGAGGAGGGAGAAATGTCTACCCAGCATGCTGTGCAGCAAAATTGAATTCTTGGAGTAGTTCTAGTACACTTCGGAAACGGTGGGAAATGTTGAAGGGCGGGAGAAAGAGACTCCATCTAGAAAAATGTTGAAAATGCTTCGCATTAAGCCATCAAATGGAAAAAAAAATTATACAATCATAATGTGGAACAAAAAAAAGAAAGGAGGATTTTTCAGAGTTGTAAATGAAAGATTATTGGGGTACGTTTTACAAGAAATGACCATTTCAAATTTTTTTTGTCATTATTTTATGAAATTTTATGAAATTTGATGCCAATTTCTGAGTGCAAATTCTTTCTACACCTATTTTTAACAAAAAATAATGCAAAATACAGATTTGTTGGCAAGTAAGGACTATTTATGGCCAATGTTTTCACTGCCATTCACCTGCCACTGCCGTGATTCAAATAAACGCCTTCGTTCAACACAGACATCTGTGGCCTTATGTCCTTGCAGCATATTGCCTATGTGAAAAGATCAGCCCATCAGAATATATTAAGAGACCGAGCGACTTTGAAGGAAAGAAGGCTTGAGTTGGCATTAAGGCCCAAAGCTCTGCCCGCAGCCAGCTTCAGCCCCACTGAGCACATCTCTGACTGGAAGCCGGCAGGGAAGCACATTCATTCAGGCCTCGGATTAAAATAATGAACAAACAGAGAGAGGCACCTTACATAACAGCTTTCATAATGTCAACATTTAAGCCATTACGGAAAAAAGCTCTGCATGTGGGAAAACCGCATATGGTGGTTTCAGTGCAGGGAAGGGCCTTTAAAACCGCAGTTTGTCAAGCTACAGTTACTCATAATTTAAAGTAGCTGCAGTTAAGATACTGTTTGAAACTACAACCCATTTATGAAGGTATTTTTAAGAGATATACAGTATGTCCTCCCGATATCTTTTTACAAATATTTAGGCAATATCACGCAAGCGATATTTTTGCTTGCGTGTAATATTGCTTTTATACACCAGCTTTCTACTACTATTAAAGGGATAGTTCACCCAAAAATTAACCTTCTTTCATCATTTACTCACCCTCAAGTTGTTCCAAACCTGTATGAATTTCTTTGTTCTGCTGAAAACAAAAAGAAGATATTTGAAAGAATGTTTGTAACCAAGCAGATCTCAGCAGCCATTGCTACCATACTATTTTTTCCCCCACTATGGTAGTCAATGGCTGCCGAGATCTGCTTGGTTACAAACATTCTTTCAAATATCTTCCAAAGACATCAAGTGCACTCATTCAACCTCATAAAGCACCACCATAAGGGGTTTTCGCACCGGGTAGTTATAGGAACTAACCACCAGGGTAGTTCCTTGAGAACTAAAGGTTCCCCTAGGATCATTTTCCTGGTTGCATTCGCACCACGAACTGTGAAGTGACGTAAGCCGCGCTTGTTGTTGTGACTTTTATTTTGACAGCACTGAGAACGGCAGAGTCTGAGCACACAGCTCTCACATTCTCCGTCTACATTAGTTTAGATCTGTTTTACAGTCCTGTCTAATACGTTATTAGATTGAACTGTTATATAAAGAAAGTAGACAGTATATGGAAAAGTATTAGTGTTTGTCGTGTGGTTGATGTCTAATGTCACTAGCTGAGCAGAAATACATAATCATGTTTCTCTTGGTCCCCTCAAAGTCGCGTTGGATTTTCTCTTTAGCATAAAAGTTGAGAGGTCCATCGATCACTGTTTTCCATGTTCGTAGAATTGCTGGCGGGTGCTGGTGTTTCACATGCGTTCGGCCAATCGGCGTTCACTTACGTCATTGGTAGTTCCTATTGTGCTGGGTTAGACCCTACTCTAAAGTAGGAGCTAAATTACACCAAAAGGAATTCCTAGAGCTAAAATCTTTCCTAGTTCCTGCGGTGCGAACACACCAAAATCTGGGTACTTCCGACCAATAGTTCTAGGAATGAAGGAGGTTCCTCCGGTGTGAAAGCTCCTATACAGTTCAGCGACTAAAAATAACCAAAATACACTGTGAAAATCATGCTGAATGAATTCCCACATCTCGGCAGTAGATGCAGTCCACAGCAGAATCATACAGGTGTAAGTTCATTTTTATTTAATTATTAAATTATTTATTTACAGTCCATACAAGCTAGTTTTCATGACTGTAGGAAATAGTGAATGAGGGTATGTGGGTGATTTCGGATACACCAACAGTCCGTGGGGTTTCCTTTCTGAATGAATGAATCAGTGTTTTTGAACAAAACAGTTGAGTGACTAATTCAATGAACTGAAGTGAGTTGTACTGTTTTTATCCACTTTTAACTTTAATATTTGGTATGTCCACCTTTTGCAGCAGTTACATAGTGTCAATATATTCCTCTGAGAACTTATTGAGAACAACACTAATGTTATCCCATGCCTTCTGCAACTGAAGCCAAAGGCTTTCCTTTGAATGTACAATAGATCTGTCCAGTTTATTTTCCAACTCGCCCCAAATGTGCTCGGTGGGGTTGAGGTCCGGACTTTGAGGGGGCCTGTCCATCATTTCAATGTTCCAGCTGATTCCTACCGTCGCAGGTAGTTCGGCAATAGTTAGAAGAATGTTTCGGGTCATTGTCCTCTTGGAAAATAAATCTAGGCCTAATAAAACAACTCCCAGATGCCAAGGGTTCTAATAATTTTGGCCACCTCTGTGTGTGTGTGTGTGTGTGTGTGTGTGTGTGTGTGTGTGTGTGTGTGTGTGTGTGTGTATAAAAAGATGAGGTAAAATCATGCTACAGTGAACTTAAATTAATCAGTAAATCTTTGAATTGGCTTGGAGCACAGTGAGATGGGATGGGTTAAGATGAACATTTAAATGAAAAAAATTAATGCATTAAAAAAAATAATAGGTATTATATTGGGTATAATGAAACATTGACCTTAAATGAATCAGTGAATCTTTGAATTAGAATGAATGGGACTCAAATGACTTCTAATTCTAAAATAACAGGGCATCAAACACTTGACAAGTCTGGAAGACTAATAAACCCTCATAATAAGCCTGAACTCAAGGGCATGAGTCACCAGCGCTAGAGGATCATCTTCATCCTCTTACATTTCTTCAAACCGAGCCGAGCCCAACACAAGTGAAAAAGATAAAGAAGGGAAGACAGCTTTTTTAATAGCACCCGATGAGGGAACGGAAGTGGAGGGGCAATAGTCTGTGTATATAGGTCTAGCTTTAAGATTCTGACAGTAAAAGGAAAAGCTAATCCCTAATTTCCCAGTGGGGATATTGCTTGAATGTCTGAAAAAAAAGGTGTTTACCCAAAGCAATGGAGGAAGTGAGAAATAGATGGAAAAGGGATACAAAAGAATGAAAAAAAAATTGAGTGCGAGCAAAAAGAACGAGAAATCCAAGTCTGGTGCCACTTACATGGTTAAGAAAGCACGGGGTATGAACCAGTTTGAGGGAGTGGAACGTGCCAGTGGGAATACAACAAATTTAATTTCCAAAAGCATAATTGGATCACGCCTTTTTAAAATTCTCATTGGTCAATAGATGCTTGCATTAGAGTGCTGCAAAAAAAAAAAAAAAACTTTTCCCAACTTTGTTTGCATGATGAAGTGACGTATATCCCATCAATATGCCATAATAGGAAGCAGATAAAAGCGAGGGAACAGGTGAAGACATGTCTAGCACAGTCACAATATCTTCTTGAGCCAATTAGTGTGGTGGTGGACACTCTGCTGGGGATTAGCCGTATCCCACGGCACATTGCCAAGAGGAGTCTGATACACGGAGCACACTGCCAGGGCATTGGAGTTTAATTAAGTGTACAAAACCCGGTGCCAGAACCAGATGCATCATTGGCACATGCTCATCAGAATTCCCTTCATCCACTCTCTGCGGTGCACAGATTAGACATATACTGAAGAGCACTGGCTTAACAGGCTTGGAACACGGTAAAATTGGTTGGGTTGACAGCACCACTGCTTACGTTAATATGTTTAAGGATTTTAATGACTTTTTAATGATCATACATTTCAATGAACTTAAGGCCAGATGTTAAAGAAAGTTAAACACTAGCTGCGTTTCCATTACCTTTCAAATTGCGCAAATTAAAATTGAAAATTGAAAATACGGCCAATGGAAACATGTCAATTTCGCAAAAACTCCCATAAAAATTTTTAAAAAGCGCTCGTATATGAGGTGGTTTTTCAGGCAATTAAAAAAATTTGCATGTCACCTGGCTTAAATAAAAGTCGATCATTCTTTAAAGATGGAGCGGTATGTTTGGACAGAAGACGAGACAGAGTTCTTTATTAAATGACAAAAGAATTATGGGAATACTGGATTCTAAACAACAAAGAAATGCCACAATGTATCAAGACCTCGAAGCAGATAGGAGGGAGAAACACCCAGAAACACCTCATACGTGGCCGCTCCCAAGTATATGGGGCTTTCCTTGCCATTAATGCTTGGATAACACGCCTACGTCTCCTTCGATTAAAAATAAAGGCTAGTGTGGTGGTGATATATGTAAACCTACCAAACTTCCATTCCCATGATTTTTGGAATGACTCATCGCGAGAAAGAAGCAAGTTTTAGTCGAATAACATCGATTAGTGGAAATGCCATCATTTCGGAATAGTTTTTATAGACATTTAGAAAATATCGGAAAAGTTGAGCAAATCTGGAAACCCGGCTAATGTACGTATAGGTTTGTGGTTCACGCCTCACCGGCACCATCGCCCTCTCGTTTAGAGTTTGCAAAATGTCTGTGACATCCACGGGCTCGCCTTTTGCGCCTGGTTTCACCTGTACGTTTAAAATATTCCAACTGAGCCCTCAGCAAGATTTTTTAATGTGACCGTTATGTTAGAACACATCGCGTTCTTATTTCCATGGTGAGTGCCATGTATGATTATTAAAATAAACATTACATGGTTGAAAACACTGAATAGTTGTGAAATGGACTATGGCAAGTACACAGAGTCTCTCTTGCCACCACCCATGCGCGCACAACAATATTGTGTTTCGGCAATCTCACATGATGATATGACCATCTGAAAATGGAGAAGATCCCCCAACACTAAAGTAGGTAAAGCAGGTCATTCTGTGTCACCACCTTTTCTTTTGCTATAGTCTTTAAGGCCCTTTATGGTACAATTCCAGAGATATAAGGATTTTAATGTGGCTCCAAAAGTAAATTGATCAAAAAACAAATGTAGGTCATTTTGCATACAGCTAAGGTTTCTAAAATTTGGTTGATTTGACACGGAATGACCCTGCTTTTATTTTTAAAAAAAACATCTATAAGTAATGAAATGACAACCTCACGTCTGATTCATAGACTGGGTAGACTGAATTAAGCTAGTCACTAGTCTAAGTCGGCAAACTACGCTTCTATAATCAATATACAATATTCCACAGTTAAACAGTTAAAAGTTTCTGAAAGGATTTAATAATCTCATCGTTTAGAGTTATCATACAGTCTCAGAGTTTGAGGAGCAACAGATGATTGGAGACACCAATTAGTGCCAGTCAGTCGCATTCACCCATCGTTTCATTTCTTGATTTTAGAGTGACCACAGGTGATAGGCTGATGGACACCATTTTGTGAAGAGGAAATGACCCACTTCTCTCCGCTGGAAATAGAATGATTCTGTTCCAGTTTGGCTGAAGCTAGACCAAGTTTTGCGTTGCAGTGCCGAGAGACTCAAACAAAGTGTTACATGCATACTGAGGCTGACCTCTTAGTCCCGACTCAAGCACTGACACAATTCAGTGAGCAACAAATCAAAGGCAACAAATAGGGAAACAAATATGACCTTTAATATAGTAAATATTAACCGTTCTTTATATAAACCATAACCTCAGTGGAGAAGAGAACCTTGTCTCTTGAGACATGAATTCGCAACATCTGAAAGACGCTATTCAACAGAAACAGTGTCTAGAATATCAAATCAAAAAGTAAATAAATATTAAATGTTTAAAGGTAGGGTCAATAATCAATAATATTAGTGGTCTTAATATTAAAATATGTACATATATCTTCTGTGGAAGCCTCTGGACCAAAAAAATAAGTATGTCCAATCATTGCTTTTAATGTCCTACCTGCCTGTCATCATATGCATTTCCGGTAACATTTTAGTATGAGGAACACATATTCACTATTAACTACGACTTTTGCCTCAAACTCCTAATTACTGCTTATTGTTAGTAAGGTAGTTTTTGTAGCGTTCAAGTTTAGGTATTGGGTAGGATTATGGATGTAGAATATGGTCATGCAGAATAAAGGCATTAATATGTGCTTTATAAGTGCTAATAAACAGCCAATATCCTAGTAATATGCATGCTAATAAGCAACTAGTTAGTGAGAATTGAAACAAAGTGTTACCATATTTCCATACCTCTGTGCACCTGCTCGCGCAGACATCACACGTCATCAACACGTTCCGTAAGGCTATGCAGAGTTGAAGACAGACAGTCACCGAGCGCTAAAAACAAACAGCAACCGTAAATTACGAGATGGCAACCCGTGACGTTCTACCCGGAGCCGCTCACGTCCTCAAGGCCTGTTCACACTGGGACGATTATCGCACATGTTTATCACCAATGTTTAATGCCTAGTGACTAAACAAAGGGTGCCAATGTGAGTGTGCACACCGACACGCAAAAACGGCAGGCGTAAAAGCATTAAAAAAGTTGCTGAAGTTACAGGAAAACACTACTTGGTGGCGCTCAAGCAAAAAACGGTCTTGCCAAGCACAAATTGATACGATGAAGAGGAAGTAAGTAGACAAAAAAGATGAGCTGCTAATGCTGCTTGCCAGTTAGCAAAAAGTGTGTGAATGGTTTTGGCAAGCACGTAAATACTGTCTCTCCTCTTCTTCTGTGTGACAAGTGAGTGTCAGAAGCGTAAGTGGTGCAGCACCACCTTGTGTACCGAAAGCGGCATCTACTGAATTTGCGCGTTCACTCAGCGCATCGCCAGTGAAAATCGCATGGGTGTGAATACAAAGAACTGTCGAAAAACGTCGAAAAACATCTAAAAAAAAAAAAAAACTGCCGATAAGCACGCGCGATAATCATCCCGGTGTGCACAGGCCTTCAGACTTGGATTTATGCATTTCAAATGGCAACACTATCAACGGCAAAACGAATCTGCAGCAGTCAGGTGGTACAGTACAGGTCAGAGCTCTTTAAGTTGTTTATGCACATTATTATTGTAATGTTATGTGCTTCGAGACATGACGCCGTCTCTCGTGATGCTTTGCAGACTCTGCTCTGGCTGTGGTGTTCATGTGTTTTGAAGGAGGCTTGGCTTTGGAGATGCTCTGAAGGGAGACTGGGATCTCATGCTTTCAAAGCTAGCTCGCTATTACTAGCCTCTGCGAAATTGCCTACTGTACCTTTGTTGTACATGCTTGTACATGACATTTCAAGATTTAAAAAAAAAAAAGAAAAAAAAAATCAGGTCTTTCTCAACTGCTGTGTCTGTGGCATTCTGCTGACACTGAAGAAAAATAAAGCAACTCAGTGGCTACTAAATTAGAACAAGCAATCAAAATGTCTAGACAAGACTAACTGGTGTCCAGAAAGGACATTAGAGCGGCTAACTCTTCTGTGTCCAAATAAAACAGCGTTTGAAGTCCGTAAGTAGGAGTAGGTGGTGCACACAGCAGGTGGGTTACGGCCTGCCAGGAACCGAAGGAGGTGAAGGGAAAAACATCATAAAGGATGAAGAATGAACGGCTGCATTTAGAATAAAACACAAGCTGTTACTTTAGATTGTTGCACATGCTCAAACAGAAACTATGTCTGCAGATTTTCAGAGAATTTAAACAGAATTAATTTATGAAGTTCCCCATGCTTAAATACATTTCGCAGAATCCTTCTGATTTCCCCCAAATAACCAGAGGGGAAAGAAGAAACTGCAGTTGAAAACTGACTAAGTGACTAAGTATACTTAATAAAAAGAATAAGGAAAGAAAAGTTGAGTTGCATTACTGTCTGCTGCCTACATAGGCAACATCATGTCTCTTCCATTTAAAAGTCTGGGTTCAGTGAGATTTCCTTTGTTTTTGAAAGAAATTAATACTTTTATTCAGCAAGGATCATAAGTGATTGTAAAGACATTTATAATGTTACAAAAAAAAAATCGAATATAAATGCTGCTCTTTTGAACTTTTCATCAAAGAATCCTGAAAAAAATCTATCACAGTTTCTAAGAAAACATTAATCAGCACAACTGTTTTTAACACTGATAATAAGAAATGTTTCTTGGGCATCAAATCAACATTAGAATGATTTCTGAAGGATCATGTGACACTGAAGACTAATGTTATTATGCTGAAAATTCAGCTTTGATCACAGGAATACATTACATGATATATTCAATATATTGAAATAGAAAAGCTTAAATTGCAATAATATTTCACAGTATTACTGTTTTATTGTATTTTTATTAAGTAAACGCAGCCTAAACGCAGCCTAGTTATAAAGAAAATCATAACTGAGAACAGTAGTGTTGGTAGAAATGTGACTCGACTAGCCTTTGAGGAGTGTGCTATTAGCGTGCTGCTAAGCTAACAATAACACAATCTACTAAAGTATGTGTGAAAACGTCAAAGCCTGTTTAATTCAAAAACGTTAAAAAAATAAGCATCATGCCTGTTGTCACATCTTTTATAGGACATTTTTTATTGAGAGGAGAATTGAGGAGGGTCTGATAAACAAAACATGGAGAAGCTAATGCTCTTACCTTAGTTTAATAAACCTCCATATATTTATACTGAAAAAAAAAAAAAAAAAAAAAACACAAATCATGTACTGACTTAGAGTTGCCCAATACTACTACTAAACTAGTGCGTCAAAACTTTACTCATAAGATTATTCTGCTGGTTTCAGATTTGTTTTTCGGTCAACACTTTCAGAGTAAAGGTTTGTGTGTGTGAGTGAAAAGTTATTTTCTGATAAATGGTCATTCTGCTTTTGTACTCCTAGAAAGAAAAAGAGAACCTTCTTGTCCAGTTCAGTTCCTGGAATGCCATCCTGAGAGTGTCAGATTCCTCATAGGGTGAAACTGCCCATTAGTTGTGAAAACAACTGCTGTACTCTGAATAGACTTTCCAGAGTAGCTTGCTGTAAAATCCCCTCCACTACTTGAGTAATACAGTGCTGCTTGAAAGTTTGTGAACCTCTTGCAGAATCTGTGAAAATGTGAATAATTTTAACAATCATTCAAAATGCATGTTTTTTTATTATTTAGTGCTGTCCTGAATAACTGAATTTAGAAATTTTTGTCCACAAGACAAAAAATAGCTGAATTTATTAAAATGACCCGTTTAAAAGATTACATACCCTTGACTCTTAATAGTCGTTCCCTAGATGATCCACGGCTGTTTGTGTGTTGGTTGTTCTTGAGTCCCTTGTTTGTCCTGAGCAGTTAAACTGACCAATGTTCTTCGGAAAAATCCTTCAGGTCCCAAAAAGTCTTCAGTTTTCCAGCACCTTTTGCATATTTGAACCCTCTCCAGCAGTGACTGTATGATTTTGAGATCCATCTTTTCACACTGAGGACGACTGAGGGACTCAAACACAACTACTAGAAAAGGTTCAAACACTCACTCACTGTTGCTCCAGAAGGAAACACGACACATTAAAGTTGATGATGCACAGGGCAACTTTTTGAGCTATGTTGGTGGGCAATGTTGTTATCAATGGGCAACCAGGTAAGACACAGGGCCCACGACCGATCTAAAGTATCCAGGTAGAAATTTGTTGCCCATTCTCAATGGAAAGGTGCCCAAGCAACATCGCTCGGCAATACTTGCCTGGCAACATTGCTCAAAAAGTTGCCCCGTGTATCATCACCTTAAGAGTCAGGGGGTGAAAAGTTTTGAACAGGATGAAATTTCTCTTATTTTGTTTAAATATCAAATTTTCCCTTCAGAAGCAACAGAAAAATTAAGTACAATTTACCTTGATCTTCAAATTCAATCTGTAAATGTTTGAACCTTTTTTTAATAGTTGTGTTTGAGTCCCTCAATCGTCCTCGGTGTGAAAAGATGGATCTTAAAATCATACAGTCACTGCTGGAGAGGGTTCAAATATGCAAAAGATGCTGGAAAACTAAAGAGTTTGCAGGACCTGAAGGATTTTTCTAAAAGAACAATGGGCAGTTTAACTGCTCAGGACAAACAAGGGACTCAAGAACAACCACCACAAGACACACACACAGCCATGGATCATCCAGGGAACGACACACAGTATTGAGAATCAAGGGTATGTAAACTTTTGAACGGGACATTTTTATAAATTTTTTTGTCTTGTGAGTGTCTTGTAAACATCTTATATATAAAATATCTTATTCAGGACAGGACTAAATAAAAAAAACAACATGCATTTTATATGATCCTTCTTATTTTGTTCAAATTATTCACATTATCAGATTCTGCAAGGGGTTTAGAAACTACCAACTTTCCTGCAGTATACGCATTTCAAAGTGAAGCAATAAGGTATCAAACTATTTGTTTTCTACTGTATTTGTTACAGTAGCATAGTTTTAATTATCAGACACTGTAAGATCTTCTGAATTCAGTTTAAATCACAGATAAGGTGATTTGGCAGTCAATTTCAGCAGAGTTACAGGAATAGCCCACAATAAGCTCACATTTTAATGTTCAGTTCCTGATAAACCACATTCCAGCCAGCCAAATGTATGTGTTAGAGACGTAAGAGGGCAAATGATTTAACAGGGGATTTCAGGCAAGTCACTCTTGACTTAGTCAAACAAGTAGAGATAACAGAGCACTTCCTACTGCTCTTATGCTGATGCTTTAATATACATTTAAACACAAAGAAATAAAACGACACAACAGGAAATATTTAAATGTGGGTGTGTGGAAAAAGTAACTGAGAATGACTCAAGGGTGTGAAGAGTGTCAAGTCAAGAGGGGAAACAGTTACACGTAATCATCCTCGCTTAGTCTAGGCAAGTCATTTTAATATATGTGGATGTGCCGAATGTAAAATCGATTATCGGCCGATTGTTATATGGCATCTATAAAGGCCGATCAGATCATGACCCAAAACTTGCAAGATTGTGCTTCACTATATGCGGTCTGGCAGTTCTACCAGGTGTCTAAAAAGCACAATAAATTTGCATGGTCTTTGCTGAGAATGGAGACAGCAACCAATGACAGCAAGAAACTAGGGCTGTGATATTAGGTGAGTAAGAAGGCGAATTGGGACACAGCACAGTGAATCCATTCACCCAATTTGTTCAAAACACTGCGGTGTTGCTCTGAGAAGTGCAAAAGTTCTGCCCTGTTTAGAAATATTTTAATTGGCGAATTAGAGCGAAAATCATCAATATTGACAATTCTGTCTAAAATGTCATTTAAAGTGCCCCATTATGGCATTTGAAAGGTTCCTACTTTTGTTTTGGGAGTCCCCAACAACAGGTTTACATGCATGCAAGGTCAAAAAAACACTTTCATTGTCTTATAATATGCATTTATTTTTATCATCTTATTTGCTCAGCGACTCCCAAAGGATTCGCTCAACGATTCATTTTTCCACACCCATCCTTTGTGTGACGCTAATCTCCGGTGATTGGTCAGATGACCCAGTCAGTTGTGATTGGTATACAGCGTGCAGAGCATGTCGGAAACGGATTGCCTATCACCATTACTGCATTACGACTTGTCAAGTGTTGAAAATTTTATAGCGTATGAACAGACATGGCATCAATTTTGCCTTACCAATTCGAGCCAGAGTCCGACGAGGAAACGTCCTGAGTTGCTGATGAACCAGAAAGCCAATCACAAACACGACTGGAGCAGGACCTTTCTCAATGGTAAGTGTCAATGTAGTTCAGGCCGATTGAACATGCAGAGTCGGAGTAAGAATATCTGAGAAGTGACGTGCTGTAATCTGTTTAATCTTGCTGTCTGTTGCCATTTGTTAGTTCAGTGTAACGCGTGTCAGACAAATTAATTGCCAGATTTATTTAGGTGCACGTGTGGGAACTATCAAAATGCCAAGCGAGGCTAAAAATGCGGGCAATATGCTAATGTTTCGTCTTGATGTCACAACGCAACGGATTGGGATTCGTTTTAAAAACGATTAGTTTAAGTTGACTCTTACTTTTGAGAGACAATAACTTTATATATGGTGCACTTTTAGATTTAAAACATTGCAGGATGTTTTCATTCACTGAGAACTATGTTACACACTACATGAAAGGTGATTTTCAAAAATCCATAATAGGGTCACTTTAGTATTAACTATTTGTTTTTTGAACTGCTGTATGAAATCAATTACATTTGCAATCCTGCTAATATCAGGAAAAACTGCACTCTTGCTTGTCAATATTGCTGAACTATCATGTTATAAAGAACTTATACAGGAGCATTTTTTGCCCCCATATGTTGAAATTTCCAACTCTGACTGGAGGGCAGTATATGAAAACACATAATTCATTTATAAATGTTAAAATCACATTATAAGGATTGATATGATTGATGAGAACCGAGTGCAAACGGCACTATGTTGATTTACATTTACATTTATTCATTTAGTAGACGCTTTTATCCAAAGCGACTTACAAATGAGGAGAGCAATAGAAGCAATCAGACAAACAAGGGGCAACAGCGTGCAAGTGCCGTAACAAGTCTCAGTTAATCTAGCGCAGTACACATACATTTTTTTTTTTTTTTTTTAAATAAATAAATAAATAAACAGAAAAACGAATAGAATAGTTAAGGGCTAGTCTTTATTGGTCAGGTGCTGCTGGAAAAGATGTGTCTTAAGCTGTTTCTTGAAAATGGCTACAGACTCGGCTGCTCGAATTGAGATAGGCCGGTTGTTCCACCAGGTGGGAACGGTCTAGGAAAAGGTCCATGAGAGTGATTTCGTGCCTCTTTGGGATGGCACTACGAGGCGTCGTTCACTTGCAGAACGCAAGCTTCTGGAGGGTGCGCAAGTCTGAATAAGTGAGTTTAGGTATATTGGTGCAGAGCCGGTGGTTGCTTTGTAGGCGAGCACCAGTGCCTTGAATTTGATGCGAGCGGCTATTGGCAGCCAGTGCAAACTGATGAAGAGAGGCGTGACGTGCGCTTTCTTCAGCTCATTGAAGACCACTTTCGCCGTTGCATTCTGGATCAGTTGCAAGGGTTTGATAGTGCATGCCGGAAGGCCAGCTAGAAGAGCATTACAGTAGTCCAGTCTTGAGAGAACAAGAGCTTGACCAGGAGTTGTGTGGCCTGCTCTAATAGGAAGGGTCTAATCTTATGTTGATGACTACAAAAGTTCATTCATTATTATTGTCAAGGCATTCGTCATTGCAAAGATGGTTCTAGAAACAAACCATTAGACCTGTTCCAGAACTAGTCAAATGAGCAAAGGATGAACTGAGAGAATACATTCTTATATAAAGATATTAAGAGGTTGAAAAGTGATGTTTGAGCTGCTAATTTAAAAAAAAAAAAAATGCAGTCCCTTTCTCCTGATAAACGGCACCGCGAACAACGTTGTGCAACGTCTCATTGCAAAATGAATGGGCAACGACAGGCATTTTAACATTGTTTTGTGTATTTAACAGTTAAAATGCAATATGTTGCAAAAGAGAACTCAAACGCTGTTTAACAGACAACTTTCTGTGTGGACTTTGGGTGTGCACAAAGAAAACCATCAGTCAGAACAGTGTGAGAACCAAACTGAGTTCTCTTTCATGTCTTATTACACTTGAATGGTTTAAAAATGCTTGGGCATTTGAAAATGGCAAGACTGCATTCAAATTATAAACTTTCATGACAGCGCAGCACTGCATCATATCTAGGGTTGGGTACCGAACTGTACTTTTAAGGGCACCGAATTACATCAGTACTAACGAATACCAAATCAATCTGTGCCAAATTTCGGTACCTGAGAACGCATCTGGTGATATAGACTAGTCTGTGAATATTAAACCGCAAAAAGACTATTTAAATACAAATCCTGCATGTTAGGGCTGAACGATATTCTGTTTTAACATCGACATCGCGATGTGCGCGTGAGCGATACTCACATCGCCGGAACATGCGATGTGAAGGGTAGTAGCCCATGGTGTATTAAGAGAACGGTAGCACCAGGGTAGCACACACCACACACAGTAAACACGAGTTTGTTGTATGGCTTGTTGCTGGGGTGACATGCACGTTCCGCGTGCCTGCACAATGATTGGTTCGCTGTGCCGCTGCTCACCGCTCACAGCCAACATTCACTGCTAAAAATGCGCGACGAAGAGGATCTGCCGCAAAAAAAAATTTCGTACCAAAAAGAAAGTCGAAATCATCTATTTGGGACTATTTCGGCTACAAAAAGGAGGATGTTGACCAAAAAGAGGTACTTTGCATGGAGTGTCATAAAGTTGTGGCCACAAAACAAGGAAACACCACCAATTTGTCTGATCACTTAAATAGCCATAATTATGATGACCAACACCAACACTGTTTTACTTTGGCTACGAAAAGTTGACTTAAAAGATTGTGAACCAAAATGCTTATAAGTTGTTTTATAAAAAATATATTTATTTTAAGTTATATTGTTGTAAACCAATCAGGGGGGTTGGTGTAAAGCTGCTGTTTTATTTAAAAATGTGTTCTGCTTTTGTGTTTACAGAAATGTTCTAATTTTGGAATAAAATATTAAGTGACCTTTTTGTCACTTGTAATGAAGCTTGCTTATTAGTGAAATTATTAATATCATGGAATGGTAATTATTGACTTTAGCCTGGATTGATGGCTCTCAATATCGCAATATACACTCACCTAAAGGATTATTAGGAACACCATACTAATACTGTGTTTGACCCCCTTTCGGCTTCAGAACTGCCTTAATTCTACGTGGCATTGATTCAACAAGGTGCTGAAAGCATTCTTTAGAAATGTTGGCCCATATTGATAGGATAGCATCTTGCAGTTGATGGAGATTTGTGGGATGCACATCCAGGGCACAAAGCTCCCGTTCCACCACATCCCAAAGATACTCTATTGGGTTGAGATCTGGTGACTTAGTACAGTGAACTCATTGTCATGTTCAAGAAACCAATTTGAAATGATTCGAGCTTTGTGACATGGTGCATTATCCTGCTGGAAGTAGCCATCAGAGGATGGGTACATGGTGGTCATAAAGGGATGGACATGGTCAGAAACAATGCTCAGGTAGGCCGTGGCATTTAAACGATGCCCAATTGGCACTAAGGGGCCTAAAGTGTGCCAAGAAAACATCCCCCACACCATTACACCACCACCACCAGCCTGCACAGTAGTAACAAGGCAAGATGGATCCATGTTCTCATTCTGTTTACGCCAAATTCTGACTCTACCATCTGAATGTCTCAACAGAAATCGAGACTCATCAGACCAGGCAACATTTTTCCAGTCTTCAACCGTCCAATTTTGGTGAGCTCGTGCAAATTGTAGCCTCTTTTTCCTATTTGTAGTGGAGATGAGTGGTACCTGGTGGGGTCTTCTGCTGTTGTAGCCCATCCGCCTCAAGGTTGTGCGTGTTGTGGCTTCACAAATGCTTTGCTGCATACCTCGGTTGTAACGAGTGGTTATTTCAGTCAAAGTTGCTCTTCTATCAGCTTGAATCAGTCGGCCCATTCTCCTCTGACCTCTAGCATCAACAAGGCATTTTCGCCCACAGGACTGCCCCATACTGGATGTTTTTCCCTTTTCACACCATTCTTTGTAAACTCTAGAAATGGTTGTGCCTGAAAATCCCAGTAACTGAGCAGATTGTGAAATACTCAGACCGGCCCGTCTGGCACCAACAACCATGCCACGCTCAAAATTGCTTAAATCACCTTTCTTTCCCATTCTGACATTCAGTTTGGAGTTCAGGAGATTGTCTTGACCAGGACCACACCCCTAAATGCATTGAAGCAACTGCCATGTGATTGGTTGATTAGATAATTGCATTAATGAGAAATTGAACAGGTGTTCCTAATAATCCTTTAGGTGAGTGTATATTGTTGGGAAAAAAAATATTGCAATGTAATTTTTTTCCAATATCGTGCAGCCCTACTGCATGTCTCTGTGTAAATGAACGAATGAAGCAGACGCGCGATTGCATTTACCACACACACCTCTGCCGTCTCATATGAGGACATGAACGTCATCCCCAGAGCCGCTCTGAGAGTCACTTCATCAGCTTTTAACCGTTTCATGTGAGATAAACTTGTCATATCATAAACGCACAGAAACGTTCTTTTTTTTTATATTACAGTAAACAAACATCACTGACAATGGCAGACAGCGACCAAGGCAGCTCTGGTATAATGTCAATAACACGTCTATAAATGACTTACAGTTTCTTTACGGTTATTGAGGTAAACATCCCTAAAGTACTGAAAACAGGTACCGTTGGTTACCGGCACCGAATTTCAGGTAATGGTTAAAATGTGAACGGTACCCAACCCTAATCATATCTACTGCTCGCTTACCCCCATTACATTTGACCAATTTCTGTAACAAAAATATCGCCACGCTATTGCAGTAATACTCAAATAATACAGCACACACAAATATTGGATAAAATGGTAAATATTTGGAAAAAATTGACACTAAATACATTCAACTTAAATCAAGTCACTGAGCTTGAAGCAAAGCATTTTGCGATTGCCTTCTTCATGAAGGAAACTACCTTAGAATATCAGCCAAACAAAACAAGATAAGAACATAATGTTGCTACCCTACCTACCTTCACAATAAATGTAAAACAAAAGTACTTTATATAACACACACAACATTGTTCATTTATCAAATGGACATCTAAACAGGTCCTAAACTGTTAAATATGAATAAAAATGTAGAGCCACCCTGTCTTGATAAAGATCCATAAAGAGGAGAGAGGGAGCAGGTATGGTTAAATGTCCACCACATGACTGAGCTAATGCAGTCAAAGGAGGATCATTCTGAGGGCAAAGACACAGTTGTTGACATCAGTCCAAACTACGCCAGTGGAACTTCCCTTCACTCAGAGATAAATAGATTTTAACCTAGTTTTACAAAGTTTAGCTCACATTTACTTGGTCAGCTTATTTCATTATTAGTCATTAAGAATTAAGTTCATAGCCATCAACTTTTGTGCTGGGGAGGCCTTATTGCTATATTAAAGGTTCCTAATTTTGTTTTAGTCTCCTACAACAGGTTTAATGCATCAAAGGTCATACATTGCACATGACCACATTTTTCAAAGATTCTCAAACGACTCGACGGATGAATCAGTCTCTCTAAATCGGAAGCTAAATGCCTATTACCACAAGTGAACTTCAGCTCCATCCAGAGGCTTAGCCATTGTACACAGAGTAAAGACAGTATCAATGACGTCGATTTTACCATAAAAACCGACGATACAACATTGGAAGAAAGAGTCTAGTTATTCAACCCGAACCTCCATCGCAAGGACGACTTGAGCAGGACGTTTCTCAGTGATACGCTACTCAGTTTGAGGTACATTATGAGATGTTGCAGCTGTAATTCCTCACCATCAGCATCAACAAGTGTGTGTCCATCAACAAACCCATGTGTGTATTTTTAATTTATTGCGGTGCACATGCAAGAACTGTATCAATAACAGCGCATACATTAGCCGAGCACTAACATGAATGACTGATGAAACATTAAAGTTTGTAAAAAAAAATTGCTCTATCCTTTATCTTTACTCAAAGTAGTAAGAACGACAGACAATCTGCATTAATAAACAGTTTTAGGTAATAGTGGCCCATAGCTGATGAGCAGAAGTATTTCAGTAAGACAGTAATAACATTAGTTAGCTGGAAACATACACAATATAAAACACAAAACTACATATTTTGAACACCCGTTAGAAAATATATACATCAATAATTATACACACTTACAGGTTGTGATTCTGAGCAGCAGAAGGTCCAAATAAAGTAAGTACTGACCCATCTTTCAAGAGCAAGTGTTTTGCAAGTGAATCCCACGTTGAACGCCGCGTTTTGAGAAGCAGTCAGTAAAATGATGCTTGAGGCCATGTCAAGTTGTTCACGGGTGGACAACGTAAAACATAGACGGGCATTATGCAAAGGTATTTTCTAGTGAGGTAGAACCGTAACGCAGCGGGATTCGAAATACAAATGACTCGTGCAGGCAGTTCAGAGTTGTTCGGACACAACAAGCAATTTGCCTGTCCACACCAGACATGTGACGACACAATCACAAATCACAGCCAATCAGAAGAGCAGGCAGGCCCTTTCTCTGCAAGCGCTCTGCTGTCTCATAATCGGTCACTCGAAATCAAATAATAAGATTAAAAAATGTAAAAATGTAATGAAAAAATTAATAAACTAAGGGAAACACGTCTTAAACTGCACACACTTTCATCAAAGCACATGACAGGGCAAGCCACATTAACTCGATTAGTAGTTGCAGACTTAGTTTCCTTTAAAGAGGTCATGACTAGACATGTGACAGTATAACATTTTCATTTTGTGATAATTGCTGAAGCTTTTATCACGGTATATTACAATATTAAAATAAGTCACAAAAAAAAGTGTTGTCATACTATAACAGGTTTTCATTTAAATACAATAAAACTATACACAAAAACAGATTAAAGTGCAAAAGAATTATAAAGAACAATAGGTAACACTTTACAGTAAGGTCTCGTTGGTTAATTGGGTAGTAGTGTTATCGCCGCCATGTTGTGGAGACGCTGTGTGTTTCTATGCGAAACCAAAAGCAGCACTTTATTTGGCCTTCCGAAAGTGGACGCAATTAGCAATAAGTGGTTAAGATTTATTTACAACACTGCTCCAGAACAGTACAATCTAAATGTTTGTGTGTGTGCAGCGGAGGACAGTTTCCATGTGAACCAGAAAAAAAAGGGGTAATTCCAAATTTGCTAAGGCAATCTGGCACTTCTGAATCAGAGTATGTTTTATTATTTAAGTGTGTGCTACTGACTGTTCAAATATAGTGTGTATGTGGCCGGCTAGCAAAAACTCTGATTAACATGGAAAAGGCCATTTTTTTCATGCATCGCATCTGGTTAGGACACAGTGTTAGAATAGGTTCTCTAGAAGTGTTGCAGTGGAAACAACAGGTTGGGCGTGAATTTAAACCTACAAAATGTGTCAGGAGCCTGCATGCTGTTTTGCTGTATCCTACTAGCAAAACTTTTAATGAGACCTGTAGAACTACATTCAAGAAAGCCTCATCTTGGCTGGATATAATACACTAAATATGCTTAACTAGTTTTTAAAATGAAAACAGGAAGTGATACAGATTGGTCCTTGGTCACACAGCTCACCAACCAAACCACTCAACGCTGAGTGTGTGAAGCAGCCACATCAAACAGAGCCTTGTGTGTTATTCACACAACACGAAAGAGGAAAACAACCTAACCTCTATAAAGCATCAATTATCCTCGCCCAAAACCAATGCACACAGGGTGGGTAGATACAGTGTTTTTCAATTTAAGCTATTTAACTAATTACAACTCACTACTAAGCTCAGGATGTTACAATGATTGAAGCTGTATGATACTTAGCTATGATTTAACAAAATATTCAGAGCATGGAATCGTTGAAAATGAAATACAATGCTTTAGCTCAAGTCTGCATGCTGAGATTCTTGTTCTCCTTTTCAACTCTGTCCATTTGGACAGTTCTGTTCACAGCACAACCACAGTCCCGTTCCGTTCCCAGACACTGCAGTTCTTCAGGAAGCACCTGCCCTTTCATCTGCCCCACAGGAATCCACCACTACACTGGCCACTCTTCAGAGAAACTCCCCTTCGCCAGGTTTTGTGGGAATCATAAGTGACAGCCTGTGTGAACAGAGTCTAACAGAATCAGCACTTTTACAGAAGCTTGCGGTCTGATTTGGTAATGGACATAAGATTTGCATTTGCGCCCTGACCAGTATCTAACATTTTCACAGCAGTCACAATGCTGAGAAATCAGTCCAGTCATACAAGCCAAACAAGTTGTCTATAGCTTAAAAGGCACTTAGTTAACACATGATCTGAAGTACTGACAGCATCCAGTGTTTGATTGTCTCATTGTCTGGTCCTGTCACACATTCTCTGAGCTATAGATGAACTGAGTAAAGCCAGAGCAGTGAACTTAACTAACCTGTCCTGCTATCTGGAAATCATCATACTAATCCTACAGATGTGTTCATCTGGACCAAGGGGTCCAGACTGCGACCAAATGGTTGCATTTTGCGACCTTTTTTCCTGCTGGTGCGACTAAATTTTGTTAGAGCGTGGTGGCCAACTGATAAGAGCTGCCATTTCTGTTACATATGAGAAACATCAAACGAAACGAAAGCGGAACAGAACCGCGCTACTCGTTTAAGCTGTAAGCTTATACACGGGCAGATCTCGATCACGCAACACTGTTACTACACAGCGCTGGGAGATCCAGTGAGAAAGCGCTTGAATTCGCCTACTGTGAGATCTACTGGGAAGCGTTCGGCGCAGAATTCTCTGTTATAAACCACAGATATCAGATCAAACAGCGCTGACGTGGAAACCAGGAGAAACATTGTGCCGTGAAAGAAGTTCAGGGGTTTCAGTCCACAAATCACCAACATTCACCATGGATTTAATGTGGTAACACCACATGGTGTTGTGGCAGAAATGGTAAAAAAAAAATACATTATTCATCTCAGTGTTCATACAACCTTTTGAGAGTGGAATTCAAGCACTTTTCAAGGGCTTTAACAGTTTTTCCAACACTTCAAAGTTGATATCCAAAAGTTTAAATGTGTAGGAACTAACACTTTGTGGAAAACAAGCACTTTTTTTTATAAAAAAAGACTATAACCACTATAACTAGTAGTTGGCGGCAGAGGAGCACTTATTTGACATATTAGCCATTTCCACTCCCCTTTTCCAATATATGGAAAAAAGTATAGGAAGTCACAAAGTGTCATGAAAAACAAAAAAACTTCCCTTTGAATTGTGACTGAATTACACTGAAAACAAGTAAAGAGCGCTCCTTTTATAATCACTGAAGCTGTCGGTCAGTTCAGTGTCATACTATAGAAGAACAATGGTACATTTAATAAGAGTAGAGTATTTTAATTGTCCCCATAAAAATGAGGTTTTTGCACA
Source organism: Rhinogobio ventralis (assembly GCA_039654625.1). NCBI lineage: Eukaryota > Metazoa > Chordata > Actinopteri > Cypriniformes > Gobionidae > Rhinogobio > Rhinogobio ventralis. Next base: position 28,104,204 of record CM077203.1, on the reverse strand, counting down.
TTACTGTTGTTAATAAAAGGTCATTTTTATCTCAATTCAGGCTCAGAACTTCACTGTTAAATTTCCAATAAACAAACAAGTAATATTATTAGAAACTGCACTTATTAAAGCAATGCTAAACAATAATAATTTTATGATTAAATTAACTTTATGATAAATTTTCCTCCAGCGCCACCAAATCAGGTGCTGGCGTCCCCATCTGTTGCTGGTGCCACTGCTCTCAAAAGTTAGTCTGGAGCCCTGTGGACCACATAATGAGACATTGGTTCTGTTGATTAACAAAGAGCTAAGAAAGTAGTGAAAGTTTCTGATAAGTGAAAAAAACGGACAGACAGAAAGAAAGAAAAAAAGTCTTATAGACCAACAGACAGGTTATGGAGAGGGCAAACAGATGGATGTATAAACATTGACAGAGACAGACTGACAAATAGACACACATAGATAAAAAGACAGACAGACAGTGTCTGTGGACACATAGACAGACAAGCATATAAATAGCCAGAAGGACAGACAGGTAATGGACAGACAAATAAACATTAAAAATGATGAACAGACTTACAGGCAGATAGATAAACAGGCACAGGCAGATGGAGAGATAGACAGACAGACAGATGATTAAAACATCTGAGAAGTAAAAAAAGATGTTAAATTAATTGCACATGTGCATGCAATATAAGCAGATGAGCACACTTATGTTATGAATACAGATAATGCATCATGTCCAAAACTGTAGACGCCACCATATTGAAAAGACATTCCATGAAGGGGAGAGAGAACAACTCTCAAACTCTTTCAAAACAAAACGACAAGTCTCAACATGATGCCTCGTTCCATACAGTACAAAGACAGAAAACAGTGCAAGCGCTGTTTCTTTAGTTTCCAAGCATGAGGAAACCTCTGGTACACAGATATTATGCCAAGCCCTTCCAATCACAGCACAGGTATGTTATGTATGTGTGTGCATCATTAGGGGTGTAACGGTACACAAAACTGACGGATCGGTACGTACCTCGGTTTTGAAGTCATGGTTCGGTACGAGTTCAGTACAGCAGTTTTACTAAATTGCTTTTTATTTATTTTTATTTAACAGTGGTTTACTGAGAAAATTGTCTGTCCTTAAAAGAATTCAATTATAACTAAAAGTTTCTTAAAGATAATGCTGTAAACTCTATAGGGAGCCCTTACTTGCACATTACTATAATATTAAAGGTTAACAACAGAGCCCAAACTATTAGCCTAAATTCAGTTGCTATATATTTTTAGATATAATGATCAACACTCAAATAACATATTGTATGCAAACATGTAAACTTCACATAAGGCAGTTTTTGCATTAACTTCTAAATCTAATTATAAATTCGTTGTTGAAATATAATAATTTATACACAGTGGCTGTCATTTTCATTGACAGATTAATTTAAAGACGCTTTAAGCGATCAAGGCATCACTAACAGAATATATTCAGTAGAATATAATGAATATATAGGCTAATATAGTGCATATATTTAGTGAAAGAGATAATCTCTCTAGTGAACTAACAGCTGTGGACACTGAATGACTTCTGAGGTAAATGTGATGCTACATGACATTGTTTATAAGCTGTTTTATTGACGTCTTTCCACCGTTGAAACACTGATTGAGCGACATATGATGCGTTTCAGTAAGTTGTAATGAATCCTCGACATACCTTCAGATGTTGATTCATGTTTATTCTTTAGGAACTCGCGCCGCACAGCCGCTTGAACTGACGCGCCTATACAGTGATCAGTCACGTCACATTAAAGAGCGTCAAAGCGGCATTTATCGTTTAAATTTCCTGATAAAATGAACTGAATACTTAGGAACTCGGACTGAAGTATGTTCCGCGCTTAAAACAAGCCGACTGTTAACTTAAAGATTGCATTCGGAACCGTTCGGTACACACGTGCACCGTACCGAAAGCCCTGTACCGAAACGGTTCGGTACAAATACATGTAACGTTACACCCCTATCCATCATGCTGCTCTTTTCCATACAATGAGCGAGAGTGGTAACCACAGCTGAAGATTTTCAGTGATTCATAACTTCATTTCACAGTGTTCCTCATACAACACTATCATATGACTTGGAATAAAACATGCAAGCTTAACAAACTTTTGCAATGGTTTTGTCCTTTCTTGGAGCTTGACAGTCTTTGCTCGCTTCACATCCACTGTCCTTGTATGGAAAAGGAAACATTTTTTAATATATCAATATATTGGTGTTCCACAGATGAAAGCTTGAGTGAGACAATACTCAAGAGGCAGTACACAAACAGAGTGAAAAGATTAAAAGGAAATCTCTGGTGTGAGTGAGTTTGAGAACATTCGGGTAGCATGGCCCTGACAAGTGCTGGATACGGTCCACAGAGGCCTAGAACCGTCAGCGTTCAGCAAGACCAAAGCCACTCAGAGCTCTTAAATGAGTACATATGTGCAACTACTGAAGAGAAGAAACCCCTCTGAGAAAAACAGCAAATACAGAAGCAGCTATATCTGAGCATTACAGGAGCGCCTGAAAATAGGCTAACTTCCGTCAACATAACAACCTGCTTGCACAGAGAGCGTGCTGGGGACTATTTTCAGGCGCTGCGTAATATCATTGCGCCGCTGCACCCATGGTACGGCAGCAAAGTTCCTGGATTATTACGCAGGAATGAGAGTATAGAAAATTGCAACTTTTCATTTTCCGTCGGTCTTAGTACACGATGTAACTATACACATCACAACATGTTAATAGAAAAATGTTGGCGTTATTTTGTCACTTATTGAGCAGTAGGCTAGCTGGAGCCGTTTACCTCCAGTCTTTGTGCTAAGCTAGGCTAGCGGTGTGTGCGTCAGACAGAGTTATGTCACGCACGGAGATGAGAATGGTATGTATGGACTTATCTAACTCTGGGGAATACGGTGAATAAGCTAAAGTCCCAAAAAGTCGGCGTGTTCCTTTAAGTAGACCTACACTAGTTGACATGCACTTTTAGTATTTACTAGTGTTTAATAGTTCTGAATGCTCCTGTCGCCTGCTGTGTTCAGACTAAAGTTGTGATTGATGTTTGCTACATTCAGGAAGTGTACTTTCTTGGAGCAGATAAAATAAATCTGACTGCTTGTATTCATTGAGGAAAAATGTAGTCATATTGAAAATTGAGGATGCAATGCACCGTAATCGAATGAGACCAGTGACGATTCACACCATAAGAAAATAATGTAACAGCTAATAAACCTAACAAAGAGTCAAAGCAAATGTGATATCAAATGCATTTGCTGAAGAAACCATGCTTGCTTCTACAAGACTTTATATTCAACAATATTATTGATATTATAATTATGATTACGATATGATGACAATATTATTGATCTGCCTGCATTGACACCATTGTAACTGAACTGAGCTGGACGATGACATCACTGTTTTTTCCAGAGCTGCTGTATAGCTAAATGAACTAAATTAATAACTAATGATTTTCACAACAGAAATTAATCATCAGTGAACTTACTTAAGATGGACTATGACTTTCTTCTAGAGCTGCTGTACAGCCAAAACAATCTTTGTTGCATTGTTTTTCCTGTCTGTAAATAAAGGTGACTTGACTTTATTATGATGACTGATGTTTTACAGGACAATGTTGCATGAGGTGAGGTACTGAGCAAGGTCAGAAAAGCCAAACATATGGAGCTGATTATGTGAAGCAAACATCAAAATGTATTAGTTTACATGCACTATGGTAAAAGTGTTGAGGTCCTAGCGAAAAGAATTATGCAATCATAATTTGTGTAGGTTGCTGGGTGTTTCACTGCCACTAGTGTTCAATCAATCTGGAAATTGCAGGGATTGTTATGTAAAGGTACGTTTATAGAGTCTCACAAACATGTAGGTAGAGGCATATACAATCACAGATAAAAGGTGGACTTGGCCTTGTTAATAAGTGCAGATTTGTGAAGATAGCTTGCAAATCTGATAACAAGGAATGCCACTGTACACACAAGCAGAGCAAGACACACTCACACCACAAAAGACTATTGACATGTACATTACGCACGGCAAATGACAAGCTGCACGCAAACACAGCACTCCCTTTAACACCTGCCAATAATTCAGTCTCTGGTAAGTAAATACAGATTGATGCTCTTAAAGATCTTTGGCCTGTGAGCAGAGGGAGGGCAGACAGAGAGCACCCTTTTATTCTTCTCCTGCTGGCACCAGTTCCAGCCGATCATCCGTTTATTTACCTCCGACACACGCTGAGCCGGTCTTTCTCACCACTGAGCACTGCCAGACATTGATCCACTGAGCCAGCGAGACACACAGATGCCAGTGGACACAAAGACTTCTGACGGGGAGAAGGGGTGGGCAGGACGGATGGCATGATATCTGGCCTCTAAATGTAGCCTATAGTTAATCAAATTGGACGTGGAATAGGTAGATCCTGTGCGTGTGGGTCAAAAACGGTGTGTGTAATGCCAGAAAAAGGGTGGATAGTTAATAATAGTGATGATGATGGCAAAAGCAAGGCTCAAAATGAGGAGTGGAAAACTTAAGAGGCAGCTAACAGAATGGTTAGTTATGTGTTGTGGATAACGTGTTTTTGTGCCTTGAAAACACTGAACATTGTTGTGAAGACTGATTTAAATATGTTTCTATTAGGTAATGCTATTTGGCTGACATAGGTGAGGTTTTGCTCAACTTTACTGAGCAAATTTTGTATGTAAAAATGCATCAAAATGCACAGTACTGACAAGTGTAGTTGCATTATTTCCACATATTATTGCATATTAAAAAAATAATAAATACTAGTTGGTGGTTCGTAAGATTTTTTAATGATTATTAAAGACTATTAAGTTCACCAAGGCTGCATTTATTTTAACAAAAATAGTAATGTTGTGAAATATTATTACAATTTCAAATAACGGTTTTCTATTGTAATATATTTTAAAATGTAATTTATTCCTGTGATCAAAGCTGAATTTTCATCATCATTACGCCAGTCTTCAGTGTCACATGATCCTTCAGAAATCACTCTGATATGATGATCTGATGCTCAGGAAACATTTCTGATTATTATGATTGAAAACATTTTTACAGGATTCTTTGATGAATAGAAAGTTCAAAAGGACAGCATCTATGACTTTACATAAATGTCTTTACTATCACTTTTGATCAATTCGATGCTTCTTTGCTGAATTAAAGTATAAAATTACTTTTTTTTTTTAAATAGTTGGGGAGCATTTTGTTGCCAAAACTAAATCTGGTGAGGAGCTCTAAATATAAAAATACAGGCAAATAGTAAAATAGACAGCCATTAACACATACAATCCAACAAACCAAACAGTGACTCACTCTCTTTCACTCTCTCTCTCTCTCTATAAATATATATGAAACCACATCATAGCACAACATGTGAAATTGCCAGCTCAAGTGCATGCAAATGTGATCAGCTCTCCATTCACACACTACACTGAGAATAACTTACATTTCTGTCTTACACACACCTCTGCATTGCAAACACATGCGCAAATCATATCCAGCAGGAATGTACTATAACGCAGTTATTATGACACGGAGCACTAGATTTTGCCTTGTAATAGCATGTTACTCATGCTTTCATGACATAAAGAGGAACATCATCATGTTAATATTGAGAAAGAACTGACAATGGTCTTTTGAAATATAATCATTCCTTGAGCTGCTTTTTGACAGCCAACAGAAATGGATTCCAATTCAGCAGTTTCCAAAAAAACAAGGGCCATAGCTCAAGAACCACAATGTTTCGAGTCAAAAGTTCAATTGTGCAAATGCTTTTTCCCTTTTTATAGTGGTAGTTGAAATGTGTTTTGTGAATTTTGTCCTCCAAACTAAAATTAAATTCATAATTTGTGCTGTTGGGCACCAAGTGAGCAGAATAAAACCACACAGACATACAAGAGGCAGATATTTAATGAAATGCGAAACAGTTCCTCATCATGAATGTCATGTTTTGAATGCAAATATGGGGTTTTTTCTTTAGATTTCAAATCAATCTCAAATCAGTCAAGAAACAATCAGCTGTGACAACTTACCCCACACAGTGTGACAACATGCCCACTATAGTCTACACTGTTACAGAGGCTTCAATTATTTTTTTTCCCATGGGAAATGTTTAGTTATTTGTTTAGTCTACGCATTAAATGACTTTCAACCGTTAAGAACAAAATCCCTGGAGTAAAAGGTGACAACTAGCCCCGCTCTCCTGTGGAGATAAAGCCTCTCCTCCATGGTTTCTCTTACCTGAGCAGACTGGAGAGCGTGTGGGAAGAGCTGTGCCCGCCGCTCCCAATATTCCCGGAGGATCCAGCTCCACTCGCAGCGGCCGATCCGGCCGATTGTCTCTTCCCGGAGAGCAGCTTCTCAACGGCGGCCAGATTCCCGGTGCGCGCCGCCTCCAGCAGTTCCTGCTCCTTCCCCATCTCGCCGCGGCGGAGAAACGATCACACGGCCACACGGATCCACTGCAGCCTCTCCAACGCCGCAACACGCATCCACGCGCGACCCAACGCGCTTTCTTCCCGCTCCGGTCCGCTCGGTCCACCCGCGGCGACTGTGTCAGGGTTATTCCCGCTCCTATCGCTGCTGCTCCGGGGAAACTTTCTCTCCCAGCGCCCGCACAAACTTCCTTTGGCACGGCTCGACACGTCACTTCCTAGACAGGCGCGCTCCTTGGTGACGTCGCGATTGCTCCGAATTATGCACAATCATTTAATTACACTAATGATGGTGGAACGGCATTTAGGGAATTGAAATCGATGGATCCCATTATGTGAAACCCTCGTTTGATCACTCATCCTTACATTAGGGAAAGAAGAAGCCCTGGCGATTTATCAAGGATTCATGGAAAATGACTTCAAATTGACAAATTATCAGAGCCTCTTATAAAGTGGATCATACGACGGGACAGACAGATGCACATATGGACATTATCCATTAGGATTTTTCCCCCCAACACATTTTTTCTTCGTGATAAATCCTTTAATCTTGATTTGAGTGTGATTTAAGGATATTTAATGATCTGATGATAAAAAAAAGAGTACCTGGCCCTCATCATGCTCATTGTGCATCGAGTGTAGGTTTTTAATCACAAGATATCAGACAAGTTTTGATTTATTGATTCTAAATCTGCCTATTCCTCCAAACATCGAGGGTATTGTTGGGGTAACGCATTACAAGTAACTCGCGTTACGTAAGCAGATTACTTTTTTCATGTAACTAGTGAAGTAACACATTACTTTTAAATTACCACAACATATTTGAGTTTCTTTTTCAAGTAAGTACATTAAGTTTGTCTTCCCATTTATTGACTGACAGCTCTCCTGTCCCCATGTTGGGAGAAATAGGGAGTGCAGAGGCGTTGTGTGTGCTGGATCATTGAAGGATCATTTCACGTTTGGTGTGAAAGGGACGTTACATTTGCCAAAAATAGAACCTTTCTTTTTGTTATTATAAAATTCAGCAAAGGCGTGAAAAAGTTACGCTTTATTTTTAGGGAGTAACAACTTTGTAGCTTTGATTTTCTAGCGGGTTCTTGACTCTTATGCTCTTGTATTAAACCAATGTGGCTATCATACATTTATAGATTATGAAATTTTAGCCTACAGATTCACTACTTAAAATTTTTTGCAAAGAGCATCACATAAAAGAAAATAATTATTTCTACAATTAAAAAAATAACTAACATAATTTATGTATTTGTTTATAAAAATCGATTTTCTAAAATGATTTTCAGACATAAGTTCCGGTTGTTTTAAAAGTATAGACCTGCAAAAATAATAAATAAATATGCAAATAAATAAAAAAATCCACAAAACTCTACTATATATATATAAATGTGCAAATAAATACATAAATCCACATAATGCATTGGTTTATTATTCCTGTATAAATAAATATATAGATAAAATAAATGTGCGAGGAGATAAATAATTAAATAAATAAAACAAATGTTGGGGGGATTGATTCGTTTTCTGTCGATGAATGTATCGAAACAGTTGCACACCTATCTAATAAAACATATAATATATTAAAGCGTCTTTGGTGTTTTCATGGTTTCTACAAAATTAAACCTTGGAAATGGGGTGGGCGGTATGATGTCATTGATAGGCGAAGACGGACACGGTCCGTGTCCTGGTTTAAATTGCTTATTAACATTTTTTGAAACATTTGAGATAATGTAAGTACACAAGTCAACAAAATATATAACATTGTTCTAGTGGTTTTTGGATATTTTAATCCAAAAATCTTACATATTGTGCCTTTACTCTTCAATGTGTATATTCTACTCAATGACTCTTAACATTCCTAATTTTCCCAATTTTTAGCTGTAAAATATTGTGTGTCACATGGCATCTGTTATTTATCTCAGCGCTGCGAGCAATTACAGACGTTTGTGTTTGTTTAGTTTTTTTAAATATAAATAAAAAAACGCTTTAGCATGTCCTTGAAAGTAATAGAGTTAAACTGTTATACTCATTCAAACGGTTGTTGTACAAATGTCTCCAGTTAGACAAAAGGGTTAGGATTTGAATGCGTTTCAATGGAGCATTCCGCTATCTGAGTCTCTGTGCGCTTTTCCTATTCAACACTTACTAATCTAGTAAAGTGCGCCACCCAGTGATTGAAGCTAATATATCCACTACGGACTCTTATTTTGAAATCGACCGGAAATGGTCATGACCGTTGAGCGTGAGTTCAGTCTGCAGTGTGAGGCGTGTAAACAACAACCAGTTCTGCGATTCCGTGTTTATTAAACTCTCCTCAACGCGACTGTTTGAGGTATGTTACTAGAGAAAGTCTGTGTTTATGTCCATTTTGCACTGTTTGTTTACACAAACGGCCCTTTTTGTGGGTCATTCTACATAAATGTCTCAAAATGTATTTATTTTTCTAACATTTAAACGTAGACCATATTATTAATTACCCTTTGACTTTGTGAATACACATAAATGACAGCTTAATTATTATTATTATTATAAATCTTTTTTTGTGCATTCAAAGAAAAAAATACGTTACTTTACATTTTTTTCCACTGGTGTTACCTTCCTTCTTTGTCAATATTAAAGGTTTTTATGAAATATTATTTCTCAATTTTTCAGCACATGTAGTCAGAGTTACAGAAAAATAATGATAATGCAACAAATAAGCTGATTGTTTTATTTATTTTAATTAGATGTGTTGATGTGTGTGTGTGGTTGAATGATGTTAGTTCATGTATTTGCTATAACAATGAAAATATTAAAAAAAAAACAGTTCTTTATCCTTTAAATCTTAACTCTTGAGTGTACCAGTAGGCTGTTATAATAATAATAATAATAATAATAATAACAGTCATTTAGTAACTTGGTACATGTCAAAACACCATGCAAGTTATTTTTTTTATTCTTTATTTAAAAAACTTCAGCTGAGCTTTATCTGTCAGCCAAAGCATGGCAGACCCGGCCCGTGTGAAACCTGAAGTGGGGCTGTGTGAGGAGAGACCCGAGCAGGACGAGGGGTCCGGGGGCGGTCCTGTGAGCGGCGGTGCCACCTCTGAACCCGCTGCAGGACAGACCAGACTGAAAGAAGAGGGCAAAGCCGTGAGTCCATTTGTCATTCAGAAAGACTAGAAATGATTTGATAGAAATGTATTTATTCATGTTTTATCTGATTGCTTCTTCAGAGGTCTGAAGACGCTGCTGCTGCTGGTGAAGAGGAGGAAGAGGGATCTTCATCTCTTCACCCCCCTTGTGCTAAAAAACTGAAGGTGGAGCATGACAAGAAAAAGGAGAAACGGCAAAAAGTTGATGAAGATGAAATACAAAAGATGCAGTGAGTTTTATTTGTTTTTTATATGGTGCTGCATGATGATTTATGTATTAAGGCGCAAAACTTGCCTAAGAAACCTCTGATAGATTATAGAGACTGATATGTTTACTTATTTTTGTTCCTCAGAGTTTTAGTTTCATCTTTCTCTGAAGAACAGCTGAACCGCTATGAGATGTACAGACGCTCGGCTTTCCCAAAGGCCGCTATTAAAAGAGTAAGTGAAGGAGTCGGTGTTTGTCCATGTTTTCCCTCCGGAATTAAGCTACTTTTAAATTGTTTTTAATTGCTGCAGATTGAAGGTCAGACATACACTTTCGCTCCAACACCCCACAAAATCACATTTGGCTATTTTTGGGCTGTTTTTTGGATTGGCCAATAGGCTAGTTTTGTTTAGCACACCTGGCAATCCTGGGAGCTGTCAGGAAATCCTTAAGAAATATGTGCAAGATTTAATTTGGAATTATTTCACAATTTAAGGCCTTAGAAATGTCTAAAAATTGGATCAGAAAGTCTTAAATTCAATATCATGGCATTAAATTAGGGTCCTATGATTTCTGCAATGCAGAAAATGTGGGCGAAATCGCAGAATCCATTCATAAAAATGGAATTTACTGTATAATGCAGAATGTCATGGAATTTGTCAAACTTTGGATTAATAAATCAAAAGTAGGTCAGTGCACTTAAAGGGATAGTTCACCCAAAATCATCATTTACTCACCCTAATGTCGTTCCAAACCTGTAAGACTTTGTTCATCATATAAAGCAATCGAGTCTCTTCAGAAAATTTGGAATAAACTGATTGATTCGTATGGATTAGTTTTACGATCTCTTTATGAACTTTTTGAAGCGTCAAAGTGGTAGTTGCTTAGACTGTCAATGGAGGGACAGAAATCTTTCCCATTTCATTAAAACATATCTTCATTTGTGACCCTGGACCACAAAACCAGTCATAAGTCGCTTGGGTATATCTGTGGCAATAGCCAACAATACATTGTATGGGTCAAAATTTTCGATTTTTCTTTATGCCAAAAATCCTTAGGATATTCAGTAAAGATCATGTTCCATGAAGATATTTTGTAAATTTTCTACCGTAATTTATTATTATTAGTAATTTGCGTTGCTAAGGACTTCATTTGGACAACTTTAAAGGCGATTTTCTCAATATTTAGATTTTTTTGCACCCTCAAATTCCAGATTTTCAAATAGATGTATCTCGGCCAAATATTGTCATATCCTAACAAACCATACATCAATTGAAAGCTATTTATTCAAAATTGACCCTTGAAATTGACTTGGTTTTGTGGTCCAGGCCAGGGTCACATTTGTGTTCTGAATATGAATGAAAGTCAGTTAAAATGTAATCCAACCATTAAAGCAGAGAAGAGTCCAGAAAAATTAAAACAGAATAAACTATAAAACAGATTTCATAAGGCCCTAAATTTAATTGCAAAATTTAATTGTATGCACTGCAAAAAATGATGTTCTTCCGCAGGATTTTTGTTTTCCAGTACAAATTCAAAGCATCCTTAAAACAAAATACATTTACTTGACATGCAAAATGAAATTAGGTCTTGTTTTCTGAGAAATTTAACAAAATTAAATGTTTATGCTTAAAACAAGAACAAATATCTGTCATTGGGTAAGAAAATTACTTTTGAAATAAGATTTTTATGAACTCATTGGCAGATATTTGTTCTTGTTTTAATCATAAAATCACTTTCTTATCTCAAACTTTAACCTTTTTGTTGTAAAATAAAAGATATATGGAGATCTGTTGGAAATTGTATTTTCTAACTTTAAAGGGGTCATGAACTGGCTTTTTTTTTTTTTTTTAATTATACTGTTGTCTGAGGTCAACTTATGACGTTCGAGTGGTGTTTACATTCAAAAACATCATAATGAATAAGTAATAGGGTATTTTCTACCCTGGTTTTGAGCCTCTCTCATGGAACGCTCGGTTTTTATGGGTTTTTCACTGCTATGATTGGATAAGATTTGCATATTTAATGAGCTTCAGCTCCCCTGTCAGTACATGTGGGAATTGTTTTGAAAGCCGGTGGGAAACGGCAACTGGAATGATTCGCTCACATGGCTCGCAAAACGTCTTTATCAAACAAACACAATGATTTATCTCTCTTTTTTATTACTTGGCCCGCCCGATCGGTGAATATAACCGCAAACCGTGCATCACTAACACACACACGCGCCCTTCAAATATCAAGTCAAGAGAGTGAACAACGCACATCAAGAAAGGAATGTTATTTCACTATTTAAGATAGCCCGTCGGCAGGCCGAGCTTACGTTTTGGTAGCCTGTCTGAAAAACATATAGCCCCGATCTGTAACAATGCAGTACTATCACATATAAAAAACATGTTTTACTCGCATAAGTGTGTTGCACCATTCCTGTCGGATCCAATATAGAAGGCACAGCATTGTGTTTTAATCTCAATCTGACAGCAAATCCAGTCTCGACCTGTGTCTTGTTTACAAACGATTCCGCGGTGAAAGGAAGCGAACAAACAGGTAATGTCTTCCCCACGTGAGCTGGAACTTCATTAAAAATAAAGTTCAACCACTCATTTCTAATATTAGAATCCGAAGGAAGCTTATGCAGCGGCTGTGTTTTTCCACAACCAAGCACAGCGCAATATGTCTTCGACATGTTTACAGCTCGGTAGCGTGATCAGTTCAGTTCCACGAGTTGGTGGGCGGGGCTACAGAAGCAGGCATACATATTTATCTATAGAAGCGGCGTTTCCCCCTTCTATTACGTCATAGATCAGTATATATTTGAGAGCTCGTGTTTTCTGGGCCTGGTGTCTATAAAAGCTTTTCTTTGACTAACTAGGAAGTTTTCAGCTCTGAAACTTACAGGATATTCTTATATTACCATGACCTTTTATATATACAAGGGATTTCTCAATTCATCACCCCTTTAAAGTGTCACTAATACAACTCATTGTGTGCTAAGACATTTACATTTAGAGAACATACTGACATGTTATGTTCCCTTCAATTTATTCTTTACATTTCCATTAAAGGTGCACTATTTAACATGTTTGCAGTAAAATATCCAAAAACCACTAGGCCAGTGATATATATTTTGTTCAGTTGAGTACTTACAATATCCCAAATGTTTCCAACTATTTGAAAATCGTTAGAAAATTGCTATTTTAACCAAGGAACCGGGACGTGTGAGGGAGTCGCCTGTCAATGGCGTCATATCTGCGTTACCCTCGGTTTCTGGTTTTATTTAGCAGAAACGCTTTACTCTTACTGCAGTGTGCAACAAGTGTCATAGCAGCCGCCGAGCGAACGCACAGAGTAACGTCATAACATCATTTTCAACACTCTCAAATGTATCTAATATGATAAACAGAGCTGCGTTACCTCACACTCATGACCGGAAAAAAAGTGAAAATGACGCCGGCAACTGTGGCATAATAAAAGTCCCGCTGCTCGCGAGGCGTGTGTTGCGTTCATCTTATTAATCTTATTAGTCGCTCCAGCGGCCTTGCTCAGCTCCTACACCACCCGGGTCTGCTCTGCTTCATACTACAGTAACGTTAATAATCGCATTCATGAACATGATTTCTGCCCGAGTCCTATCCCGATTCTTTTCCACCGGCTGTGAGGTGAAGACCACATGTCCCAAGATTCTTTTGTTTTGAATAGGCGACCTCTAGTGGAAAAGTTAGATAGTGCACCTTTAATTGGTCTTAAAAAGGTCTTAAATTTACCTTCATAAAACCTGCAGAAACTCTGTTTAAAACAACCTAATTGGATCAAATGAGAGTCCCTTTTTTTGTCAAATCTTATTGCATATAGTGAATGTTATCAGAGTACTGAAATAATGTCTTACTAATGGACAATTAAAGAAAATGATTGTTTTATTGTTGTACAGTTAGTATAAGAATCCCATTAGGATCCTTTAGGTTTGGTTCAAAATGATGATAATAAATTCTAATGGGAATCCTGTAAAAATGTATTTAAGATATAATTATCCAACATGGTATGTGTATATGATATATGAAAAAGATAATTCCTGTCTTCCAGCTAATTCAGTCCATCACAGGATCATCCGTCTCTCAAAATGTGGTCATCGCCATGTCTGGAATTTCGAAGGTGTTTGCTGGAGAGATTGTTGAGGAAGGTTGGTACGACACTGTGAAATATGATTCAGCTACTAACCGTAAGCTTCATTGATTGTCTCCATTATGATTTTTTCCCCCTTGCTCATCAGCTCTTGACGTGTGTGAGAAGTGGGGAGACACGCCACCTCTGCAGCCCAAACACATGAGAGAAGCCGTCAGGAGACTGAAGAGCCGAGAGCAGATTCCCAACACCAAACACAAACACATCCTCTTCCACTGAGTTCGAGTCCCTCTTCACAGAAAAAAGGCTCTGTGGATAAGCAGAGGGAATAGGGTCATGACCATACATCGTTTTCCAGATCTCTGATGTGTTTGGGCACTGTTGTTTTCTGCAATTTTGTTTATGAGGTCTACAGTAGAGGATGTAATGCCTCTTACTTTATCCACATTCTGTCCTCTGGAGAAAGCAGCTGAATTACAAAAGAACAATAAATTCATGTTCATGAAGACTTTTAGGACAAAAGTCTGACTCAAAAGTCTCTATGTCATAGAAATGCCTGTGGACACATTTAAAAAAAATTTTTGTTTTGAAAATTGCACATTATGTGCAGTCATTTTATGTGTGTGGACATGATGTTAAAAATGTTATCTTTTCACTTTTCACTTCACGTTTGACGGAACCCACAGTTTTCTTTATGATTTTGTTTACTGTGAGATACAAGTTTCAGTATATGTTTTACGATCCAACATTTATGAAACTGCACAAAATACTGAAGTGAGCAAACATACTGTATGCAAGTTGAAACAGAATATTGTTGAAGCTTATCTGCAATAAGGTTTATATGCAACATTTCAGTAAGTTTTTAAGAAACAATTATATTAAAAATTTCCATAAAATTTAATGGAATAATCTTGTACCTAAACTTGTAATTTAAATGTCATGTTTTTTTTGTTTTTTTTTTATAATAGTTGAAAGGCTGAAAATTTTGCCAGTATTTTCACCCAGATTTACAGTCTGGACGAGTCGACGCTAGTTGCCTGAAAGTCTAAGCAAATCTGCAGATTTTGAGCAGAGTTGACAGATTTAACAGAAAATCAAGTAATGTATGATGGGTGCTGAATGATTTTTTTTTAGCTTCAGACTATGAATCCATCCAGTTGGAGCATATCTGAGATTATGAGCTGATTTTAGAACGTATTGTTTTCATTTGTCATATCTCCTATAACAAGGTGTGTGTTTGATCCTCAGTCTAGTAGTGTGTGATGCCCAGTTTGGGTTGCCAGTCGGCAAGTGTGGTGCCTAGTGTTTCAAAATCTGATCAGATTTTAAAAGTCGTGTTGTGTATTCCAGCGGTGTAGACTAATATTATATTTGTGGAACAGTGGCAGTTACAAGATTATCATCCAGTTATTTGTTTTGACACCCTCAAGTAGGCAAGAATTTTAGATGACTATGTCTGTGTCTGTCTGTATGCAGTGTATGTCATGATGTAATGAGTTGGCATTAAGTTGGTGACAGAATATTCAAAATTGGCCAGGGGTGGGAGGGCTTGATGCCCATTTTCTTGGTTTTGTGCCACTGCTCCTCAAAATGTCTGTACACAGCCCTGGAGTATACAAGCTCACCAGCTGTGAAGGCAGTGGACACCTTTACAAAAAACATTTGTTCACTGTGGCCAATGATAGAAGGGGATCTTCACAGCATTCTAATCTAAGAATTCATGTCTGTTCAGTGGACTGGATTATTTTTATATGTTTCCCTTATTTCTAAAACAGACATGTTAACATTTTTTTACATTTTATTTATTTTTTTATTTTGCTATAACATTACCAAATAGCTCTCAATCTAGCAATCTTTCAATAATTCTGTGGTTTTACACTCAGTTTCACAGACAAGGCTTAAGCCTATAGTCCTAGACTGTTTGAGCTGTTTTAACTGAAAGCAACTTGCACTGTCATACCTTAAAATATGTCAGAGTCATTGTCTCAAGATGCACATCAGTAATGTTTTTTTTTTCTAAGGCATGTTATAAAAGGACTAATGTCAGTTCACACATAGGCGTATCACTGTGTTAGTTGTAGTGGGTGACTTACAACAAGCTACCAAACAATAATCACTAAAAGAATGGACTTGAGGAAAAATACATCGGTTATCATCATTTTTTGTCATTGCTAATGTATTAATAACTCAGCATCATCTGTATTAAAGAGAAAAGAATAACTTCATTTGATGTTTAAAGTAAATAAAATAGCCTTAACAGCTAATTACTGGAGTTCCACAACTACTGAAGAACTACCCACAGGACTTGTAGGTGAGGTGCGTGATGGACCAAACCACTGTGAGGCAAGAGAGGGGGGACTCCAAATGTTTCTAAACTTAAAACATATTTTTTGCCCTGTTTGCATTTTTATTGTTTTACTACTTACACAATTATTTTAAATATATATCAATATATTATTTACAATACACAATGTCGTTTTTAATTATATTTTTAAGGGGGGACAACCCTCAGATGAGGAGGGGGGGGGGGGGTTCAGGAATGGTTTGAGGAGCACAACAGCAAATTTGAAGTGTTGACTTTGCCTCCAAATTCCCCAGATCTCAATCCGTTCGAGCATCTGTGGGATGTGCTGAACAAACAAGTCAGATCCATGGAGGGCCCGTCTCGCAACTTACAGGACTTAAAGGATCCAACATCTTCGTGCCAGATACCACAACACACCTTGAGGGGTCTAGTGAAGTCCATGCCTTGACCGGTTTTGGCAGCAAACGGGGGACCAACACAATATTAGGAAGGTGGTCAAAATGTCGTGCCTGATCGGTGTCTATGTACACTCACCTAAAGGATTATTAGGAACACCATACTAATACTGTGTTTGACCCCCTTTCGCCTTCAGAACTGCCTTAATTCTACATGGCATTGATTCAACAAGGTGCTGAAAGCATTCTTTAGAAATGTTGGCCCATATTGATAGGATAGCATCTTGCAGTTGATGGAGATTTGTGGGATGCACATCCAGGGCACGAAGCTCCCGTTCCACCACATCCCAAAGATGCTCTATTGGGTTGAGATCTGGTGACTGTGGGGGCCATTTTAGTACAGTGAACTCATTGTCATGTTCAAGAAACCAATTTGAAATGATTCGAGCTTTGTGACATGGTGCATTATCCTGCTGGAAGTAGCCATCAGAGGATGGGTACATGGTGGTCATAAAGGGATGGACATGGTCAGAAACAATGCTCAGGTAGGCCGTGGCATTTAAACGATGCCCAATTGGCACTAAGGGGCCTAAAGTGTGCCAAGAAAACATCCCCCACACCATTACACCACCACCACCAGCCTGCACAGTGGTAACAAGGCATGATGGATCCATGTTCTCATTCTGTTTATGCCAAATCCTGACTCTACCATCTGAATGTCTCAACAGAAATCGAGACTCATCAGACCAGGCAACATTTATCCAGTCTTCAACTGTCCAATTTTGGTGAGCTCGTGCAAATTGTAGCCTCTTTTTCCTATTTGTAGTGGAGATGAGTGGTACCCGGTGGGGTCTTCTGCTGTTGTAGCCCATCCGCCTCAAGGTTGTGCGTGTTGTGGCTTCACAAATGCTTTGCTGCATACCTCGGTTGTAACGAGTGGTTATTTCAGTCAAAGTTGCTCTTCTATCAGCTTGAATCAGTCGGCCCATTCTCCTCTGACCTCTAGCATCAACAAGGCATTTTCGCCCACAGGACTGCCGCATACTGGATGTTTTTCCCTTTTCACACCATTCTTTGTAAACTCTAGAAATGGTTGTGCGTGAAAATCCCAGTAACTGAGCAGATTGTGAAATACTCAGAACGGCCCGTCTGGCACCAACAACCATGCCACGCTCAAAATTGCTTAAATCCCCTTTCTTTCCCATTCTGACATTCAGTTTGGAGTTCAGGAGATTGTCTTGACCAGGACCACACCCCTAAATGCATTGAAGCAACTGCCATGTGATTGGTTGATTAGATAATTGCATTAATGAGAAATTGAACAGGTGTTCCTAATAATCCTTTAGGTGAGTGTATATACAGCGAATGCTAACTGGTACCAATCAGTATTATATGTCTCAGTATAGCTGATCTTTCTGTTAATGTTCTCTTTTTATGAAATTTTATTAAAAAAGTCTTGAAAATCTAATTTGTTAACTGTAGCAGCAGTTGACAAATTAATATTACATACAAACATGCCATATAATAATAACTGTAAACCTATGATAAGCAACCGTTTATTTTCCAGATTTATAAATAAAGTTGTGGTACTCACTATATATATTTTTTTCTTCTCAAGTAATTCCCATCTCTCCTAATAAAGTTTTTCCTGCTTTCACAGTTTTACTTTAGGAGAAGAACATTTTAAGATGAAATATTGCTGTGGGAAGTGTAATGTATCTGTTGTGGCCAAAAACTGTTCATATGTGCCAGTTTTTCAACCGTAAGGTTTCCTGGAGAGGAGGGGTATCCAAGTCACACTTGCCGGTGTAGTGCTTAGTCCCCTCCGCTTCCTGATATAAGAACCCTCACTGGGCACTATCATAAACACTCTTTTCTCTGCTTCTGCATTTCACATCTGCTCTAAATTGTATACGTGTTTTCTGTTAGCATTGTAAACAGCAAATATATTTGACAATTATGAATTTTCCTCTTTGTAAAGTCACTACAGTATTTGGCTCTGAATGTAAATGTCCAGTAGGGAGCAGTAAGTAGGTCCTGTTGATTATGACAGAAATCGTTGTTGGGATTGCCATTTGTAGCATTTGTTGGTGATTGTTTTAGGAAACAATACTGTAAAAAATAAGACAGAAAACTCAGATATTAATATTCACTTCTCATGAGAATTATTTACAAAGATGAAAATACTTTTTATAGGTTATGTTGAAATCATTCTATTTGACTGTTGTGAATGACAGACACTTCACTAGTAGTATGAAATTAAACATTTAAAATGCATGGAGTAAATCTCACTGTAGTTTCTCCAGTTTACAGAGTGGATCCTTCAGTAGATAATGGAGCAGCTTCACTCCTGAATCCCCTAGTTTATTATGGTTCAGAATCAGTTCTCTCAGGTGTGAGGGGTTTGATCTCAGCGCTGAATTCAGAGCTGCACAACCTTCTTCTCCAATACTACAGTTATACAGCCTATAGAGATTAAACAGAACAAACAATCCTTAATGTTTCCTTCAGTGTTGTATAATAATGTATAATAACAATGTATTTTGTGTGTGTGTGTGATCTGCCTACAATGATTTATCAGCCCAGTTTTTTTAATTCATTTTGAGAACAAAATGCATAGAAAAATCAAAAAGCTCACAGGAAAAAGCATACACTGGCTACAACATAAGTTTTTAATATTTTATTGGTTCTCTGTTTTTGTATGTGTCCATAATTTCTAATGCGACAAATTATGTCCATGCATTGTTACGTTGTTCTGTCATGTTCTGTTCCATTTCCTTCAGTTCCTGTTTCCCTGCTCTGTTTAGTTTCATTTTCCTAGGTTACTGATTATGTCATCGTTTGTTTCTATGGTTACATATTAGTATCACTTGGCCCATACTGCATAGCAGATCAGTTCATTCTGTTTTACTCTTTAAAAAACTGGGTAGCAGCAGAAGATGGTAAGTAGAATTTACCTCCTCTTGAAGCAGCTGAACATACTATTGAGTGTGAACTTCCTGATAGAAAGGATGCACTGCTGCCAAATTTTCCCATTTCATTTAAATAAAAGCTTTGTGTATTGGTTATTTCTTTCTTATTGAAACACATGAGCACAGGATGGTTTACTTTTTTTAAAGTATCAAATATTTCTAAACCTTATTGTTAAGTTTTCTAACATTTATAAGAACCAAAAATTGATAGAACACCAATGGCAGAAACTGTATTTAAAAAAAAGTTTGAAAGGAGTCTGTACATTAAATAGTTCAAACTGAATTGCAGAAAAGAAAAACATGAACAAGAAGATAATTCACTGTGGTGCTGCCTTTCAAAAACTATATTGACACTCACTGTAGTTTCTCCTGTTTACACTGAGTATCCTGCAGTCGATCAGAAAGCAGCTTTACCCCCAAGTCTACTACTGCATTGCCATTGAGATTGAGATCTCTCAGATGTGAAGGGTTTGATCTCAAACCAGAAACTAGAGTTTTAAAACCCTCCTCAGTAATAAAGCAGTCACACAGCCTATAGAGAAAGTCACAATTTTCAGTTCAACATGCACATGCATTCAGCAAAAACATAATCAGTCAAGGCACAGACAAGGTTTAAGTTAGTACTAGTCTAAAATGCATGTTTGAGCTGTTTTAACTGAAAGCAAATTGCAATGATAATGTCAGTGCCATTGTTTTGTCTCAAGATCCACACCAGTAATGTTTTTTTTTTCTCGAAAGCACGTTTATAAAAGCTACTTAAATGCCCTAATAGAACTAAGGCCTAATACTGGCTTAGTCTAAGCCCTATTTGTGAAACCAGGCCAATGTGTATTAAAATTATTTTTTAGTGAAACTGATCATAAGTTAAACATAATTGACTAAAAAAATGACAATTCTGTGAACATCCACTAATATTGCAAGGAACAGCCTGAAATCATAGGGTGTGTTTCCATTAGTTCTCTGGTTCACTAGTCAATGCACTGGCCGTGGAGTCAGCCATCTGCAGGACTGAAACACCTGTGAGGTAACACTCAGTTTGCTGCAGCACAAGCTGGACCACAACGCCTTTAAAGCAATAATAACATGAGAAATTCAATTATATTTTATCTTTTAAAATGTATTGTACTATAAAAAATACTAAGATTCAGATCTTAAAACTTCCATCTCTTTTGCAAAGACACCAACATTGTTGAAACCAAGCTGCCAAAAGACTTGTTTTCTACTTACAACACTTTTTGTGATGTCACACTATGGGTCGTTTGAGATGAGCAAAATCTGCACATTAAGATCACTGGATATCACAAGATGCATGCCGGTTATAATTAAAAAATAATAATTTTGTTACTCTGCAACTTCTGCATCCAACTTAGTTACTTTACAGTTTACACTTTATTTCATATTCCACTTTTAATATCCTTTAGTATTTTAGTCCCATTCCAACCCTGCTCCAACACACCTGTCTGTAATTTTCAAGTAAACCTGAACCTTGATTATCTGGTTCAGGTGTGTTTGATTGGGGTTGGAGCTGAATTCTGCTCCAGAGGCAGGGTTGGCCTTGTCTTAACCATATCTCGACAGCTGAATTCCTGACAATATTCAAGAATCAGTAGAAAAGTCTTCACTTTCATAAGCACTTAACTGCATTCTACTGATAAAAAATCATCTCCTATGCTTTCACTATTTCTTGTATCCCTCCCTGTTGTAGCTTATACTATTCTGGACAATGTTTGAAACTTTGTATTGCCAGCATTTCTCATGTTATTGCCTCCTTAAGATAAATCGCTTGTAGTATTCCTCATTTGTAAGTCGCTTTGGATTAAATCCTGTACAAAATGAATACAGGTAAATGTAAACTAAACCCTCCAAACAGATGCATTAAATAGATTTTCAACACAAAAAGTGTATGTGTAGCTATGTGCTGATCAATTTTGTCATGTCTACATTATGCTACATTTCAGCCACACACCTCTCTCACAACCAATTGAAATTGTAGTTTTTGCCACCATGTTTTCAAATAAATTACTTTCATTCACAGCGACATACATATTATTAAGTGTAATCCAAACTAATCATTTCACTAACCCAGCACTTAGACCTTATTTATTTAGCACATTATCTTAAAATTAACTGTATGCACATTAACTAAAGTAAAACAAAAGTTATCAATATTTCATCTCGACTGTTCTTATTTAATATAAAGTAATTTAATGCAAAGAGGTTTGAATGAATTTTTTTTTTAAATGTATACACGCCCAGAAGTACTACATATTTTACAAGGTAAACAATTGTCTAAAGTAAATAAGTGAGGGTAAAATGTAAGTTTTTCACTAGAATTGCTAGTGAAATCGCATTTAATGCGATTATTACATACTTTAGTATTACACACTTGTCTTTCCACTATGATATTAAATATTTAAATGTGGCTAGATTTCAAGTTTTGGACATATATGTTTCAGGTAATTTTTAGGGTGGTTGGTGAGAGCTGATAAGTGCAAAGGTCAAGCACATTTCAAACTTTTAAAACATAACACAGTGTCACATTCTGTTGTTGTTTCAGTTTTCCATTTTCATTCACTTTTAGTTTTTAGTCGTAAAAAATGGTTAAAATCAAGCATTTCTCAAAGAATCCTGTACTGCAGTGATGCATGTGACTTTTGTGGTGAACATTCTGGACAAATAAAAGAAAAATTGAAATGTCTGCATTACAAAAAGGTATTATAAATTCTACATCATATTATCAAACTCACTGTAGTTTCTCCAGTTTACAGTGTGGATTCTTCAGTAGATCTGAGAGTAGCTTCATCCCTGAATCTCCTGGTTTATTATAGTTCAGATTCAGTTCTCTCAGGTGTGAGGGGTTTGATCTCAGAGCTGAAGCCAGAGCTGCACAACCTTCTTCTCCAATACTTACACAACCTGTAGAGAATATACAGAAATATTCATACTTATTATGCTCTTTCTGTAGTGTAATATAAATATATTCTTCCAATGGCAAAATGTGTTTATGTATTGTTTAATGGTATTGTTCTTCTACTACTCTATCAATAGTCTTGTATAACCAGACAAAATATTGGAAAGTATGTCCAGAGATATCTGATAAGGTTTATTATTTTTTAAATAAACATCCAGCCCATTGGTTCTCAATGATAACATCTGCCCAATGATAACATGATCATTTCAAATCAACACTATAATAACTATTAAGACGCACTGTAGTTTCTCCAGTTTACAGAGTGGATCCATCAGTAGATAAGAAAGCAGCTTCACTGCTAAGTTTCCTGGTTTATTATAGCTCAAATTCAGTTATCTCAGGTGTGAGGGGTTCAATCTCAGAGATGATGCCAGAGCAGTACAAACTTCCTCTCCAATACTGCTGTTAGATAGCCTTTAGAGAGAAAGAGAAACATCCTCAAATTTACAGCTCAATACAATTGAAATTCCAGCAGGTGAAATGAAGTCTTGAGATGTGTGTCTGACTGATCTGTCCAGTGAGGCTATTGTTTTAGATACAGTGGGGTACAAAAATCTCAGAAAACGTTAAATCTGGGATTTAAAGTCAAATTTAAAAGCTGAAAAATAAACAAAGGCTTTGGCTCTTATAAAATTAAAAATAAAATAAATCAAAAACAATGATTGAGAATTATTTAAGACTTATTTCTAGATCACTAATCAAATAAGTAAATTTGTGACATTAGTCATTGTAATAGATATGTAACAATTCTTATTAATAAAAAACTATACCATACGGTTTGCCAACCACAGGTCAGCCTCCATATTCACCATGATTAATGTCAAATCTGATACAGAATATAGAACATAAGAGATTGACTAAGTATTCTAAGCTGCTCAAAAAGTGATAGACAGCTTCCAAATGTTATGTTGAGTTAGAAATGCATTTTTATGTTGATGTATGTAGTATAATGTACATACTTCAAAATTAAAATGTTGATTTAATGGAAAACGCTGCTTTTTAAGGTAATCTGTTTAGGTGTTTATAAGTACTTAAATATACTCTTTCTTTGGATGTTTCTTTTGGTAGTACAGTACTTTTTTCCTGAGTATAGCAAGTACTTAAAGGGGACATATTATGCCCCTTTTCACAAGATGTAATATAAATCTCTGGTGTCCCCAGAATGTGTCTGTGAAGTTTCAGTTCAAAATACCCCCAGATCATTTATTATATCTTGTCAAATTTTCCCCAATGTGCTGCTGCTGAGAAACAAAAGAGACTTGAATAAAGCAGCAAGAAATTCCTGAACACTGATGAACGAAGCTGTACACCTTTCCCAGGTACAGTCCAATCTCCTCTCTGAAGATCTGGGTACAAACTCCTGAGTACACTGATGCTTCTCTGACATCAATGTCAAACTGTTTCAGATCCTCCTCGTAACAGATCAGGTTCCCCTTTTACAGCTGTTCAAAAGCTAGTTTTGCCAGTGAGAAGATACTCTTCTTGGACTGCTGATTTCTGGCTTCTTTGTTTGATCTGGTATATCAGGAAGTGTGTGAACATTTGAGTGAGAGTCTTTGGGATCTCTGCTTCACTCAACATTCTCTCTAGAACAGAGGCTGAGATCCAGCAGAACACTGGGATGTGACACATGCTGGTCGAGAGGTGATCCAGAGGAGAGCAGATGGAAGCAGATTCCCCTTGATGAGATTGGTTAGCAGCACATCCACTGAGGTTGGTTCTGTCACATCACACAAATCATCATTGTTCTGGAAATTTAGAGGAAGTCGACACTCATCAAGTCCATCAAATATGAACAGGACTTTGAGGTCATCAAGGTCTGTTGTTTTCAGTATTTTTGTATCTGGAAAAAAATATTGAAGAAGTTTCATCAGACTGATATTCTTTTCCTTCATCAAATTGAGCTCTCTGAAAGGAAGTGGAAATATGATGTGAACATCCTGATTGTCTTTTTCTTCCGCCCAGTCCAGAATGAACTTCTGCACAGAGACTGTTTTTCCAATTCCAGAAACTCCTTTAGTCAGCACAGTTCTGATGGATTTTTGTTCTTGTCCAGGTGAGGCTTTAAAGATGTCATTGCATTTGATTGGTGTTTCGTGTGTCACTGGTGTCCATGATGTTGTCTCAATCTGTTTCACCTCATGTTGATTATTTACCCTGTCCACTCCCTCCCACTGTGATGTACAGCTCCGTGTAGATCGCATGCAGAGGTATTGAGCTTCCTTGATTTGATATTCCATCATTATTTCTATGAAAAACTTTCTTTACTGTGGATTTGTGTGGTACCAGACAGAAAGGGGTATCCTTCTGGTGAGCAGAGAAAGATGAAAAGGAAAATCTATCAACTTTTTTGCTATTCACAAACCATATATTAACTAATATTCCAATATATTATCTTTTCTGATACAATATACAAAAATAGTGACCACAATTTTATGGAACAAAGTCATACAGATTTGTAACACCATGAGGGTAAATATCAATATTCCTATAAAGTGATAGTCAAATGTTTCCAAGCTCTTACTGGTCTGTAGTGTGTTAGTGAGGTCTGTATGTTTCCTGTTTTTTGGGACTTTCAGTGTCTTCAGAAGCCCCTCTCTGACTCCGCTCTGTCCTTCAGCCTCCTTCTCCTCTCCTTCAGAGAATTCTGGGCAATCTGGGCTCAGCAGTCTCTTGGACCTCTTTAGCTTTTTCTTTATCAGAGAGATGATGATTTTCACAAATTAGGCATTTTTCCTTCACTTGATATCAAGTATGTCAACACAGATACAAAAATACACTGTGTGCCTAATTTTGCTTTCTTCAAAAATTGTGTTGAAAAAAAAGGACATTTGTCTTCCGCAGGGGAATTACAATAAATGTACATTAATTTGTGTTCATAAATAGGCAATTAGGTCATCTATTATTTTTCACCACTTCAAAATGTAATACTAAACTAGCACGTTTCAACAAATATCTAAAATAAAATACATAATTTAACTTAAAATGTTTGGCCTTTATTAGTATTTAGTAGCCAGTACAGTCAACCAAAGCCACCCAGATGCTGTTTAGATGTGCATTGTTTTCCTTGTAAATCTCACACTTGAGAACAGTACACAATTTCTTTGATGGGTTTAAATCATGTGAGGAAGAATATCAGATCATCACCTACAGTATGCAGCCTTCATAAAAAGATCATGGTCTTGTAGAATGCTGCTGACTTTCTATTGTACCTCTGTTTAAAGAAAGCATCTTCCAGATACTGGCAGTAGCTTTGGCAGTTTATTTTTAGTTCACCCACAACCTGAAAAAGTCCAACTAGCTCATCCCTAAGATAGCAGGGTCAGTTAAATTATATTTTGGCCCATTTTGCCTGTAGTAAAAATCTTCCTAATAATTATGCTTAGGCCTATCTGAATACAAGACGTTTGTCAGAACAAGTCCCTCACCAACAATTACATTAAATTACCTATAAATGATTATACTTAGTATTTGGTAAATGTTCTTGGAAAAAATAAAACAAAAAAAAAAGAAAGGAAAAAGAAATTATATTTTAAAGATAAGTTTGTAAAATCAAAAAGGACTGACCTTTATTGGAAAGGGTTTAAACCAGGGGTGTCCAAAATTCAGTCCTGGAGGGCCACTCCAGCCTAGAAGTTTCTAGCAAAACCACTTGAAGGCAAGCTTGTAAGCTTAGCAAACAAAAAAACAAAAAAAACGTAACGCCTGTTAAATGGATGTCAATGGAGGAGAGGATTCACTACGCTGAATAAACTGCTTATCATTTAATGAATCAACATGTTTGCTCATAAACATTAGTTTTGGATTGATCTATTTTTAGTTTACACCGGAAAAAAAGCTGTTTTTTTTGTGAAAATGGTGAAGTCATGGACAATTGTCAGCCAGGTATAATTCAGTTTATGGCACTTCTCATTCATTTCTATGGTATCCACAAACATTGATTGACAGTCGCACAACTCTGAGCGAAATTCAATGACGTCGAGGCTGTAATGTGATTGTTATCAAGGCACACATGATCCAAGTTAGCCAAGTTTCTTCAACGGTAGAGCCACGGACCCTCGTAACTCCCATACTGTACTGTATGCCTAGTAAGAACTTGATTAGCTCGTTCAGGTGTGTTTAATTGAAGTTGGAGTTGAACTCTGCAGGACAGTACTAGTGGCCCTCCAAGAGCAGGATTGGACACCCCTGGTTTAAACAATGTTTTTCATGCTTGTTCCATGATCCATAAACAATTATGGTTCACTTTAGTTTATCACAAGCTCACTGACTGAGTTCTGGAACTCTTGTGAAAGCTCCCATTATAGCTAAAGAAGCTTACTACAATGCACAAAGAATATCTTCTTTACATTGTGTCTACACTTTCTTAGCTATAATGAGAGCATTTGCAGGCATGCAGAGCTCAGGGAGTTTGTGCT
The DNA here is from genome assembly GCA_039654625.1 of Rhinogobio ventralis. NCBI lineage: Eukaryota > Metazoa > Chordata > Actinopteri > Cypriniformes > Gobionidae > Rhinogobio > Rhinogobio ventralis. Next base: position 28,077,197 of record CM077203.1, on the reverse strand, counting down.
GAATGGACACTTAGCGGTATTAAGTGGATTCTGAACCAAACTAACTTAAGCACCACTAATTGGCCATTACCAAAAAGGCCCACTTTTGATTCATCTGTCCATAAAATGAAGATATTTGAAACCTTGAAAACCAAAGATATGAAAGACCATCCATAGCCATGTCTCTGGAGTGATGTCATTTTCAGTTGGATTTATATATGGAAAAACATGTACCTTAAAAATGGAGTCCAACTGCCTTCCCGTGGAAGCCTTTGATACCTCCTGATTCATACTGTGGTGGTGGGTAGACTTCTTGTAAATATTTACTGTTCTCTGTCCAGCACTACAGACTCTTCCAGCTGTAAACCATGAGTTTTTCCTCATCAGCAGAAAAGTCTCCTGAACAGAACCCGAATGGTTCATCCATTGACTGCTCGCTCTTCATGGACTCACAGCCGGGTTTAGAAGATTTACTTTGAATCAGAATGAAAAAAACAATTTAAAAAAAAATAATCTCTCATGCTTTTTGCTCCTTGAGGGCTACCATCCTGTAGAGTTTAGTTTCAACTCTACTCAAACAGACCTGAACCATCTTAATCAATTTGTCCAAAGTTACTTGAAAATAATAGGCAGGAGTGTTAGAGCCTGTTATGCTCAAAAAATGGTCTTTCTGAAGGGGTGCATAATCATGCTGTATGGTATTTAAGTGCCCATTGTAGCGCGTGTTATCCCAATGCCTCGTTTGCTTTGACATGCTTATGACCGTGATCTTTTCCCATGTCAACCATGGTCCCACACTGGCTAAAAACCTTACACCTGCTGCAGTAGCCATGCCCCAAACTCTCGCTATATAATGAGATAGAAGGAGACGGATGGATCTGAGCGGACGGCTCTCAATGTTTTAATGGTGCAATACAATTATTGTCATTTTGAGTTTTCTGGGGGGGGGGAAACTACCTTTTACCTAGATTGTTTGTCTGATTGTCTAAGATATTGAAAAAAATTACCAATTAAAATTATTTTGTTAACTTTTGCATTGAGAGTCTCTACGGTGCATCTACATTTTTTTCTAGTTACGTTAGGCTCTAAACTATTTTAGGGGGTAGAAATTGAAAAGTCTTATCCTGTAATCACAAACAACTTCAAATGTATGTAAATGTATTGAAAAAATGTATTTCACAAAATCAAAGACAAAGAACAGACATTTAATCTGGAAAGGCAAGTTATTCAGCTACACAACTGCACACAGAACAACAGGCTGAATAGGTGTCCGGTATGTTAACGTAACACATTAACAGTTATTCAGCTACACAATAGCATAAAGAACATACCTGGGAGGCTGAATAGGCTAAATTAACATAAGCCAGCCAGCGAGTCCAACAAGCAAGTTACCAGTAAGCAAGTTAACCAAGCTACCGATCTCATTCCACATCACTGATTGAATTCTTCATCCTCGGTGTCGCTTCTGAACAACTCCGCCAATTCCGGAGGAAGATGAAGCATTGTTTCCTCTTCTGCGGGGCTGTCGTCAGACTCGGCATCAGTTCCAGTTATTCCGGCCTTTCTGAATCCCTACAGGATGGTTTCGGTTGTCACTGAAGTCCATGCAGTGTCGATCCATCCAAGGACTTGCTGGAAAGTTGCATGGCGCATCCTCCCGGTTGCCGTAAAGCTGTGCTCTCCATCCACTCCTCCCACAGGCGACGCAAAACTGCCTTAAATCTCCGGTTCACTGAGATGTCGAGTGGCTGGAGTACTTTGGTTAAGCCTCCAGGGATGATGACAGGTATGGAGTTGCAAGCTTTTATTTTATCTTTGAACCGTGGTGTTATGTGCGCTCGCATACTGTCCATCACAAGCAGGGTTTTGCGTGTTTTAAAGAAGCCATCAGGACGCTTAGTGTAGCACTTTGTAAGCCAAATGTTCATCATTTCTTGATTCATCCATCCTTTCTCATTTACGGCCACGACTACTGTGGGGGGAGATTCGTCTTGAGGCATGGTTTTCCGTTTGAAAATGACCATCGGTGGCAATTTCGTTCCATCTCCACAACATGCAAGCACCACTGTGAAGTGTGATTTCTCATGACCAGTTGTCACTATATTCACACTTTTCTGCCCTATCTCTGCGACACTTCGGCCCATGGGGATGTCAAACGTGAGGGGGACCTCGTCCATGTTGATAATATGATCCGGTGACACGTTGTGTTCAGTTACCTGCTTTTCAACGAGCTCATGGAAACTGCCAACCTTGGCTTGGAAGTCTGCTGGCAGTTTCTGACACAACGTTGTCCGTGCTCTGATAGAGAGGCGGTTGCGTTGCATGAAGCGGTAACACCAAGAAGGCCCGCCTGCAAAGTCATTTATATTCATCTCCTTGGCAACTACCAGGGTGTGGAGACGTAACTGCACCGTTGACAAGCCTCTCCCAGCAGAGCGTTGTTCAAGCACCCATCTGTGGACTCGTTCCTCTAGCTCTGGCCATCTTGCTTTCAGTCCGCGATTAGCTTTCTTTGTTTTCTTTATTACAGTTAAAGTAACCTCTGCTTTTCGCCAGTCCCTCACAAGTTTCTCACTCACTCCAAACTTTCTTTGTGCTGCTCGATTACCGTTTTCAGCTGCATATTTTACTACCTGCAGTTTGTAATCTGCAGAATAGGATTTTCTTTTTGGGGGCATTTTGTTTGTGTTCAGTCTTTCTCAGTTGTCTTTAAGTTAATATTTAAGTTAACAGTTTTTCAGTTTTTCAGGGGTAGGCTACAGGAGCAGCATAGAGCGCCCTCTCGCGGCTGTAGACGTAAATGTTTTCTCTTGTCAGTCAGTATGAATTAATTTTGATGTATAAGTCGCACCTGACTATAAGTCGCAGGACCAGCCAAACTATGAAAAAAAGTGCGACTTATAGTCCGGAAAATACGGTAATTAAATACAGTATATTGCCACTCCTGTAAATAAACAACTTAAAATAAGCTTTAAATGTTAGAAAAATCTGTGCATGGGGTGCCTTCAAATTTTGTCTTGAAGTTAAAAAGTTTCAAAACCATCATGCTTGAGGAACTTTTAAATGCATTTTAAGCAAGAGTCTGGGACTTTCTTGACTTTTCTCCTTACCTCACATGAGCAGAAGTGTTTCCTGAACTGATGTTTATTTGGGTTATCCATTGACTGCTGGCTCTTCATGGACACACAGTGGAGTTTAGGAGATTCACTTTGACCGAAACAAAACAGCAATTCAACACAGTTTTTTTAATTAAAGGTGCACTATGTAACTTTTCCGTCCGCTAGAGGTCGCCTATTCAAAACAAAGGCGTAGTTTGATGACGCCAAGTTTGAGCGCAGAATCTTGGGACATGTGGTCTTCACCTCACAGCCGGTGGAAAAGAATCGGGATAGGACTCAGGCAGAAATCATGTTCATGAATGCGATTATTAACGTTACTGTAGTATGAAGCAGAGCAGGGCCGAGTGTTGTGGGAGCTGAGCAAGGCCTCTGGAGCAATTGTTAATAAGATGAATGCAACACACGCCTCGCGAGCAGCGGGACTTTTATTATGCCACAGTCGCCCGCGCCATTTCCGCTTTTTTTTTCGGTCATGAGTGTGCGGTAACGCAGCTCTGTTGATCATATTAGATACATTTGAGTGTGTTGAAAATGATGTTATGACGTTACTCTGTGCGTTCGCTCGGCGGCCGCTATGACACTTGTTGCACACTGCAGTAAGAGTAAAGCGTTTCTGCTAAATAAAACCGGAAACCGAGGGTAACGCAGATATGACGCCATTGACAGGCGACTCCCTCACACGTCCCGGTTCCTTGGTTAAAATAGCAATTTTCTAACGATTTACAAATAGTTGGAAACATTTGGGATATTGTAAGTACTCAACTGAACAAAATATATAACACTGGCCTAGTGGTTTTTGGATATTTTACTGAAAAAATGCACCTTTAATTGATCAAATAACACACACAAATCTCAACCTAACCTAAATTAGATAATGGACTGACTCACCATTCCTTTGTCTTTGCATCAGTTTCTCCAGAGAGACTCTTTCTGGAAGCCATGGCACCATTTAAAATGTTGATTTTATATCTGCAAATAAACTGAGCACACACATATTGGCAACTCAGATACATCAAAACGTCAGAAGTCTGTATTTAGCCCTATTCGGACGGTAATTGTTTCTCACGTGGAAGTCAGTACAAATAAATTAGCATGTCACTCGTGCATTCGGATTGTGATTTATTCACGGTGGAGTAGTTTTGTGATCCTGCACCTGGGAACGCGCTGCTCACGTGGTCAATAGCATGATTGTATGCTGTAAATAAAATGTCATATGGTATAGACGGTTTCATCAGACGCACGCGCGTTATGCGCCTGACCCGAAGTTAACTTCCGGTCTGTGTTTGTTTATCGGTCTGGCTAGTGGATAGTATGGCGCACTACGCAGTAGAAACACATTTTTGACGTACTATTATTGAATAACATGATATAAATATTAACGATCAAGCAGAGAGCAAAGACACCAGCGCAAAACCAGTGTGTGCGGCTCACCAAAAAGCCTTAAATGCTTCATAAATATCCAGTCTGACTGCATACGAGAGCAGCGTCTAATGTAATTTAGACAGTATGTCTAATCTAATTTACTTGTTATTTATTTGCTTGTTATCAGAAATAATCAACTCTAGAGGGAACTTATTCTGGCTGCGTTTACACTTGGCATTAACATGCGATCATGTCAATCAGGACACGGGCCGTTTACATTTGTTCACATCAAGTGGTCGCCATCTGGATAACTGATCGGTTTCCCGCAAAATATTTAAATTAGGTATGTAATAGGCCTTTATCACGGAGTGTAAAACAACTTTCGCTTTATCCTCTATTAATGGCAGTGCCCATAGAGCACGGGATTTTTGTGATGCATTCATACAATCAAATCATAAAAAGGGTACTTAATTTACAATTTTAAGTTTCCCAACATTAATCTTATATTATGAAACAAAGAAACATGTTATTCCGACGCATTGCTTGATTGAAAGGCGAGCGCGCAAGCATTTATAAAGGCTACTGTACAGAAAACGGCATTACACGGTCCTTAAAGGGTTAGTTCACCCAAAAAATTTTATTCTGTCATTATTACTCACCCTCATGTCGTTTCAAACCCGTAAGAGTAATCAATGACAGAATTTTCAGTTTTGGGTGAACTAACCCTTTATGGAGGGCGTTTCCCCCACTCTATATTGCAGACAGAAATGGGAGATTATTTACAATAAACATGCCAAAACAATAAAAACATATAAATTAAGTTAACGTTGCACAATTAAAATGAAAGATGATAATGCAGATGATAATGCTGTTGTTATTGATTCTTTGCGGACGTCTACCGAAAGTTAAGTTTGGGCCACAAAATTGCGCATGCGCAGTAACGTTTGTTTATGTTGTTGCCGTTGAAACAGTCTATAATAAGAATAAATGCATATTTAATTTAATAATAGGAAAATATCCTAATTATTATTTAATTTTATTCCACATGGAAATGAGCGGAAAACAGTTAATACAGCCTCTTATTTACGGCCCATTTCAAATGTTTACGTGCTTTTCTTCTTTTTATTTTTTGAGCGGTGATGAAATATATTGCCCTTGTAAATACTTGCCAGCATTTCAGTAATACAAGTGTAGATCTTTAAAATGCATCCAAATTACAGCGAAGTTTGTAAAGTAAACTTTATCGTTACATATTATATTATAATGCTATCATAGTTATGCTATTGCTGTAAATAGAAAAGCCTGAAAATATCACTGCTAAATACTGATATTCCACCATGTTTCTCAATGACACGCCCCCAACTCGTAAAGATCAGGGCTTAAAGAAAATCCCGAGCTTTCCACTGGTATTTACGACTTTATGGTGCCGTTCATGTGCGTTCAACTCGTAAATACCATCTTTATGACATGACTTGAACGCACCATAAGTTTCGCACTTCAGAACTGCCGTTAAGGGAGCATTATGAGCATCAATGCACCCTGGGTTTAGCGGTGCATTGTGGGACTTTTTAGGGAGCGAACATTTCAGTATTCGGTTTTGGCTTCGTTTGCTCCAATTTTAGTTGGTGGAGCAGAGATGGACAAAGTGACTGCCAATACTGTGGCAATATACACCGATAAGGTGTATAACATTATGACCACCTTCCTAATTCGCCCTTTCAGGGCTTGGGCCCTATTGTGTTTCTAAGGATTATTATTACGGCCCTATTGTAATTGCTCGGCCTATCATTCTTCTTCTCTGAAATGAATCGCATTTTTGAGGGCCTAAACATGCTCGAAAACTCATGAAACTTTGCACATGCGTCAGAAGTGCTGAAAATGTACGTCTGATATGGGTTTCGGAATTAGGTGTGGCAAAATGGCTCGATAGTGTCACCTACAAATTTTCAATTAAACGCTGTTTGCACTACATTTAATTTTAGTTGGCTGTACTCAAACCAATTCATTATTTTGAGCGTTAGGGTTTACAGTGTGTATAAAAGCAATATCACACACACTTGTCCTGAACAAAAGCACCAGTATCTAATAAAATGTTGGCCATGCAGTTCTCAGTTGAATAGGTGTATCATTAGAGAGAGTAAATGACAGAAGACACACAAAGTTTGACTTTAACAAAGATTTTATTGACCATCATTGGTGACATTTTCACACAGTTATGGTTCACAGAACCAACAAAATATCAGTTTTGTTTTAATGTGTTGTTCCAGAACTTTAATGGTGGTGATATAAAATGTGAAATGACTGTAATGAAAAGATCAGAGGTCAAACTAAACATTTTATCCTCAGCAGGTCAGCAGGACATGAACACATGCCATTCAATCAGCCTAAAGAAGACGACCAATTAGACGCCATATAACAAAAATTCAACAATTTAAAACTTTCCATACACCTTATAATCCTAGAATTTAACCCTTTATCTGCTGCCCAAAACATGTATCCGTTTATAGAAAAACCATAACTCATGCCGCCTTAAAAAAAAAAACGAAAACTTGGATGTTTCTCTAAAAACGCCTTTAGTGACAATACATAGATGGCAGCTCGGATCCTTTTGAGAATTTGATGAGAAATGTTTGAATTCATATTGAAATCTATAAATTTTGATTACAGACTTTGGTATCTTGGCAAATCTGAGCACAGTTTGAGACATTGTTGAGATTTTTTCTGGAACTCTAGAGGAGAAACGTAAAATTAGTGTATCTAAAAGGCATTTCTGTTTCTTACAAATATATCGCAAATCATTAACTAGGACGACTTTCACTCAACTCACCAAAGACAGATGAACAGAACTATCATTCTGTTCTTGAGAAAAGATCAACCACACTGTCTTGACACCTTCAAAGTTGAACAAACAGAATAGAAGTACATTTAGTACCAACTACACAGCTAAAACAATCAATACAATTAGTAAAATCAGGTCAATATTTAACATATACTCATTCTGATCGCATATGCAATACTCATCTACAACAGTAAAACAATGACCCTTTAATAAAATATATAAATTAAAATCCTCACTCAACAGTCGGTGACTTTGATGATGTTGCACTTGTGAAAGATTTCAAGTAAATTCATGCATAAAACACCAACTTTTATTTCTTCTTCCATGCACTGAATGAAGTTATTTTTTGATTGTAAGAATAATATTTCAATTACTACCATCTACAGGAAATGTCTTTACAGTTTTTAGATAATTGTAGCCATTAGTTTTCCAAAGGTTTTTGGAAGACAACTATATTAATGCACTAACAGAGAATGTTTAGTGTGTATAAATGCTACACATTTCACTGAAAGCTGAAGCACAGAGACACTGGAACTACTGAGAAACAGAAAATGCACTTTCAATAAAGTCAAAAACTATGCGTCACATTTGACACTTGCTGATAAATCAATCCACACGCTTGAAGACAGAGGGATGTTGATAGGACATACAGACCTGGAGGAGCCACATTCATCCAGCGGTTTCCTATAAACACACTCAAGATTTATCAGCCTCATAATACTGATCTACCATGAAAATAAGCTCAACTTATTTTACAGTGCACAACTTAAATGCGTCAAAAAGCTGTAGTTATAAAGTAAATAACTTTTTGTACAGGACATCAAACAAACACTTTCATCACAACTCTAGTTAAGCATTTTAAAAGGGGGTTAGAAATTAAATTAAAAAAATCTTTTGAAATGTACCATCCTCAAAAACACTAACCCCAACAATAAAAAATATTAAATTATCTCCATTGTTTTTATATAAAACAAAAAGTCGCCTATTTCATTGCTGTACTTTGTAATAGACATCCAGTCACAAGAAACCATCTCCTCAAACAAAAGTTCAAGTATGCATAAACACGTTAATATTTTTTGTCTGAACTACAGATTAGTGACATGTCTCAAAGTGACTTACTTAGTGTAACAGACTATGAACATAAAAACTAAACAAAACAAATGTTTTTAATTAATGCGGCGTTCATGCCATGTCGTAACTACCATAGATACGTAAACGTAGATTCCTCATTCGACCGCTCCAGGCATGCCGACGCGTCCGCCATTTTGTAATGGTCAACACACGTCAACAGATGCTGTCGTTACTCACAAAAAAATACAAAAAACGGTGAATCCAAGATGCCACAACACTGCGCAGCCTCTGGTTGTAAAACCTGGCGCGATTTAAATTCCCGAAGAAATGGGACAACCTTTCACAGAATGTGTTGGTTTGTGTTTTTATAGCCTGTGTATTAACTCAATATTACAGGTTTTTAACTACGGTTACTTTTTATTGTCATGTTAGTTAATGCGGTCTTCATGTATTGTGTTAGTTTAGCAATTATAATGTTGTGCCACCGAGTGACACCCACACTCCATTATAATTTTTTATGCTTATTGTTACAAATGAATAAATTTAGGACACAATATCACTTCTATTGCAAAACACTGGTCACATATGGACCCTTGAGTCTTAGATAATAGGCTATTTATTTAGTAAAATAGTGCAGTAAAATTTTATCAAACGTTTCGAAACAGCAAACTGCCCACGTTTCAAAGTACTGATTCCAGGGTAAGGCAATGTCTGATTGCAAAACAGGATGATTTTTGAGAATTTAAGCTTTCAAATGAAACCTAGTTTATGATGATTACTTAAAACACGGTTTGAATAAATCGGCTATATTGCGGTTTATTACTAAACCTACACATTACTAATTTATTACTATTTTTATAATTTGTTTATTTTGATGGCTTGGTGATTGGTTGATGGTTTCTTTCCAATTAACTTGTTTATAATGAGTTCACTGCTTTCATTAAAAGCTAAGAGCAATGTGTCTGTAGGGTTCTCTGATGATCAATAATAGTTATAAGATCTTTTTAGCATATGCAGAATTATCTACCATTAATGATAAACTAAATCCTATAAAATCATCTGCTTCAGTCTATTGCAGATACAGATATTTATACATGCATGCGTATAACTACGGTTGCAGACGCACAGGCAACTTGCTCACGTTCAAAACGGTCGCTAATGAGGCATCTATGTATATAAATAGCTATGGTAATGACTGTGACTCTGAGTTGAATAATGCGTTCCTATGGCAACACTATCAACGAATCTGCAGCGGTACAGCGTTCACGTGGTGCAAGTCGGAGTTTGCAAGTTCTACGAGAATGTGAACGCTTTTTACAAGTCTGAATCGGCGACACGGCGTGAACGCAGCTTAAATAACCCATTTTACATTGTAACAAATCTAGACAGTTCTGAATGTGTGTTACATTGACACAAGTGACCATAATACTGAATAAAAGTGACTTCACACTTGCAGCAACTCATTTGAACACCAGCATTGGAACTAATGCTACTTTCGCTCTGTGATCATTTCAGCTATACACTATGAGATCTTACACTAGAGGAAATGGACATCATCTCAGTACAGTGACTGATTCAATGACTGAGGACGTATCATCTGTTGTACATTAAACCTCAGATAAATGGTGATATATAGCAGTGATACAGTGCATTAAAGTGCTTTTGTTTCAGCTCCTTTCATGAATAACACACACATCAGCTCAACTCTACACACTACACTGATTCAGGTGAATAGCAGCCAATATAAAAACTTACTATACAGTACACTAGTCAAATCCACAGCTCTGTTCCTAAACCTAGTAAGCAGCTTTGAGGTCTACTCTTACTAGTTACTTTCAAAGGCAGCATCCTAACAGTCATGGATGTGACTGATTTGAAACATTTAGCTAACAGCATGATACCCCGATGAGTAGAAATAAAAATGTAAATATTGGATAAAACAGTCCATATGAAATGGATTTAATGAAATATACATATATACAGTATAATCTGCATTTCTCATTCGCCATCTTGGTTTATTTCTGCTAAATTTCTGCTTATCAGCAAATAATGCCTGCCTCTGACCAAAACGAAGTATCTTTGAGAGCAGCATAATTAGCAAATTCCTTTTGTATTAACGTGTACTATGTCTTGATATTCTGTTTATTAGGGCTGGGAACTGAGTATTGATTCAATTCCAATTCAGATTTGATTCAATTCTAGGATTTAAACTTTGTCGGCTGGAGACCCAAGTTTGGTTTGAAGATGAAAAAAGTACCAAGCACAATGTTCTCTCACCATTTCTGATTTCTAACACACTCACAGCGTTCGGCTGGTGTTGCGTCTGTCAGAGCAGAAACGAAAGCTGATGCTCGCCGTATGTTTTTCTTTTGATTTTTTTGGCAAATTAATGGTCCTTCACACCAAAAGTGAAATGAATAAGCCTCAGGCTGAAGGAAATGCTAATTACGCATGTACAGTAGAGGGCGCAGCTCAAACAAACCTCTGTGTTGCCATTCTGGATTAAAGAAGAATGTGATTTTAAAAAAAAGAAAGAAAAACAAATGTGATGTTTATCTAAAGTCATTTCTTTTGCTTATTAATATGGTTGAATTGGATCATTTAAGGTCAGCAGCAAAGACATTGGTTAAAGGGATTGTTCACCCAAAAAAACAGACAGTTGATGGTAGCCATTGTCTTCCACAGTATTTTTACTCCATAGTATTCCCTACTATAGAAGTCAATGGCTACCATCAACTGTCTGTTGTCAACATTCTTTAAAATATCTTCTTTTGTGTTTAACAGGAGAAAGAAAGTCATACAGGTTTGGAACAAATTGAGAGTGAATAAATGACAGAATTTTATAAATTACATTTTTGGGTGAACTATCCCTTTAATAAAGTGAGATTAAATACATAGAGTATATTTGTGTAATTTAAAGGTGCAGTGTGTGATTTTTAGAGGCATCTAGCGGTGAGGTTGTGAATTGCACCCCTCCCTCCCTTTCGAAGCACACAGAGAAGCTACGGTGGCCGACACAGGACAAAGATGTCGTCATCTGAGAGAGCAGAGAGTGACTAGCGCTCTGTAGAGAAGTTTGTCCGTTTAGGGCTACTGTAGAAACATGATGCCGCAAAATGGCGACTTCACTGTAAGGGGACCCGCGGTGTGTAGATAGAAATGGCTCATTCTAAGGTAATAAAAACATAACGGTACATTATGTAAGGTCTTTATACACCACTGAAAACATAGTTATGTATATTATATTGCATTTCTGTCAATATATCCTCATAAATACTACACACTGAACCTTTAATATATTTAATTATTGCAGGTTTGAGTAATATTCTGAGTTTGTATTGCATGGTTTTTATTAATTTTGAGGAATACTAAATCTGTTTTTTTGCAAGTGAGATGAGTAAATGCATGCTCACATTTAGTCTAAAACTACAATAACCGTCATGTTTACACAGCGCACTTACTCCAGATTTCTCTCAACATGGGGAAAGGAGAGCTGTCAATCAATAAATGGGAAAACAAAGCAACTTGCATTACTTATTTGAAAAAGTAACTCAGATATTTTGTTGTAAATTTAAAAGTAATGCGTTACTTTACAAGTTACTTGAAAAAAGTAATCTGATTACGTAACTCAAGTTACTTGTAATGACACTGCTCACAGCGTTCGGCAGGTCTTGCGGCTGTCAGAGCAGAAACGCAAGCTGATGCTCTCCGTGGTTTTTTCTGTCGTCTCTGGTCATGTTTATATGTAAATTGTGCGACCTTATTTTGTCCATTAGATCGAAAGATCTGAAAAAAAAACACCCATAGACCCTCCCCTTGAAGAAATCAGGACAGAAGTGGTTGAAAGTGGACAAAAGAGACGGATTAAAACACCAGGTGTAAACGGGAATGTGTCTCCCTCATCCACTTGTGATCTGATTGACTAAAACTCATCTTAATACCAGGTGTGAGCAGTGAACATAGCCAATATATGTTCATCAAAACAAAGATTGATTAAAATCGATAACGTCAACCCAGACCTACTGTCTATGTAGGCTGCTCACTAGGTTTTGGAACAGAGCTTGTATCTACCAGCACTACACAGCCTTGGTATCAAACAACACTCGGACAATCCAAAAGATTTACATAGTCCAGTCATTAAATCAAAATTTACTCATGTGCAAGAAGCATGCTGACCAAGTGAAGAGATGTGCGCCATTGTGGTCTGCGGCAGTGAAAGAACGCATGTGTTATGTGTTTCACTGTTGAATTCAGTCCTCCTCCAGTTGGAAACTTGGTGAGCCGATGTAGTGCAGTCACTAACAGAGAAAAGTCCCTATACTGGAAGACAGTGGAGGACGCTCAGAGACTGAAGAGAAGAGATGGCGTCTGATCTTACACTCAGATGTTAAGAGATTAAAGGTACAGAAAGGGAAGGATGAGAACTTTGAGTCAGAAAAGGCAAAGGTCTTGTTTTTCTGGTTTACCTACAAAACATGTTATCTTGTGCCTCATTTGGACAGAAGTCTGGTTTCTTTCCCTTTGTTCATCATAAGGTGAAGGAGGGGTTGTGTTTCCTGACTTCCTGTAGCAGGCGCTCTCGGTCAGACAGAGCTTTCTCAAGAGATGACTGGACGTCAGTGAGTTTGGACTCCAGAGACTGTACCAACAGAGAAACACATACATATAATTTGAACTATATATTAAATAACAAATTATATATATTATGATCAGTTGAAGCACAAAAAACTCCTTTGAAACATACTAATGGGAAAAAGAGACTATTTTAGAGAGCAGTTGCAATAATACACCTTCATCCATGAATAATAAAAGACGTTTAGACTTCACACATGTAATTAAGATATCGAATGCCACTGTTGACGTTTGAGAGTCTTCTCTTGTTCTCAATCATAGCCAAGCACTGGAAAATTACAATCACTCTATATCCTGTACAGCTGAAACTGCATCAACCTTTTTGTACTTCAAAAAAAAAAAAACCTCATAATTTCCCTTTAAAAATTTGCCCCATTTCTGCCACATTACAAAAAAAAAAAGCACTTTGATTTGGTCAACAACATAAAAAGTCAAAATTCACATAAAAGTATTATGACAAGTCGAAATCAGTAAATCAGATAAATCAATTATGACAAAGTTGATATGAGTCAAAATTAGGGCTGCCCTCGACTAAAGATTTTTCTAGTCGACTAGTAGTCGTTCATTTAAGTGATTAGTCGACTAATCACACGTTTATATTAATAAGCCATAAATCATAATAATGAGCCTTTAGGATTAACCTAAAGGATTATTAGGAACACCATACTAATACTGTGTTTGACCCCCTTTCGCCTTCAGAACTGCCTTAATTCTACGTGGCACTGATCCAACAAGGTGCTGAAAGCATTCTTTAGAAATGTCGGCCCATATTGATAGGATAGCATCTTGCAGTTGATGGAGATTTGTGGGATGCACATCCAGGGCACGAAGCTCCCGTTCCACCACATCCCAAAGATGCTCTATTGGGTTGAGATCTGGTGACTGTGGGGGCCATTTTAGTACAGTGAACTCATTGTCATGTTCAAGAAACCAATTTGAAATGATTCGAGCTTTGTGACATGGTGCATTATCCTGCTGGAAGTAGCTATCAGAGAATGGGTACATGGTGGTCATAAAGGGATGGACATGGTCAGAAACAATGCTCAGGTAGGCCGTGGCATTTAAACGATGCCCAATTGGCACTAAGGGGCCTAAAGTGTGCCAAGAAAACATCCCCCACACCATTACACCACCACCAGCCTGCACAGTGGTAACAAGGCATGATGGATCCATGTTCTCATTCTGTTTACGACATTCTACCATCTGAATGTCTCAACAGAAATCGAGACTCATCAGACCAGGCAACATTTTTCCAGTCTTCAACTGTCCAATTTTGGTGAGCTCGTGCAAATTGTAGCCTCTTTTTCCTATTTGTAGTGGAGATGAGTGGTACCCGGTGGGGTCTTCTGCTGTTGTAGCCCATCCGCCTCAAGGTTGTGCGTGTTGTGGCTTCACAAATGCTTTGCTGCATACCTCGGTTGTAACGAGTGGTTATTTCAAAGTTGCTCTTCTATCAGCTTGAATCAGTCGGCCCATTCTCCTCTGACCTCTAGCATCAACAAGGCATTTTCGCATTTTCGCCCACAGGACTGCCGCATACTGGATGTTTCCCTTTTCACACCATTCTTTGTAAACTCTAGAAATGGTTGTGTGTGAAAATCCCAGTAACTGAGCAGATTGTGAAATACTCAGACCGGCCCGTCTGGCACCAACAACCATGCCACGCTCAAAATTGCTTAAATCACCTTTCTTTCCCATTCTGACATTCAGTTTGGAGTTCAGGAGATTGTCTTGACCAGGACCACACCCCTAAATGCATTGAAGCAACTGCCATGTGATTGGTTGATTAGATAATTGCATTAATGAGAAATTGAACAGGTGTTCCTAATAATCCTTTAGGTGAGTGTATTTAATACATAGCCTAATCAGCGCTCAAACGCACGCATAAAGCTTGCCAGAGCGCACCGGCAAACGTAACGATTCATGAGTGTGCCGTGAAAAAAAAGGAGACCGTTTATAAACATTTTAATAATTTATTGATATTTTTTTCGGCTGCAGAGATAAAGTCGACGATGCTGTCTTGTCATCTCAGTAGTGGACGCGCCTATATGCACGTTTCATGCGAATTACTCTCAGAATATTTGTTTTCCACTTGAATTGAAAGACATTTCAAGCTTTCTATAGATACATTTCTCATGTCTGTGAGTTTCGGTTCATTTATGTGACGCTCAAGTTCACTGAGAAAGAAAGCGCATCCTGATTGTTTTCATTATTTTACAAAAGCTCAACATTTTGTTGTTATTGTGACTTCACAGAAATAAAAGTAGACCGTTTACAGTTTGCATTACTCTTTTCTGTTTGACCAAACATGACAGAGAGTTTGAAGTGATTGCGCCGGCTCCTGTATGTCATGCTAATAATAGCTAGTGCGAAATTAGTATTATATTATATATAATATTAGTACAAGCGGACTTGTAAAGTTGCTACTATTTACATTTCAAGTGTTAAGCCATATTTGAGGTTGATAAATGATAAGCTAATAAAGCTAATGATAAAAAAAAAATTTTGGTCGACCAAGCTTCTTCTAGTCGACTAACGGTTAGTCGACTATTAGGGGGCAGCCCTAGTCAAAATTTAGGACAAATTTTGACTTTGTGTCAAAATCACATCTTTATGATTTCTATGACTTAGAATCCCAATTCTCAAATCTCAACGTTTTATCTACATTTTGACATTTCCTACGTGGCAGAAATGGGCTTCCATACAAAACTCATTTGCACTGTTTATTTCAAATATGGTGCGTCAAGATGCATTACACTAGGTTTGATGTCCTTCATTCCTCCATGTCCAACCTGACATCATGCATCTTGACATGCCATATCTGAGTTGAATGCAAGCAAAAACGAGATTTGAAAGCTACAACAAATGTTCTGTTTAAGAACTCAAACAGACCAAATACAGTAAATAATACAATGCTACACTGTGCATATTCATTTCCTTATATATACCTTGTTCTTTTCCCCAGCTCTGAAGCAGGATTGGTCAGCTCTCTCTCGGCCCCCTTCTGCCTCAATCCCTGATTGGCTCTGTGCAGCTGTTGCGTAAGAGTGAAACAGAGGAGGCAAACATTAGTTCAACAGGTACATCATCAACATCTGAGCAGCTGCCGTAACCCAAACCAAAAGTACTCACGTCTCAAGCAGAGGATCCCATCATCCAAACGCTCCAGCACAATGCCGTCCAGAGAGAAGAGCACAGGAACTGGTTGAGGAGCAGTCGGGTAGACACGAGGAGCATCATCCTGACAGAAAAAGAGAGAAAACAGAGAACAATTGGTTGGTTGGGTCATGGGCGGGACAACCTGTCACTCTAATGAGATACACAAATAGCAAACCACGACCATCCAATCAATTCCCCATGAACAAAATCAAGTCCCGCCCTACATTTGTTCTTGTTCGGGAAGCCATTTCACTCAGAAATACGTCACAATAGGGAAGAAAAGACTATTGCTGTACTAACTGTTTCATGCCTACTTTAAACCAGCACAATTTAGTAGAATATGTTTAAGAGATACTGGACTCTAAAAAAAGAGAACGGTCCTGTCTTATTACATAAAATTCTCACCTTTAGTGTAATAGCAGTGTCCCGTAAGCACAGTCTCATTGGCAGGGGGTCTGCGCTGAGCTCATCCTCCAGGAAGGGTCCCAGTGTGTTTAAGGTAGAAGCCAGGAGCTCTGCTTTGCACCCTGTCAAGCACATCTCCATGAACCCCACGCTTTCGGAGAGAGGAGAGTGTCTGCCCGCATGCGGTCCCATCTCCAACCTGAGGGCCGCTGCTGGGGGACAGGAGAGAGAGCGGGGACCCGTAGACAGTGGAGCACTTGGAGAAGCAGCTGTGGTGAGAAAGAAGGTAAAGATGTTCTGAGAGAATGTTTTGGTAAATCTGGAATGAGTCTCATACTGCATGTCTATCTGCAAAGACATGATGTTAAAAGCAGACTGAGAATCAGTTACCCATAGAAATAAAGAACGAGAGAGGCAATTATACAGGGTTGATGCCAAGATAAATATATGGTTGGAGAAGCAGATTGTACCCTGTGAGTCGTGAATAATTAATGCTTTGGAATCCTGACCAGGGAGTGAAAAGAGACATACCATGAGTAGCATGGGTGTATCACCTGATCTGTGCCTAAACAGTGTGCAATAGCGTAAGCAACACATTTGCGAACAGGAATCACATTTCTTCAACGGGGTGATCTTACAAAGCAGACATGTCCAACATACTCTAATGGCAATTCGGAAATATTTCCCCCTTCATTTAATAACAAATTTGTGACCTTCATGCTTACCTTTTTCTAAAAAATTGCCACCTCATAAAATAGTTTTCTCATGAGACCAGGTTGGATGGGCCTGTAAACGCTCCCACAAAAACTGAAAACTTTTGTTCGTCTATTTCACTTACACCAATCAGGCATAACATTATGACCTAATATTGTTTTGGTCCCCCTTTTGCTGCCAAAACAGCCCTGACCCGCCGAGGCATGGACTTCCACTAGACCCCTGAAGGTGTGCTGTGGTATCTGGCACCAAGACGTTAGCAGCAGATCCTTTAAGTCCTGTAAGTTGCGAGGTGGGGCCTCCATGGATCTGACTTTTTTGTTCAGCACATCCCACAGATGCTCGATCGGATTAAGTTCTTGGGGAATTTGGAGGCCAAGTCAACACCTCAAACTCGTAGCTCCTCAAAAAATTCCTGAACCATTTTTGCTTCGTGGCAGGGCACATTATCCTGCTGAAAGAGCCACAGACACCAGGGAATACCTTTTCCATGAAAGGGTGTACATGGTCTGCAACAATGCTTAGGTAGGTGGTACGTGTCAATGTAACATCCACATGGATGGCAGGACCCAAGTTTTCCCAGCAGAACATTGGCCAAAGCATCACACTGCCTCCGCCGGCTTGCCTTCTTCCCATAGTGCATCCTGGTGCCATGTGTTCCCCAGGTAAGCGACGCACACACACCAGGCTATCCACGTGATGTAAAAGAAAACGTGATTCATCAGACCAGGCCACCTTCTTCCATTGCTCCGTGGTCCAGTTCTGATGCTCACATGCCCACTGTTGGCGCTTACGGCGGTGGACAGGGGTCAGCATGGGCACCCTGACTGGTCTGCATCTATGCAGCCCCATATACAACAAACTGAGATACACTGTGTATTCTGTCACCTGTCTATCAGAACCAGCATTAACTTCTTGAGCAATTTGAGCTACAGTAGCTCGTCTGTTTGATCGGACCACACAGGCCAGCCTTCGCTCCCCACGTACATCAATGAGCCTTGGCCGCCCATGACCCTGTCGCCGGTTCACCACTGTTCCTTCCTTGGAGCACTTTTGATAGATACTGACCACTGCAGACCGGGAACACCCCACAAGAGCTGCAGTTTTGGAGATGCTCTGACCCAGTCGTCTAGCCATCACAATTTGGCCCTTGTCAAACTCGCTCAAATCCTTACGCTTGCCCATTTTTCCTGCTTCTAACACATCAACTTTGAGGACAGAATGTTCACTTGCTGCTTAATATATCCCACTCACTAACAGGAGCCGTGATAAAGAGATAATCAGTGTTATTCACTTCACCTGTCATCAGCGTAATGTCATAATGTTATGCCTGATCGGTGTATTTCGTAACTGCAATTGCATGTACTTTTGTTGACTTCTGAAAAGCTAAATTAGCACAAAGGCATTCAAAAACCGAGGGTCAATCGTGGCGCTCGTAGTGAAAGTGATTACCAATAGAATATTGGAAAAGTTTGGATGGGAGATAAATGCAAATGTACATTTATAGGCGAGACAAAAAAGGTCAAATATTTTCAAATATATTGTTAGCCTAACTGACATACTGACAATTCTTCTGCATTCACAATTATGGATACATTTAGCATCCTAACCCTGTGTCAGTGTCAGTCCCGCCAGCACGTCTGTGACTTTATGGTTTCCATGTTGTTTCGGCACAAGCTCCTGGGCTTCCAGAGCCACCACAATATCTTCACCGCGCATCTCCGTCAGGCACCCCACTCGACTCAGACAGAGAACTAACACAGACACCTGAAATAAAAGCATAGCGTTCAGTCACACAACCAACTAAGATCAGAGTAAGGACAAATATAATAAAGGTAAATATTAAATGATTTTATGAAAGTATAGATAAAACATTGCATCTAGCCGTTTTTCAGACTTTTAAACCACAAGCACTGCATTTTCTGAAGATCTTTTTCAATGCAGTGGACAAGCCATCTAGATGTCAGTACACTGGATAAAACTCACCATTTCTTGGGCAATGTCTTCAGTGCTCTGGGACAGAGAGCTGCTGAGGTCTGCCGATGACCCGCCTTCTGTTCCTGGAGCAGGACTAACACAGTGCACACCTGTACCATTAGGACGCAAAGACTCCACACCAGACTCTGAATCACAACAACACAAATATACATAAATTAAAGACACTGACAGTTACAGATATAATTGTTATAGTTTTTAAAATACAAGAGCAATAAGTGCTTCAGTACCAGAGTCCATTATGATGACAAAGTTTTCACTGATGTCACTGTCAATGGATAAGCCATCGTCCGCCAGACTACCCTCTAAAATGGCACTGTCACAGGAATTCTGGGAAGGCGACTGTTTCATGGACTGAAGCCGCAGGTTCCCCATGATGGAGGGACTGGAATCCTCTGGCCGTGAACTTTGCTCCCTACAGAAGCCATATCAGCACATGTACCATGAGTTGAATAACATGCTATAACAGGACCGTCCAAAACTAATTTAAAACGTTAAAAGGTTAGTTCATGGAAAAATAAAAAATTCTATCATGATTTACTCTCCCTCATGTCATTCCCAAACCCATAAGACCTTTGTTTTTTTGCGAAACACAAAGAAAGACTTTTTGTAAAATATTTATTTTTGCCGTTTTTGCCTTTATTGAGATTGGGCAGTCAAGAGAAATGTTAGGAAGTGGAGTGGGAGAGTGAGAGAGAGAGAGGGACGGGATCGGGATTGGGAAAGGTCCACGAGCCGGGACTTAAACTCAGGTCGCCCAAAGTGCACCTGCGCTACATGTCAGAGTGCTGCCCACAAGGCCTTTGGCGCCGACAAACAAAGACATTTTAAATGAAACCTGTGAGATTTCTGTCCCTCCATTGAAAGTCCACACAGCCGTAACTTTGATGCTTCAAAAAGTTCATAAAGACATTCTAAAGTAAATCCACATGAAGAGAGTGGTTTAATCCGCAAATAATTTCGTTTAGGCTTTTATTTACATATAACATTGAACATCGCAGCTACATAGAGCATCAAATATGGTAAAGGGAAGCTCAGTCGTACTTTCCTGATGCATGGAACAAACCTTATCAATCAAGCACGTTTGAGTTGATAGTGTTGATCAAGTGTGCAACACGAGTCCTGAAAAGTGAAGCCAAAGCGTCTCGATCGCCCCTGGATGCAGTATAGGTCATAAACCTCGCCCTCTCTATGTAATGTAATGGGACATAGACAAACTAAACAATCAAATTACACTTCAAATACATTTTTTCCAAAGATTTTTCATTTTAGGCAGTTTTTATTACGCTGATATTAGTTTAAGTGTTCGTTCTTTAAATAAGTTTGGTTTTAGTTAGTTATTTGATGCTATAAAAACGGGGGGCGTGACGACTCCACTTCGCACTCGACTGCGCAGACTCAGTCTCAAAGTTCACTACTGCGCAGACTTGAGACCCAAGATGTCAGCACCCTATTAGCACACTGGCAGCTTCACTAACTACCAATGGAAGAGCGTGAAGGTCATCTTTTTTTACAGTCTATGGTGTTGATCAATGTTTATGTGTGGATAAAAGCCTAAATTAATCCTGTTCATCATATAAAGTGTTTCTTCTGAAGACTTGAATTAAATTGATTCATTTGGATTACTTTTACAATGTCTTTATGAACTTTTTGAAGCATCAAAGTTTTGGTGAAACAACTTCCAACAACTTTTCAGAAATCTCACAGGCTTCATTAAACATTAGACGACTTTTCGAAGATGACTGGAAGTTTTATGGATTTGTACCAATATGAGAGAGTAAAGAAAACTTACTTTTTGGGTCAACTAACCCTTTTAGACTGATAACATACTAACAATGAGAAAATGTACTGTAAAACTGCCCGAACGGTTTCAAATGCAGACCGATGTGTCTTCCTTAAAATATAAGCATTCACTAGAATAGTCACAAGCAGTATCAGCTCTTTTCAATTATGTACTGTGTGCACTGCATGTGTCCTTATCTAAAAGATGACCAGATAACAAAAGATACATGGTTTCAAACTTAACCACAAGTTAAATGGCTCAGATCAGATCATCTCTCAGATGGAATCAACGATGGCCAAGTGATAGTATATATATAGCCTTCACAACTTTTTCAATTAGATATGGAAAGAGTTCATTAGCAGTTGAATGAGATAAAGTGTGAATTGTGTACAGGAAAATGATCAGCATCAGCCACAGCTAGCTATACCAAAAGACCACAACCTTGCAAATGGCTCAAAGGTCTTACTTGTTTTGGGGAGTGAAGAGTTTAGTCATGCCAGATCCTCGGCTCAGGATGCTGAAGGCATCTTTCGTAATGGACAGCGCCCCTTTGGTGAGATCCAGAGAGGCACTGAATGCATCTTTGGTGGCCCCTTTGGTGGCACTCAGGGCACTGGATAGCTCCCCCTCTAAGCTGAAAGTGGAGCTATGCCGGGACAGTAATGCAGGGTTCCCTTGAGAAAGCAGAGGAGACATGGCAGGAACGACAGCCAGAGCTTCATCATCCTGCCCCGTTTGTCCATCCATTCCCAGTTCAATGGCTTCGCAAGCCTCCTCGACCGGACCTTCCTGCTCTGCATCATCCTCTTGATCCCCATTCCCTCTTGTCCCACTGTCCTCTAGCAGGCCAGACTCACCAGCGTGGTGCGATGGCGAGAGATCAGAGTCTGTCAAGCTGGGAGTGTCCGTTTCCACTGGAGAATGGGCTTCTTCTGGCTCGCATGTTGCACGAGGAAGCAGTAGAGCAAGCTCTATCGCCTCCATCAGGAATGAAACACAAACCGAAGGAGGATCTGATGGTTTATGTTCGGATTGTCCCAAACCCTGGAAGTCCTTGGTCAAATCTCCAGCAAGTCGGGCAAGATAGTCCTTCATCCGCAAAAGAGCTAAAAATTGGTAGTGGTTAAGCCACATTTTGACAGGAGTGATCGATTGGGCCAAGATATGGATGGAGGCCAAGGGAGAGTTGACTAGACCCTCAGTCTGGTCGAATTGATCAGATCTGACATCATTTACACCCTGCGCTGAGTCAGGGAGGGGATGTTTGATAGAACCGGTGGGGGATTTTGAATCGCCATCTATACTCGAACAATGAGAATCTTTTTTGAAGGCAGAAGGGCGGCACAACCACAAAGACATGGCAAAGGGCTCCACGAAGGGAAGGGCTTTCCCTCTGAGCCCTCGACGAGCCCCCTCAAAGCCTAGAGTCACTCGGGACAGACTGACAGACCAGACGTCCTGAGAGCGAGAGGGACGTTTGTACTCTAATGACAGGGATTCGTTTTCCAGGAAGTGTTGAAGGAATGCTGAAGGCAGGGGATGTAGGAGGCTCTGATCACGAGGGAACGTTTGGCAAGCTGTGGGATGGAAGAAAGGACAGGCGGAGAAGCTGCTGTAGGTGCTGTTGAGGTCCGAACGGGAACCGTGAGGAGAGTGACGAGTGTTGCCAAGGGCGATTTGAGGAAGACTGATGCTCAATGACTGAGGGCGGTCTGGGTGATCCAAAATGGAGGATTCCAGAGGAATGATCAGCTAAAGAAAATGAAATAAGTTTTAGCCAAAAATGTTATCAAATGCACAAAGAGAGTTGAACCAATAAGGATTAAATTAAGCAGTTTAATGCTAATCAAGCTCTGCACACATTGTGTTCTGTCTGCAAATTTGTAATTCAAATAATTCTCATTTTTATGAACCGATATCTATTCTTAAATCCCAAGAACCAATTAGTCATCCTGTTTTCAGATGAATGAACATTGTAGCGCGTCTCCCATTCATTAAATCAAAATAATCTTTGTGCTTTGTTACTACTGATATGACACAAAGTCTCAGATTTTAAATTACGTCCATTTTATTACGAAATTTAAAAACCAAAATTTTTGGCGCTGTGGCGTGAGATCGCTCTGGTGCAGCTCAGCTCAAGAGAAGCGGCAGCGTGGAGCGCACGTGAACTGATCTTCTCTACCAGTTACAGCGCAAAATAAACATGAATGAGCATCTTGAAGTGTGTTAAACGATAGAGTACAACTTACCGAAATCTGTATCATGCCATATGGAAACGCTCAATCAGTGTTTCAACCATGAACAGGCGTCAGTAAAACAGCTTGTAAACAATGTAGCCTAACGTCAATTTACCTCAGAAAAACCATATCCAGTGTCCATAAACTCGTTAGTCAGCTAGAAAAATTTACTTTAGAGAGGAGCATTTTGCTAAATATATGCCCCATATCACATATTCATTATAATTTTTAATGTTCTTTAATTATTTAATGCATGTATATAAATAATAAATCTTTTTTTTTATGACAGCCACCATTTAAATGTTTATATTTCAAAAAACAATTTGGAATAGAAATAATGAATATGTAATTGTAAAGTTAATATTATAGCTTTATTATTAAAAAAAAAAAAACATCATTGAGTGTAGGCTATTTAAGTGTTTGTATACAAATCAGTTAATTTTTACCTTCAATATTATAGTAGGCTACAACTGACTCCCATAGTTTACAGTATTGGTTAAGAGATTTGTTTTCCTTGAGAAAATTTGCCATGTATTGTACCTGATATCCAAAATAATCGATATTGAATCGAATCGAATCCGAATCGAATTGCAAGCTTGTGAATCGAAATCAAATCAAATTGTGAAATGTGTGTCAGTACCCAGCCCTAAATCACAACTACAAACCATTCAGGTGTAAATGACACCAGATGATCAAATGTCTAGCACCTAGGTTTGCTGCGATAGTCGCAGTTACACGGTGTTCAGACGCACCCCAACCCCCCCAACCGTTGTTTTGATTTTTTTTTTACAATACTAAAATTCATTAGTACTGTGAGGCAAGTGAGGCAAGCACAGCTGACTGACAAGACGATGGCGGAAGATTCGGTTTCAAAGCGAAATGTAAAAGCGCCTATTTGGCAATATTTTGGATTTAAACCCAATGCTAATAAGTAACCTGCAAAGGGTTAGTTGTGTTTTTCTAGTTGTTGTGTTTTTCATTAAGAATAATAATGAACTCACCATTCAAGTAATTGCCGCTAATTCGAATGTGAAAGAAAAATGCGCACAGGCATTCATAACAGTTCGTGTCCACTGGCGCGGAGCAAAGTGAGCGTTTTCAGTTCATTCCTATAGAAGTTAAGCTTCACATTTTACTTTCGCTTTTGAATGGTGGGCACTGTAAGTGATTTAACCCACCCCCCCAGATCTCTTGGTTTACCTTCAGCTGTGTCGCATCCAGGCGGATATCGATGTGTTCGTCGGTCTTGCTGCTGTCCTGGAGGTGGTAAAAGGCTTTGACCTGATCTAGCGTCCTGTGTAGACCCCGTGAAAACAGAGTCATCCACAAGACGCTTGGTGCATCCAGACACAGCTGTAGACCATTCAGCTGGGCATAAAGATTAGAGCAGGGTACTAAAGAGAGAAAGGGACAATGGGTGGAAAATAAAAATTATAAGATTAGATTATAAATCCAACTCTTTCCTAGCAGGACAAATCAAACTTCATACTGGGGTCCAACAAGGATGTGAGTTTGTAAATATAAATGACAGGGGTTTCAGTTTATTTTGATGGCCTCTTTAACACATTCTGTTGACTATAAGTAACGTTGCCCCTACATGTCTACTAACTCTCATTAGAGTGTTAGTAGAGTATTAGACTGGTAGGGTTAGGGTTAGAATAAGTTGACATGTTCTTGCAAAGTTCCTTATAGTCAGTAGAATATCTGTTGGAGGAGCATCACAATAAAGAGTTAGCAGATATAGAGCAGACAGTCTACTAATACTCTAATGAGAGTTAGTTAACATGCAGTTGCAAAGTTACTTATAGTCAACAGAATGTTCAAAAGGGACCATCAATATAAAGTGTTACCATGACAGGCATTAACAATAGTGATCAATGAATGTGAAAAATCCTACCTAACAAACCATGAAGTCCAGGGTTATCAGGGAAGTAGTATTCAGTGAACTGAAGGTGAATTGCAGGAGTGTTTTCTGGGAGATGTAGCGATTTGCGGTTGCAGGAGAGGAGAGACTGCGTTCTCTTGCTGTGACGGCCCCCAGTGGACACCTAAAGAAACAGATAGGGTTTTAAGAACAAACATACATATTTTGATGGACTTCAGCTTCCCACCTTACCCTCATAATCTTTCCTTGTGCAATTTCATTGGCTGTTGCTCATTACTGATCTCTAAAAGAGTGTCGTTGATAGGCACATGCTGCAAGTTGTTCTGGGGCTTTTGTTGCTAAAAACAGACTGTTTTGCAGAATTTTCTTGGCTTTAGTCACATTTAAATTATTTTAAAGAGCAGAATTCATAGCCAGATATACCATAATTCAAAAGTTTGGTGTCAGTTAGATATTTTTTGAAAGTAGTTTCTTATACTAACCAAGGCTGCACTTATTTGATCAAAATAAGAATTATTATTACAATTTAAAATAACTGTTTTCTGTTTGAATATATTTTAAAATGTCTAAAATGTTATTCCTGTGATCAAAGCTGAATTTTCAGCATCATTACTCCAGTTTTCAGTATCACATGATCTTTCAGAAATCATTCTAATATGATGATTTGATGCTCAAGAAACATTTCTTATTACCATCAATGTCTATGGAAGCTTGTTTCCGCCACAGAATAATAAAAAAGCTAATTGCATCTTTTTATCTTACAATTCTGAGTT
This sequence comes from Rhinogobio ventralis, assembly GCA_039654625.1. Classification (NCBI taxonomy): domain Eukaryota; kingdom Metazoa; phylum Chordata; class Actinopteri; order Cypriniformes; family Gobionidae; genus Rhinogobio; species Rhinogobio ventralis. The sequence goes on along the minus strand of CM077203.1, from coordinate 28,051,244 downwards.
TTTTTCTCAGAATTGCATGATATAGTGTCGCAATTGCGAGTTATAAAGTCAGAATTGCGTGTAACATTTACCTAGTGCTGTTATATTCCCACATTTTATCTGTTTATTCACCCTTGATAACTTAACTTTGAGTTGTAGCTTTAAAGGTGCACTATGTAAAAAGTTTTCAGTAAAATATCCAAAAACCACTAGGCCAGTGTTATATATTTTGTTCAGTTGAGTACTTACAATATCTCAAATGTTTACAACCATTTGTAAATCGTGAGAAAATTGCTTTTTTAACCAAGGAACCGGGACGTGTAAGGGAGTCGCCTGTCAATGGCGTCATATCTGCGTTACAGAGTAGACCAATCACAACAGACTGGACCATCTGACCAATCAGAGAAGAGAAGACCAATCACAACAGACTGGGCCATCTGACCAATCAGAGCAGAGTAGACCAATCACAACAGACTGGGCCATCTGACCAATCAGAGAAGAGAAGACCAATCACAACAGACTGGGCCATCTGACCAATCAGAGCAGAGTAGACCAATCACAACAGACTGGGCCATCTGACCAATCAGAGAAGAGAAGACCAATCACAACAGACTGGGCCATCTGACCAATCAGAGCAGAGTAGACCAATCACAACAGACTGGGTCATCTGACCAATCAGAGCAGAGTAGACCACTCACAACAGACTGGGCCATCTGACCAATCAGAGCAGAGTACAATCTCAGAAAGGGGGGTTTAGAGAGACCGAATCCTTTATCAAACTGTTTCAGAAACTGTGAGAAAAGAAGTGATGTTGCAATGTGTATTATGAGAAAATTGACATTTGATCTGCACTGTATATAAGCATACAAAGGCTGTCACTGTCAAGTGTGTGCTTCAATAACTCTTTTATGTGCAGAGATGTCTCAAACCTGATGGATGTCCAGATCATCCACACGGATCACCATACAGCTTGAGCGAAGTCTCTTCAGTGGGGATCCTGAGGACGCCGGGGCGGCTGCTGATGTCCGCCGTGAGGTCTGGGTCCGTTCAGGACTGAAATTAGACAGTGGTTCCCCGTCTGCTAAAAAACAAGACCAATCCATTACAAAATTAACAAGAGAAAGTCTCAAGAGGAAACAAAACCAGACACGTTCATGACAAATGCATCCATATTTTGAGGAACCAGTGCATTACTTCAAATATTTTTATATATATGTAGTGTTTAGACTACAAAATTATAAGAACTCTTGACGTTAGCAGAAAAGGAATGAGTTGTTACATTTTGAAGATAAAAAATAAACTTTTTTTCAAATAATGAGACTGATGTATCATGCACATTAACAAAAACATTTATTGATGGATTTGGGATGGGTAGACATTCAAAGAAAGTGTACCCTTGACTTTTTTGGCTGGCGAGTCTTTAGCAGACACATTTGGTTCTGTATGATGTCCAGGGATACCCAGATCCTCCACCCTAGTCTGAAATTCCTGCAGCAGTTTGGCCGCCCACTGAGCACGAGACTCCAACGCCCCGCAGTGACGCTCCCAGTGCCGACAGCCATCACCTGTACCACACACAGCACATGTCACTGAACAGCAGGCATCACTCAACTACACATCTGGCTATTACCCTACAGTCAACCATTCGCACAATACATCGATCGCTGCATCATTAAAATAAGGAAAAAAAGACCAAGTGACAACCTTAACAAAAAGCTCAGAGCAACAAGTTCAGGGCCGATAAGGTTTTTTTTATATAGAAATTAATATTATTCAGCAAGGATGTATTAAGTTGATCAAAAGTGACAGTAAATACATTTATAATGCTACAAAAATATATATATTTCAAATAAATGTTCTTTTGAACTTAAAAAAGTATGTTTTCTCAAAAGTATGAATCTTTTAAATGTATGAATGTCTCTCCAATTATTATTACATATTACATATACTATATCTAACACGGATGGATCTCTACCTGTCCCGATAATATAAAATTCTCCTGATATTTAATAAAAATTACTAGTAGAGAATAAAACTTGGAAGGGTTCAGTTTGAGCAGATGTTTTATACCATCATCACTGTCCTCGTCAGAGCTCATTTCCCAGTACATTCAGCATCTGCCTCATATTCACCATCTCAAACATCATCAACATCTTCAAAATCAATATTTTGATATCTGACAGCTTCTTCACTAGCCTGGCTCCGCCCTCCTACGTACTTCCGCTCAATTTTCATTTTCCTTCAGTACGTTGTCTGGGTTTGCGGTATATTTGCTGGTTTTCTCCTGTCAAATTTTAACCGGTCCAATCAGCAAACAGAGGGAGTGGCTGAGAACGATGACGTTGATGTCGTGCGCTAGTTTGAGTTGTAGTTCAGTAATGGCGGAGGAGAAAGATGCAAGCGAAGCCATTCGGTCCGTTGTGGCAATGCTGCCGAATATCCAGAAGTTAAAGCCGGAGCAAGAACAATCTTTGCTGAGTTTTGATGGTGGCCATGATGTTGTGGCCCTCCTCCCCACGGGGTTTAGGAAAAGTTTGATTTTCCAACTCGCTCCGTTAGTGGTGAAGGAGTTACCATGACAAGACATACGCATGACATACGTTAGCGATTGGTTATGGCAGATCCAGCGGGGCTCTGGGCAGATCCAATAGTTTTAAACTTCAACAGAGTACCCGTCTTCAAGGAAGTTAACGCTTGTCAATGGAGAGTGGCCAGACTCTCTGTATAGATGAAATGTACGAGTAGGACCAGGCTACTTCTTCACCAGATCCACCATCAAGTGACAGTGACAATAATATTTGATTGCGTTCAGTTCTTGCTTTCAAGTTTTGCTGATGAATCCTATTCTTTTGTTTTCTGCCTGCGGTAACTATGAGTGAAACGTCACTTCATCATTGTGTGTCAGACATTGCCACCTTGAGGAATAAAGATGAACTGCACTTATTCAGTCATCAGAGATTCAGTTATTGTTGTGCAGAAAAAATATACTTACACTGTTACACACCTCGGGTCGTTAGCGACCCTATACACTTTTCACAAAAAAATTATTGGAAAACAGACATTCTTTTATATTTTCTTTCTTGTTATATTGTTTATAATGAATTGATTGAGGAATACTAAGAAGGTTGATGTCTAACTTTAAAAAATGAATGGGGGGGAGGGTAGTGAATGATGTCCCGGGTCACTAAAGACCCGAGATATGCGTTTAAGGGTTAAGCAGCACAACTGTTTTTAACATTGATAATTATCAGAAATGTTTCTTGAGCAGCAAATTAGAATGATTTCTGAAGGATCATGTGACACTGAAAACTGTAGTAAAATAGTAATGATGCTGAAAATTCAGCTTTGATAAAAGGAATATATTACATTTTACAATATATTCACATAGAAAACATGGGAATGAGTTTTAAATTGTAATAATAATAATTCACAATATTACTGATTTTACTGTATTTTTGATCAAATAAATGCAGTCTTGATGAGCAGAATAGACTTTTGAATGTTACATGTTACAGTCAAGTGAATTTATATGGCATGACCCCAAAGCCAGAGACAGAAAAGTACAAGTTAAAACCTCAGAACCAGAGTGTGTATGAAATGAATCCCATCTGAATGGCCGTCTCTCACCTGGTCTGTGGAAAGGGTAGTAATCCCAGCCCAGCTTCCGGAAGGTCAGCTGCATTGCACCCTGTGTGCCTGGAGGCGGAGCTTCATCTATGTGTACAGGATAAATCACATGGGTTTGTCAGTGTTATGATGATATAGCTAACTGCTAACAGGATAAGTTTAGTTCATTCCAAAAAAATCAAGTCATTATTTAATCTCCTTCATGTGGTTCCAAACCTGTATGACTTTCTTTCTTCCATTACACACACGAGACGGTATTTATTTGAATGTCCAAACTACTTTTTTCCACAGTTATTTTTTCACGCTATTAAAACGCTATGCCAGCAAATTTAAAAGCACTTGTTAAGTGATGGTCATATTTCCGATATTCATTGTAAAGCCAAGCTTCTAAGCTTTAAAACTACACTTATTTTGTGTTGGTTAAGTAAAGTTAAGCAAGTGGATGTCCCGCCTTCAGATTTAAGGTTAAGGTTAACGATTAATCAATTAAAGGGATAGTTCACCCAAATATGAAAATTACCCCATGATTTACTCACCCTCAAGCCATCCTATGTGTATATGACATTCTTCTCTCAGACGAACACAAATCAGAGTTATTAAAAATATAAAAAAATGTCCTGGCTAATCCAAGCTTTATAATGGCAGTGAATGGGAGCCCAAAATTTGAAGCCCAAAAAAGTGCATCCATTCATTATAAACATACTCCACACGGCTCCAGGGGTTAATAAAGACCTTCTGAAGTGAACCGATGCATTTGTGTGAGAAAAATATCCATTTTAACACATTATAAAGTAAAATATTTGCCAGATCGCCTTCCATATTCAATTTACGGAAAAAACGTAACTGGTGCAACGATGACGTCGGACGTAGTGTAAGCGTTTTGAGCTGCGAGAGGCGTTACACTTTCTTCATAGGTTGGTCTGGAGGAAGCTAGATATTTTACTTTATAACGTGTTAAATATGTATATTTTTTTTACACAAACCAATCGCTTCGCTGCAGAAGACCTTTATTAACCCCTCGGAGCCGTGTGGAGCACTTTTATAATGGATGGATGCACTTTTTTAGGGCTTCAAATTTTGGGCTCCCATTCACTGCCATTATAAAGCTTGGATTAGACAGGATATTGTTTTAATATAACTCCGATTGTGTCCGTCTGAAAGAAAAATGTCATATACACCTAGGATAGCTTTAGGGTGAGTAAATCATGGGGTAATTTTCATTTTTTGGTGAACTAACCCTTTGATTGTTTGTTAGTTTAAACCGAACTATTATGGGAATTTATGTCATTTGACATTCCTAGTTAAAAGGGAAGGGTCAACCGTGTAATTATGGATGTAATTACAGAAATTAATTATTAAATGCTGGTATTTTTAATATATAAGTACAATGTAAAAACATGTATGTACACTAAGTGCATTGTATTAAATTATTAATTTAAATGTTAGTACATAAGAGTAGTTAAATACACTTATATAAAGTGATTCCGTATTAATTAATTTTCAATGAACTATTCCTTTCAAATCACTCGGAAGAAATATAATCAGTGGTCTGAATTCATCACCAGAATCTGAAGAGCTGTCGTTGCAGATATGCAGGTCGAGACGGGAGATGAAAGTGTGGTAGGATGATTCTTTAACATCATGGAGGTCAAAATACTGGGCCAGTGTGCCGGTAGTCCCGACCGCTTCGGGTGGAGGAGGTTCAGTCCACAGAGAGTGGATCCCAGGAGAGGGAGGCGCAGTCTGGTGCACAAACACAATGAGACATAAACAAACACTCCGGCACCGTCTGAGTCATTCACAGGGAGCGGCTGACGCAGGATGGGCTGCCCCTGGGTACACTTGGGATTTAATATCTTATAGACGGCTTTACACAACATTTACTTTGTTGAGCTGTTTTGTAATGACAGTTGTGTTCAAAAGCCACACTAAAACCTTTGCCCAAAACCTGAGGCAGCTGTATAGGGTCTTAAATTCTGAAGTGCCAATAAGAAGAGAGAGTATCTTATGAGAGTATCTAACCACTAAGTCGTCTTCATAACATTTTTGAGAGGGATTTAAAGGGTCCAGTGTGGCACCTGTAGTGTTTCAGCAGCCATGCTCTTCCTCTGCTGCGCGGACTTCTCTATGGCCTCACTCAAAGACTTGGCGTAGTGGATGATGGCCTTGAGCTGAGAGTCTGTCAGCACCCACAGTAGATCATCCAGTATAAAGAGCAGCTTAGAGGCCAAGACATTACAGTCCTTCACCTGAGATGAGGAGGGTAGTAACGTCAGCACAGACTACATACGATTCCATGATATGCTGACATAAAACCAAAATCATGATTGACCGGTTTCACAGACAAGGCTTAAGCTGGTACCAGACTAAAATGCATGATTGAGTTGTCTGAACTGTGAAAGGAACTTGCACTGACATATCTTAAAATATGTCAGTGCCACTGTAAGATGCACCAGTAATGTTTTTTTCTAAGGCACGTTTATAAAAGCTACTTAAATGCCCTAATTGAACTAAGGCCTAATCCTGGCTTAATCTAAACCCTGTCTGTGAAACCAGGCTGATATATCTCAGCTGAGATTTTATTCAATAAATATATATGTGCTGCGTTTCAAAGTGAAGCACGATACCGTTTACACACGTCATGCTACAACTACAACATAAATATTAATATTGTAAATTTCAAGTTGAATTCTAAAATATATTATTATTTTTAAAATGTAATTAAATTTTTGTATAAGTTTTAAAATTGTTTTTGGAATTATAATTATCATAAAATTATTATTTGTATTAAATATTTGATTGCTTTATTTTACATTTCAATACTTTTATTACAATATATTAAATAATAATCAACATAAAAATCATAATTATTATTATTTTATAGTCATATTGGATGGATCAAACATGTTATTTTTTTAGAAATGTTCCCAATTGTAAAATTATTAAGGTTACACTTTATTTTAAGGTGTTATTGTTACGGTGTAATTATATATTTAACTACTGAGTAATATTAATTAACAACATGTACTAACTATATGGTTAGGGTAGGTTTAGGGTTTGGTTGAGGGTTTGTTGCATGTAATTATGCATAATTTACTGTTATTACTATGGTAAGTACATGTAACATATGTAACAAGGACACTGTAAAATAAAGTGTTACCAAATATTACTTATATTAAATACTTAATACAATAATTATTATTATTTTATAGTCATATTGGATGGGTCAAACATATTGTGAATGTGGCCTATGATAACTCAAGTGGATATTCTTCAAAAGCAAAAGGTCATATTTTCAGCGTTTTTTAAAAATGTATTTATGATTGCTCTATGCAGACGCACTCCACTATAAAATCACCCCAATCATTCAAGAATGATAAATTCTTTCCAAATAGAGCTATTCAAGTAAATTTGGTTTAAACAAAAAAAAACATATTGCAGTATATACACGTCAGTGTTTTCCCCCAATATCATGCAGCCCAAATTCTGATGATTATGATCTAATCTTTTCAGTATCCCAAAAGCGACACACCATTATAAAATCAACTGAAACAGATGATGCCGTCACACATCTCAGATGTAAAAATATCAAAATCGATGTCAAATGAATGAAAATACACTACAGAATGTCTATATTTCACAAAAATGGTCAATATCTTCCAAACCATGCAAACTTTAAAATCAGGCAAAAACCTAGGACTACTTTAAAATGTTCTCATGTGACTTTGGTAAACATGTGATCAGAAGCGGCTTTTTGCAAGGAAGATATTCAAAATAAATATCAAAAGTGTACCCTGCGTTTGAGAGCGATGCGTATACGTCCTTGGTTGGTGATGAGGCGCAGTGGCGTGCTGCCCAGATCCTGTTCGTCACTCTCAATCGCATCTGCCTCTATGCGCAGACTCTGCCAGTTGATCTCCTTGAACGTTAGGACCTGCAGGACAACAGAGTATAAGACATCCTACTCAATGAAAAACATCAACACAGGCAAGGCACCTTACAGGCACAGTCGTGTAAATGCAAACTTGGCGAGCAATCCTGGAGATTTTAGACTTTCCACATAGTATAGTTTGAAGACTGGTAATAGCTACCCAAGGGCATTACCGAATCGACTTTCTTCAAAATAAAACAACTTTCCTTTTCAAATCCATCTTTACTTTCTATTATTGTCATAACTTTTATTGCACTTACATGTAAACTAATTAAATTAGTGCGTAACCTATATGCAAAGGCGTTTTTCCACTGCAGGCGACGGCTCAGTACGGCTCACTGTTGGGGGATTTTCCACTGTGTACAGTACCTAGTACCTGATGTTTTTTTTAGTACCACCTCAGTAGAGGTTCCAAGCCAGCCAAACCGACACTAAATGTGACATGTAAACACTGCAGATCACTGATTGGTCAAAGAGAATCGTCACAAATTTTTTTTATATTTACATAGTTTTAAGGGTAGGTTTAGGGTAGGGGTAGGTATGGATATTAATAAAGCCTCAAATCACATCAATATGATGCTGGTAGCACAATCTGATAGGTAGCATTTTACATTAATATACATTTTTTTAATTAATTTTTTTATATTTACATAGTTTTAAGGGTAGGTATGGATATTAATAAAGCCTCAAATCACATGAATATGATGCTGGTAGGACAATCTGATAGGTAGCATTTTTTGCTGTCGAATTGTGCTACCTAGTGTTTTAATGGGAGGTAGCAAAATCTGACACGGTAGGACAAATCGACAGAAGACCGGTAAGGTGCACGTGTGTACCGAACGGTTCCGAATGCAATCTTTAAGTTAACAGTCGGCTTGTTTTAAGCGCGGAATTAATCTGTCATTTTTATTGACAGATTAATTTAAGTGATCAAAGCGTGTTTAAATAAATCAGTCATGAAAATGACAGCCACTGTGTATAAATTATTATATTTCAACAACAAATTTATAATTAGATTTAGAAGTTAATGCAAAAACTGCCTTATGTGAAGTTTACATGTTTGCATACAATATGTTATTTGAGTGTTGATTATTATATCTAAAAATATATAGCAACTGAATTTAGGCTAATAGTTTGGGCTCTGTTGTTAACCTTTAATATTATAGTAATGTGCAAGTAAGGGCTCCCTATAGAGTTTACAGCATTATCTTTAATCAACTTTTAGTTATAATTGAATTCATTTAAGGACAGACATAATTTTCTCAGTAAACCACTGTTTAATAAAAATAAATAAAAAGCAATTAAATTTTAGTAAAACTGCTGTACTGAACCCGTACCGAACCATTGACTTCAAAACTGAGGTACGTACCGAACCGTCAGTTTTGTGTACCGTTACACCCCTAACTTCCATAGTATTTTTCCCCCCCATACTATGGAAGTCAATGGGGTCCATCAACTGTCTGGTTCCCAAAATATCTTCTTTTGTGTTCAACAGAAGAAAGAAATTCATACAGGATTGGAACAACTTGAGGGTGAGTAAATGATGACAGAATTTTCATTTTTGGGTAAACTATCCCTTTAGGGGTTAACGATTTAGGAAAAACTTTTTGAGTTATGACTGTTATAATAGGCCACATTACCACTTGTTGCCCAATTCAAAAAGACTATATAGTATAAAATAATAATTAGTATGGTTTTTATTGTGATTATCATGAAAATAAAAATAGAAATATATTACTATTGTAATAATACTTTTGATCAGTAAAATAAAAATGTTTTTTGGGCATTTAACAAAATAAATATTTTTATAGTATAAATGTAAAATTCAAATTCTGATATTTACATCTTAATTTTTTAGTTTGTTTTCAAACATTAAACCCCTCATGCTTTTATTTTGGAGGAAACCTGCAGGGAGCCCTTAAAGCTTCTCCTTGTTTGACAACAGGTTTATAAATGCATCTCAAATCTGGTGAAATCTGGTGAAATCTGGTGAAATCTAGTGAAGCGCATCACGTTCCCAAATGCACAATACAACCCAAGTTTGCTCACAGTGCCACGTTCCTTAAACCCACGGTCCATATATATTTTTTTATAATTAAATAGCAGACTTTGCAGTTTGATAATTGCAGCAATTGCTATTTAAATGTTATACACTTTGATTTATAAACATTATTTTATATTTACATATTGTGTATATAACAGTATGTGAGAAAAATGCCACACACACGTATTAAGAAAATAGTGTCCGTTTTGGTTTCATATTGTCTCAGGTAACACACACACACACACACATTACAATCGGTGCATTTTGCTTTTTACTTCGCTTTGCTTCAGTGGGTGGCGTAACCCTGATGCACGAGCAAAAGCACAGCTCTATATTAGGAAAGCAGGAGAGGTCATCTGTGAGTGCAACATCCATCTTAACTGCATTACAGCTCAGGATGGGTTCATTTAGAAGATCTGGCAACCTGAATACTCGGTCCATATATCAAAATGATTGGCCTGATTTCATTACCTAATGCTGGTCTGGAAAAGTAATTAAGAGGGGACTTCTCATGAGCATGTGATTCTGTGAGCAGAGAAAAGCAAGTGAAAGAAGAACAAGTGGAGGAGAAGTGAAGTGTAGAAACACTTTGATCTTTGCACTATGACGGTGTTGCTTTTTGTCCCCTTTTAGATTATGTAACCAATGCTATTTTTCATCCATATGATTCACTTGCTCACTTCAGTTCATACTGAAAGGTGTTTTAACCTGGGTTTCACCTCTGGGTAGTCCCTTTTAATGCCACAAAAACCCAATTTTTACAAGCTAAATGAGGCAAAAGTGTTGTATAAGCTTGGGTGCTTCTTCCAGCAAGTGTCAGACGTGTCAAATTGAGGGGTCAGCGTTCCAGGACAGCCTAACATGTACACTGAGGCATATACCTGGTTTTACTGTAACAAAGCACTTTCAAAACAGGTAATACTATCTGTACTGTACCTCTCCTCTCTTAGGATGTGTAATGCGTGTGTGACGAAGGTCGCTCTTCTGCCATTTGGGATTGAGGCTGCAGCCCTGGAGCTGCCAGAGCTCGAAGGAGGCGTGAAACGCTCGGGCCTGAACTTTAATTGTGATGGAGTTAATGATCACAGACATTCCTTCCACAACCTTCTCGGCGAAGCCGTACTCACTGCAGAACAAGAAACAGACCGCAAACATCCGTTAGACATAATGACCGGATCTGACCTTCAATCCAGTGTCCAAAACTTTTCAAAAACTGAAATAAAATGAAATTAGATGAACAATTTAAAGTTGCCTTGGAAACTAACTGAAATGAATAAGTATGGTAGGGTAGGCAATTTCGGAGAGGCTAGTAATAGCGAGCTAGCTTTGAAAGCATAAGATCCCAGCCTCCCTTCAGAGCGTCTCCAAAGCCACGCCTCCTTCAAAACACATGAACACACACAACAGGGAGCAAACAGAAGTGCCACAAGAGACGGCGTTAAACTACCTCATGTCTTAAAGTACATAACATTACAATAATAATGAACATAAACAACTTAAAGAGCTCTGACCTGTACCACCTGACTGCTGCAGATTCATTTCGCCATTGATAGTGTTGCCATTGAAACGCATAAATTCGAGTCACGAATCGCTCCAAGTATAATGTCACGGGTTTCCATCTCTTCCAGATTACAGAATAATGGTTTGAACGCAGCATAAGCTGGTTGTTTTGGTTCAGGAGGAAAGTAAAAGGAGGCTGCCGTTTCGTTTGTGGTGCTCGGTGACTGACGTCTGTCTAACTCATAGCATGAAATGCTCTGATGACCTGTGATGTCTACGCGAGCAGGTGTGCGGAGGTATGGAAATACATATGTTGACAGGCAGGTAGGACATCATATGAACGAACACTTTTTGGTCCAGAGACTTCCACAGAAGACTATTCTATTATTGATTGCTATTAGGATGCCAAGAACCAAAAACGACCAAAACCACAATGCACTATGAAACCCAGGGAGCATCAATGTTCACTATGTTCCCTTAAGGTAGGGACACACCAAAGAACTAGCGCTGAAGCCGACTGTGTTGTCGGCTTAAACACACCAAAAGGACTACAGGCGACTGTCAACTAGCACGTGCATTCTGCGCCTGTGTAAAGGCGATATCTGTCTATTTAAGCAGATATATTCGTCTATAAAGGAAAGCAAAACTTAGACTGCAGGTATACAAGCAGCGCTTGCTTACCGTTTTGAACATCAATCACATTCTTTATTCCACTCCGCTCATGTTATTATGAAAGTATTCATGCAGTGTTGCTCAGGTTAGATGACATAAAATTAGAACAGCCTTCTGACTGTGCCGTCATGACTTCTTTGATTGTTATAACAGCCAATTAGAGTTTTCTCTCTCATAGACAGCCCGGCGCCGATCTACATGCTGAATCGGCCCAAAAAAAACAGACGGCATCCGACTAGAGCCAGACGGCATCCGACTAGAGACTTAGAAAAACTAAGTCAACCGACGCTCAAAAACGGGCTGATGTTGCCCGACGGCCGATCAATGGCTTGGTGTGTCCCTGGCTATAACGAAGTTCTGAAGCATGAAAAACACAACATGATTTAAAGCTGCAGTCCGTAAGTTTTACCTCTTTGTCGCCATCTCTGCAATTGCAGTTATTTGCGGAGTTATCTTTTTTATGTAGGTTGTGCATCGGCACGGCTCCTCAGCGCGGTTGAATCTAATGTTTTGAGGTGTATGTGTGGGTTGTCTATCAATGCACCAGTTGTCAATGATGATTGTCGTTTTGAACTTTCTGGATTACAAGCCGCCATCAAAATGACATGTTTAATTACATTCTGGCTGCTGTAAGAAGAGGCCACAAACGATCCGCCACCAGCAGCATCCACACACGTGATGTAGCCTATTAGCCCGCACTCTTTTATGTATACAGACGTGACGTAATGACGCAAAGACGAACGGCGGAAGCTCAAATTTCCAGCGGAAAGCTACCAGCACCACTAAAACACATTATTACAAGCTTACCATTGTGAATCGGGCTAAGGTAAGGAGATCGTTTTGAACACTGGCTGGTTATGTACTTGCTCAAATTTATTTTGGATCATTTTTAACCAAAAAAAAGTTACGGACTGCAGCTTTAAGTATATTTTTACAGAAGTATACATCATTAGACAGGTAATGAACATAATCTAGCTAACATCTATAATACATCTAAGTATTTATGATAACATACTTTTAAATAACATAAACAAGTAATATCAGTGCTGCTGTTGTACATAAATACCAGTAGTGATGCTGTACAACGAGGACGTTGTCATGTCGTGTCCCAAACTGTAGTGAGTCAGGGTCCTTAGTGTCCTTACCAGTGCCCGAAATCACGCAAACAATATATTCATTCACGACCTAGGGAGCTGATTGAGACGCACCCCAGCTGTTTTAGAACATTCTGGCTTGTTGCTGATATTATGAAGAATATTCTAATTAATATATTCTGTTTCCTAGATTTGGCTTGTGTCCCCGCTTCATAGCTTATGGGATCTAGTTTATGGTCACTTTTTAAGGAATCATTTGTTTGTTGTACAAATGGTGCGATATGTTTTATTCTGCCAATACTTGGCATTAAGAGCTTGGCATTAAGAGCTTGGCATTAAGTTAAATAATTAAGTAAATAACAGTATTGATGCTTGACTTAGCAAGTACCACTAATGAATCTAAATGTCAATGTGCGTTTCTAAGTTAACAACTGTCAACGGCGAAATGAAACTGCAGCTGTCAGGTGGTACAACTAGAGCTCTCCAAGTTGTCTGCGCTCATTATTATTGATGGAGAGAACATCATAGGGAGGTTTCAACACTTTCTGTATGATTTGTAAACCACTGTTCATTTGTATACTAAAAAGGAAGATGGCAGATCATTCTGACCTTTGACCTGCAGTAATGGCAATTGGAGAAGGGCCGTTTGGGGGCCGCGGTTCCTCGCAGGTTCTCATTTCAACTTCTACTTTATCCAGGAACTGCAAAAGGAGAGGAAACCGAATTCAGGCAGAATTCAATGGGTCAGAACTTCTGATGTACTGTCAGTCACTTGTTTTATAATGATCTAAACTTCTCAAGCCATAAATTATCTATAGAATATGGAAACAGGAATCTCCCAGTGTGAAGTTTTAGGAAGCTTGGTAAAACTGGCTAACTTTAACTAGTTAATCTAATGTATGGGATGTTGAAGTGGTAGAGCATTAATGCACAAAATGGATTCAAAATAACTTGAACATAAACTAAAATCATACTGTATCTGATTAATAACTTCTCATTAACGAGTTGAAATGCAAAAATGTCAACATTTTGAAGGTTATTACTACATACACCCCCTTTTTATGAGAAATGAGAAATTCTTTGAAACTTAACATTTTACATGAACTACAGAAAATCACTGGGATGCAAGAAAACCTAAACCAAAACTAATTATATTTACATTCACTTTCAGATGAAAAAGATGATCAATTCATGCTGCAATGGTTGCTCAATAGTTGTGCATATCCATGTTTATCAACAACATTCAGTCCCAAAAGTGTGTGTGAGATATGGGAAAGAGGTTAAGTATTTTACAGAAGTAATTTAGAGAATGCATAAGATCACATTTACAGCCTTGTTTAATATCCCATTCAAAATGGCCTCTAATGCAAACTTTTTCTATGCTTATATATTTAAAAAAAAATGATGTGTATAATGATAGTCTTGGCTCATTTGCAAGGTTTTTAGTAGGGGAAACAAATTATCTATGTATCTCATAGGTCAAAATGGATCTGAATGCATAATGAGTGTTAAAAAGAGACAAAAACTCCCAGACTTATTCAACCTTATCATTGCTAGAGTAGTTCCTTCATTCTCACATATTTTGCATATGTTTTTGCTTTAAATCAACTGCTATGGTTTTGCAATTAATCTCTGATATAATTGGCTTGTTTCAACTCTAAAACCCCTGAAATACCTATGGAGAAATTAGCTATAGAGCAAGCCACTGAAAAAGTGTGCAGTCACTGTTGCGCTCTACTGGACCCACCTTATCAGACGCTGTAACATTGAGTGAAACACAAAAATAAAATAAGGGTACTTTTGCAGAAGTGAAATGGAGAACATGTGATAAACATGGGCATGACAGAATGTGACTGAGAGAAGAAACATAATGTAAAAGAGGAAACACACTGATGGGGAGATTCTTACCAAACATATGGGACTGGTCTTCAACTTCGTCCATTGTATCTGACATGGGAAAAAAACACATTTTACTACAGTTCTCCAAGCTGTAATGTTATTCATGACAGTTTCCTCTTGTGCGCTACAGCTTGCGATTAATGATAATTGCTCCAGTTTTTCTCTATCCTACCCGTATAGCAGCCTTGTTGCAGTAGACGCGGGTGACGGCCAGCCAGGTGGGCAGATCCAGCATGTTCTGCAGCACCTCCTCATCCAGCTCCAGGTTGGACAGCTGACCCTCTCCCTTCAGCGTGCTCAGGTTGATCTTATCTGGGGAGAGGTTCTTAGTGAACCTACACAAGACAAAAGCAAGCACTGATTGGTTAGATGGTTTAAGAGTTAGGAGTCAGTAAGTGTCCATCATAAATAAAAGGAAAAATCGTTCTGTTTAAAACATGCACCAAGTTTCTAGAACTCAGCTTCACAAGCCTCTTACACCATTTTCAAGTTGAATTTAAAGGGGTCCTATTATGCTTTTTTTACATGTTTAATTTCCTTTAAGGTCCTAATATATTTAAAGTGAAATTGAAGTCTGGAGTGCTTCTGGAGTTCGAAACAGCTTGCCAAAGCAAACTTTCTGGAAAAGTTTACTCCGACTGGTAAACGCCGTCTAACTACCATTGGTCCGTGGTGGTTACGTAATAGGTAGGTGTGCATAGAGGCTCCGCCTTCTTTGACGTGGAGATCTTCTCCTATTTAATTTCCTCTGTTCAGTCAGTCGAGGATAGACGTCCGAGAGTAAAACCATGAACACACTGGAGAGCTGCTTTATAGTAGTAATTCTAAATTGTAATTCTAACCAAAAGCGACAATGATACAATTTTTTCATGTTTAATACTGTAAAGCTGCTTGCTTTGAAGCAATATATTGTATAAAGTGGTATGTAAATAAATAAATATGACGTGACATGACTGGAAAGCCAAAATGAAGGGCCCGTGCAAATCTTCCACGTTGATATGATAAGCAGATGCTTTCTTAACTGCCGTTTTCTCACTGTCATTTTTGTTGTGTGTTTATTTTGTTACTGAGAGAAAAGCATACAGCACATATTTACATATTCGTCTAAAAGCTGCATTTAGCAGTGTGGGCGGCGTCGGGATGTTAACAGTATACTACTGCTCACGTATTTCAAACTTCTATTTACCCAAAGCGAAGAACAAAACTCCCTGAAACGCCTCCATTGTAGTCTTGAGTTTTCTTCCAGGAATGAGCACGAACACATTTAAACAATTCCCACCCAGTCTTATGCAAAATAAAGGGGCAGGGCCTGGTGGAGTTAGTTAGTAGTGTGTTGAAACTCGTGGTTATGGTCAGGGGCGGGACATTTCTCAAACATGCTCAAAGCAACCAACCAATCACAACACACTGGTTCAGCCGACCAATCAGAGCACATTGTGCTTTTCAGAAGGAGGGGCTTCATAGAGACAGGAACTAAACAGAGCTTTACTGACAGATTGGGAAGAGAGGAGCTGCAACAATGGAGAATATGGGGAAAATAAATGTGTTTTTTGAACATTTAAGCATGAAAACCTGTTCTAGTAGAGTTTAAAAACAAGACTTTGTAAGAGGGCATAAATTTCCCTTGTAATTACTTGAAAATGTCAAGAGGTGTAAACACCATCAAGGAAAAACTAATGTATTTTCCTCACACCTTAAATACATGTTAAAAAACATTTTAATAACTGAAGAACAATTTCAAACAAGTATTTGTATGTATTTAACATAAAAATAAATTATTTTACAAATGGGTCAATGACAAATAAAGCTTAATTTTTTTTTTATGTATTGATGTAATGCATATTTTTGAGTCAGGAACAATGCGTTTAAACAATTTTCAATTGTTAAATAACACTTCAAATTGTAAAAAAAAAAAAAACAAGTTAACTTTTTCTTGGTCAGGTGGTACAACCAAACATATAGTATATGCCATAGTATTTTCTTTTTAATTTCTTATTATTAAAACACCATTTTAAATAGTTTTCTTTAAATAGTCTGTTTATTTGTGTGGACGGTTGCGCCACCTGACATTTGCGGGGTTAAAGATCCCAAAACATAAAATAATATTTATTATTTGAATGTACTGAAAATTAATTCAAACTAAATAAGTTTTATAGAATAAAGTGAATAATGCAATTGGACACAAAAATATGCACGTCATGACACTGACCCAAATTTAATAAGTTATTAATTCATAGATATCATTATGTTTATATTTATGTTATACATTATGTTTATGTCATTATTAGGACAAAACATAATGACCAATAAGATTTTAGGTCATGGGAACAAGTCATATTCCTGTAACAGTCTTGGTCTCCATGTCATTTCCATCTCGTTCCCCTTTCGGTCACTTTTGATGTGGTTATATTTTAATGCAATGATGTCTGAGCTGAAACCGCCATCACAAAGACAGTCATTGACTGTGGGTAATAAGATTACAACAGGCCTGCAGTAAGACTGCTTTAAGCCCACAGGAGCGTTTCTAACCCCTGCCCTCAAAACCTGCTGAGATCACAGACACAAGCACAGAGCACATCACATATTCACTGTACAGCACTGCGGTCCGCCAGCCTGTACACATCCTAAGATGAAACCAGCACAGTCACTATAAACACAGTGTGGCCGCTTCAAAAGACTGAAGTGTTTCATGCATTTGAATGGGAAATCTCCATCTGTTCAAAGACTTCAAAGATTAACCCAGCCTTCAGAAGACCAATGAGAGGGAAATACTGCCATACAATATTACCACACCACTTCAGTCACATTTTAACATGGTGCAATTAAAGGTAAGGTAGGCAATTTTCAGAGAGGCTAGCAATAGCGAGCTAGCTTTGAAAGCATGAGATCCCACCCTCCCTTCAGAGTGTCTCCAAAACACATGACAGTAGCCTACATTTACGTGTTGAGACATACCTTCACAAGCACCCGTAAGAGCTGTGATTATGATGTTTGAGTTGAGGGAGGGAGCACGACGCGACGCGCAATAGGGGCCACTAGTGTCGCAGTAACTACATACTTTTCCTCTTAAACGGTACGGCTCATCGCCAGGAGGTCACACTAAAGACTCTTAATCAGAGACGACAAATAAGAAACACCATGGCAGGTGTCAATATAAATGTATGCCGGAAGTATTTTTTTCAAGTTTAATAAAACAAATTGTATTAGCCTATTATAAACAAAATAAGCTAAATATAATTTAAATAAATATAAGTATAATAAATAAAAATATAAATGATGACGAATCGACGATACATAACAACAGAGCTGCTGTGGATCTGCTTACCCGAAACTCTTAAACTTTAAATATGTAATTCTGTAATTCTACTGATCAAAGATGAATTTTAAGGGATACAATTATTGACTACAGGGGGACTTTAAAAATATAGAAATATATATTTCATAAATATAAATATATATTATAAAAAGAAAAAAAATGAATAAAGTCGACAATAAAATTACTAAAACTAAAATGAAAGCAAAAAATATAAAAATACACCATTGTCAAAATGATCCCCGTTCACAAGGATCCACGAAAATGACTAAAACGCTGTATTATCATGCCAGGCCAGTAGATGGCGTTGCCACTTTGTAAAGAAACACTACGCTCCTATAACACGTAATACACATGCACATGATGTCACCATTTTCACAAATTAGTGTTTTTGTAGTTTAGGCAGAGACGGCAGAGACGACAAAGACAAGACAAGAAATACTTGCACTTTGAAACCAGTTTTCAAAAGTTAGCATTTTCAGGCCCCCAAAACGACATGTAAATGAACGGCAAAACACATTTTCAGTTTTTAGTTGAGAACGGTGTTGTGCAAACAGCCCCTAAAATAACACTGATATTAAATGAAATAAGATGAGGGGAAGACAGTATAAATGCAGTAGAAAAAGAGTAGTAGAAGATGTTGAAAGGGTTTTCTACTCAGAATGACTCATTTGACAAAGTAGTGAGAACAGAAAAGACTATGGGACAAACAACAGCCTGACGCCTGGAAACTCGGCATCTCTCTGCGGTCTCCTGAGAGTGCAGCAGCCAGGTGTGACAGGACTGTGTTTATCCCATTCTTCGCCTTTCTCTTCTTCTGAGAGGGTTAGTCACTTCAAAGTAGGGCTGGGTGACAGCAAAAAACACAACACCTGGCAACACTTTAGTATGGGGAACACATATTACTAGCTACGACTTCTGCCTCAATAAACTCCTTAATACTGATTATTAATAGTTAGTAAGGTAGTTGTTAAATTTAGGTATTGGGTAGAATATGATCATGCAGAATAAGGCATTAATATGTGCTTTATAAGAACTAATAAACAGCCAATATCCTAGTAACATGCATGATAATAAGCAACTAGTTAATAGTGAGAATTGAACCCTAAAATAAAGTGTTACCCAACACCCTTTTGTTATTCGGTGGATTACATTCATACAACGCACATTCATACTACATAGAACATACTTTTTAATGGTCGCAAAGTAATTACTTATTCAAAATAAGTACCAACTCAAGGGAGCATGCACTTTCGGACACAGCCCAGAAATATAATAATACACCCAATAAAAGCACACTTAAATGGGTACGAGGGCTGGAGCACACCTATCTGTTCATAGGTTAGACCATCATTATACACTCCTCTTTTCTTACGCTACTGTAGATTCCCCTGTCCCTCTCCCACAGACCTTACTAGCATGTCAGGCTGATGACTGTACACGAGTAATGTGTGTTCAGCGTTCTGTGAAGAAGAGACCACAGCTCCTTTCACTAAATCCTTCCATCTCATCATGCAAACTTGATGACAAAAAGCCCATTCTGATAAAAGGACCGTTTCGGTTAGACTGAGACATCAAATGCCTCATTATGCCTTGGGGTATAATGGTTAAAAGCCCCTGGAAATGGTTTGAGGCAGGGCGCATTATCCTGCTGAAAGAGGCCACAGCCACCAGGGAATACCATTTCCATGAAAGGGTGTACATGGTCTGCAACAATTCTTAGGTAGGTGGTACGTGTCAAACATCCACATGGATGGCAGGACCCAAGGTTTCCCAGCAGAACATTGCCCGAAGCATCACACTGCCTCCGCCGGCTTGCCTTCTTCCCATAGTGCATCCTGGTGGCATGTGTTTCTCAGGTAAGCGACGCACACTCACCCGGCCATCCACATGATGTAAAAGAAAACGTGATTCATCAGACCAGGCCACCTTCTTCCATTGCTGCGTGGTCCAGTTCTGATGCTCACGTGCCCATTGTTGCACGTGAGCTGCAGTTTTGGAGATGCTCTGACCCAGTCGTCTAGCCATCACAATTTGGCCCTTGTCAAACTCGCTCAAATCCTTACGCTTGTACATTTTTCCTGCTTCTAACACATCAACTTTGAGGACAAAGTGTTCACTTGCTGCCTAATATATCCCACCCACTAACAGGTGCCGCGATGAAGAGATAATCAGTGTTATTCACTTCATAATGCTATGCCTGAATCTGATTGGTGTATATAATAGGGTCCCCCTTAGTCGAAATCACGAGGGGGCCCTAGAATCATCACCATCATGACCCTAAATGAGACAAATTCACAAAACTTTAACAAAAACATAATAGGTTAAACAGTACTTCTAAAAATTTTAAAATCTAATGGGTCAAATTGATCCACAACCCAATACAAGTGCTAGACATGGCCCCTTTAATGTAAATCTATTATGGCGCTTTTCCACTACACAGTACCAGCCTTGACTCGACTCGACTTGACTCGCCTTTGTTTGGTTTTCCACTATGTAAAAGTTGTACCTGTACCTGCTTCCAGATACTTTTTTTCGTATCACCTCCGGCGAGGTTCTGAGCGAGATGAGGCGATACTAAAATATGACGTGAAAACACGGCAGACTGCTGATTGGTCAGAGAGAATTGTCACTATTCACTGCGTCATCATTGCACGCGCCAGGAAGTATTCAGGAGTATCCTGAATAACCTCGACATTTTTAAATAGTTTGGCCAGAGATTGCGTGATATACCCATTACTATTATGGCAACTCGGAAGAATACGCCATGGTCAAAAACAGCATATACTCGATTTCCTCCATTGTCCTGTGTGTGTGGGTAGCGGGTGTGTGTCGCGTAGAAGATAACGTCACGGCAGTTTCCTGCGGCGGCGCTATGACGACCAGGTACTATTGTGGAGGTACTATCTGCAATGGAAAACGGAGCGAAAAGCGAGCCGAGCCGAGGCGAGTCGAGTTGAGCTGGTACTGGTAATGGAAAAGCGCCATTAGATTTATATTTTCTTCAAAGCAACAATCATAAGTCTGATTAATTAAGGCCTGTTCACACCAAGAACAATAATGATAACTATATTAACATCCACAGCAGACGATATGCACATACGCTGCAGTTTTGTCGTCTGCCGTTTTAAATGCTCAAGCTCTTAAAGCAGGACGGATTCTGATTGGCTGACAAAGAAACGTTATGAAAGTGATTTTAACTACATAGTTTCTCTGTGTTTCTCTGTGCTGTTATCATTATAGTTGTGGTGTGGACAACTTTTAAAACGATTTCGTTATTGTTATAGTTAATGTCCTTGATGTGAATGGGCCTTTATGATTAAAAAAAAGTAACTTCTCACATGTCATCTCCTTCATTTGAAGAGTCATTTACTGCATGTCTGCAGCACAACATTTGGCAACAATGAATTACATGTCCACGAATATTTAGGGATAGAGGTCTGCTGAAATCCCTACCCCTCAGTATAAGCACTCGTAATAGTAAAGCTTGCCTTAGTAAACACTACTAAGGAGAAGGTCCGGGAGTGTGAGCATTTCAAACAAGCATAACGACATGATGCCTAGCTGTGAGCTGACACAGTGAACCAAGAAGAGGCTGAGCTGAATGAGGGAGAGCTGGCAGAGCTTCAGCCGTGACTAAGAACAGCAGGAACTAGCATGTGCTTTGACACCCACAGAGAGCCTGCTGGGAAATAAGAGCCAAAACACTGGAGTACAGGACTATCTTCCTCTTCTGTGGACATGAAATGGGAGTAATTTGTATATCTCTATCCCAGATTATTATCATTATAGCAGATTTAAAGGATTAGTTCACTTTTAAATAAACTTTTGCTAATAATTTACTCACCCCCATGTCATCCAAGATGTCCATGTCTTTCTTTCTTCAGTCAAAAAGAAATTAAGGTTTTTGATGAAAACATTCCAGGATTTTTCTCCATATAATGGACTTCAACGTCACGTAATACGCAATTACGTTGAAAAGGTCCCGCTTGACGTAGGCGGAAGTACCGAGTCAGTGTTTACAAGTTGAACGTGCACATACTAAGGTCAAGCATGACCTTTTCAACGTAATTGCGTATTACGTGACGTCACGAACGCGCATCACAGAACAGAGCAAGGCGAGCATTTGTGCTTATAAAACTTGGACATGGACATCTTGGATGACATGGGGAATTATCAGCAAAAGTTTATTTAAAAGTGAACTAATCCTTTAAAGTGACTAACATTTCATTTATTATAATCCTGCTGCAGTAATCTGAGGTTAAGGGCCAGATTTACTTAACGGGGCAAGTTAGTGTGAGAGCGCAATCCCATAAAAGCGCCGATGGGAGTGGACAGTTCTATGTGTGATCTACTGACGACACGCACATTAATGAACACAGACGCAGCCGGATCATTTCCATAATGACCAGTGCAATCTAGTTAGTGTCTGCTTTTTTTGGGCGGTAAATAATGGCGCAAACACCAGTAAATTGACAAGTGCAAACCTTAGTAAATTCACCTCGCATGATTCATTTAAATACTCTCCTCCATAAATTTTGCATCTGAAAGGGAAACTCCAACAAATGCATATGCAATAAGGTCAGCCACAAAAATAACCCTGTCCACATCTTTTCAGCGCTCATTTTTCACTGTGTGTCTTTAATAAATCCTGACAGTAGTTTTTAATACCAAAAGAGGGTTTGCGCTGGTGCAAACTGTTAGTAAATCTGGTTCCAAGCGTCTAAACTTTGTTTTATTATGCAAGTAGTATAATTATCAAGGTTTACTCTTCCTCTGTAATACCTGAAATCCTTGTTTATCTGTCAGCAAAAGTCTTTTGACAGCTCCAGGGCTTTTGTGAGCATATTTCCACACTTCTGTATTCTTGCCCATGGAAAATCGGATCGAGCCCAATGCATTATGTTGCACCATGTTTTTCCATGGAAAATGCTTAACATTTAGCACAATGCCTTCATATTCTGGCCTCATCTGCTCAGCTGTATATAGTAGGCATCATCAATAAGGTGTATACTGGATTTGATCTTTTAATATAACTATTTTAGTACATTAAGGCCTGGTTTCACAGACAGGGTTTAGATTAAGCCAGGATTAGGCCTTAGTTCAATTAGGGCATTTAAGTAGCTTTTATAAACGTGCCTTAGAAAAAAAAACTTTACTGGTGTGTATCTTGAGACAAAACAAAGACACTGACATATTTTAAGATCTGTCAGTGCAAGTTGCTTTCAGTTAAAACAGATCAAACATGCATTTTAGTCTGGGACTAGGTTTAAAGGGTTAGTTCGGCCAAAAATGACATTTCTGTCATTAATTCCTCACCCTCATGTCGTTCCAAACCCGTAAGACCTTCGTTCATCTTCAGAACACAAATGAAGATATTTCTGATGAAATCCGAGAGCTCTCTGAACCCCACATAGACAGCAATGTTATTAACACTTTCAAGGGCCAGAAAGGTAGTAAAGACATGGTTAAAATAGTCATGTGACTCCAGTGGTTCAGCCTTAATGTTATGAAGTGACGAGAATACTTTTTGTGCGCAAAAATAAACAAAAATGACATCTTTTATTCTCCTACGCTGTTGACGTAGTAAACACAGTGCAGCGCTTCCGGGTTCTACGTCAGAACGGTGGCTCACCATTGGCTAGCTTCTGCGTCAGCATTACACGCAAAAGTCGTGGTGCTCACGTGAACAGCACCAGCCAATGGTAAGCTGGTGTCCTAACGTAGAACTCGGACGCACAGCAATGTAAGATGTAAGAGATTGTTGATTGTTTTTTTGTTTTTTTTATGCATTCTCGTCGCTTCATAACATTAAAAGAACACGCCGACTTTTTGGGACTTTAGCTTATTCACCGTATCCCCCAGAGTTAGATAAGACCATTTTTATCTCCGTGCGTGGCATAACTCTGTCTGACGCACCCACCGCTAGCCTAGCTTAGCACAAAGACTGGAGGTAAGCGGCTCCAGCTAGCCTACTGCTCAATAAGTGACAAAATAACGCCAACATTTTCCTATATATATGTTGTGATGTGTATAGTTACATCGTGTACTAAGACCGACGGAAAATTAAAAGTTGCAATTTTCTAGACCGATATGGCTAGGGACTATACTCTCATTCCTGCATAATAATCCAGGAACTTTGCTGCTGTACCATGGGTGCAGCGGCGCAATGATATTACGCAGCACCTGAAAACACTGGAGTCACATGGACTATTTTAACAATGTCTTTACTACCTTTCTGGCCCTTGAAAGTGTTAATTAAATTGCTGTCTATGGTGGGATCAGAGAGCTCTCGGATTTCATCAAAAATATCTTAATTTGTTTTCCGAAGATGAACAAAGGCCTTACGGGTTTGGAACGACATGAGGGCGAGTAATTAATGAAAGAAATGTTCATTTTTAGGTGAACTACCCCTTTAAGCCTTGTCTGTGAAACCAGGGGTAAGGCCCTTTAGGTGTTTTTCACGTTAAGCGTTTTAGAATGTCCTGCTATTTTTAGTGTTTGAAATACTGCAGCAGGTGCTGTATATGGATCACAAGTGCCCAAAACTTGCATTTTGTTCACATATTTTTGTTTTTCTTCTTTTGAGAGGTGATATTGGTGGTTTGAAACAGATGGAAAATTGACAGGCCTGCCGCTGCAGCTCTAGGGATGTTTTGCCCTCCAGGGTCGCACAAGTCATGTGATTGAAAATTGGGCAATATATAATTCTTATAACATGGAGTCACCAAATCATTCAGTCTGAACCAAATCTGATTCAGGACAACCTTTCCTCTAAAACAAAATCAGGGCTTTCAGTTTAGCAACACTCCACACGGCCTCGGGGGGGTTAATAAAGGCCTTCTGAAGCAAATTGATGCATTAGTGTGAGAAAAATATCCACATTTAACATGTTATAAAGTAAAATATCTAGCTAGACCGCCTTCCATATTCAACTTGATGGACGCACTTTTTTGGGCTTCAAATTTTGGGCTGCCATAATAAAGCTTGGAAGAGCCAGGACATTATTTAATATAACTCAGATTGCATTCGTCTGAAAGAAGAATGTCATATACACCTAGGATGGCTTGAGGGTGAGTAAATCATGGGGTAATTTTCATTTTTGGGTGAACTAACCCTTTAATAAAAACAATGTATGTCATATGCTAGACTGTCAAACAAATATACCATCAGCTGCCCCTAAAATCAAAAGGAAATGGCCGGAATTGGATTGGTAGGATATGCTTGATATGAATAATCTTCCAAGACGACCAACATCTTTACAAAATCACGGTCACTCTGTAGTCCCCTGAGGTTAAGTGCCTTAATCAAGGTCACGGTGGTGATTTCACGGATCAGCCTTAAAAGACTCAAATCTACAAACATCCATTTACCAGCTCACAACTATCCAAGGAGCAAATCAACAACAACCAAAGGCATAAATAGTTCAAATCTCTGTTGAATATTTCTGCTTAAACTATTGGCATATCACAGTTTTCCCAAGCCTAACATGTTTAATATGCCACTACTCTCTCTGTCTCAGGCCCAGTGTTTGTCTGTATGTGTAGGTCAGTTGTGTTGTTTCAGCACAACACCAGCACTGATGCTGCAGTCTATTAGCCTGTCAGCTAACTGACCCCCAATGCACATTTATATTCATCATGTCAAATATAGACTACAGGTACTGCTACACACTGTGTGTGTGTGTGTGTGTTTGTTAGCTGTGAGACTGAGTCCCGTCAAAACACTGACACTGATGATTCAAAACATGACACTCAAACTGCACATTACCTGGACAGATGTTTCAGGATCTGCTTTTTAATGATTCCGGCCATCCCGTCAGACTGTCAACCTTTCCAGCATCTTTAGAAATCTTCTGCTGACACACACACACACACACACACACATAAACACACACCCCGCTCACGACTGCCACTGCTGCTGCTCCGGCGCAGACAGCCAATGAGAATCACCGCAGCGACTGCGTGTCAAAATAAAAGTCCCCGCTGAGAAGAGAGACTCGACCACTAGAGGGACTCAATAAACTTCTGAGGGGGGATCGAGATGACTTAAAATTATTTGAACCCTAAAAAGTACAAGACCATAAAGAGACATCAGAAAATTAATTATTTCCATCTTATTAGGACACGCATAGGCCTAATACAAATTCGTGATTTCTTTAAAAACATGACTTTTATTTTTTTTATTTTAATATTTGTATCCCCCTGGATATGTTGCCCCGGGTGTAAATTAATTGAAAACAGAATGCTTGTTCTAGCTACATTTTAACTTACTGTAAACATTTGTTGTAATATTCTGTTAAACAATAAATATAATGTCTATGTATGAATATATTAGCCTACTTTGTGCACATTTCTAGGGCCTATACGTTATAAACATGATCAAAACTTTGCTGACAAACCTGTTGTACACAATCATGTTCATGTTTTTTTTTTTTTTAATCAAGTAAAATTAATGTGAAATCTTTCATGATTTTTATAATGTAAGTGTAAGAATAACGTTTATATTGTTAGTAATAATTCAAGATGAACATGCATGGGCTGAAGCAGCTTGGGTTTTCTTGATTATGCATTAAAACTTTATTTCATATTAAAAAAGTAAATGTCATATATGACAGGATTTTAGAAATGTTTATTTGACTGTCTTTCAATAATCAGTGAATTGCATATATGAGCCATATAAACCTGATGTATGAAATACGATACTAAATGAAAACACATATTCTATATATATATAAAAATATTGTTTTACATATATTTTATACATTTCTATAAATAAGTTTGCATATGTGTTTTTGTTGAGAATATTTCATAGATACATATACACGTGTGTGTGAGTGTGTGTGTGTTTGTTTTTGTGATTTATGAGGACACAAATTTGTATAATGACACAGGTATTACACTGGTATTATGACGTAAACATGAAATATAAAATTTAAAATAGCTTTAAAAACATACTAAACAATGTTTTATTAAAAATGTAAAAATGCAGAATGTTTCCTGTGATGGGTAGGTTTAGGGGTATGGGTAGTGTAGGGGATAGAATGTACAGTTTGTACAGTATAAAAAACATTATGTCTATGGAATGTCCTCATAATGATAGGTGCACCAACAAAGAATGTATGAACAGATCTAAATACACCCTTTCAACATGAAACCAAGAAAAAAAAACTAAATAAGAACTAAAACTAAGATATTTCTTATATAAATTCACCCCTCAACAACTGATTTTGTCAAAAACACAAACGAAAACCCTGCACAGTATCAGTACTTGCGCAAGTATCAAAAAAGCTTTATTTTCAACGGCATATACAAACAAACCATTCAATCACATTTAAAATCAAATCATGACCAATCAATTATCAATCACAATCAGTGACTTAATCACTGTATCCACATCATCATATGAAAGGGTTACATTGAACATTTGCATATTATAGGCTAGAGACAAAAAAAAGTTGAAAGCATCAAGAGATCATTTTATCACTCATTGAATAGGCTAATGCTTCATCATTCAGGCCCATAGGTGATAAAGTCATGTGATAAAGGCATTTCAATATCATTCACCTCCTCTCAGTGGCACGTTCACTTTTTCAATACTACTCTGCAACAAACATCATGATTCAAAGAAAGAAAATTGGCCGCAACAGGATAGTTAACATCTTTTCTTCTAATAAAACTGTTATGTCCACTAATTCTTATTTTTTTATGCTTTATTATCAACAAATAGCATGTACAATAGTAACTTCTATATTACAATAGATAGAAGGACATATCACATGCAAAAAGAAAGGGAAAAGAGAAAAAAGAAAAGAAAGAAAACAACAGAGAGGGTATCTATATATTGTTGAATAAGCATAAGATTCTTTTTTTTATGAAAATGTTCAATGAAGAACATATTGCAGTTGTTTTAATTGCTTTGCTTTTTTAGATTTTGACCTCACATGCACATTTTAATCTCCCTTAGCACTGACAAATTGGCTTTGCCATTTGTGAATTTACATTTGTGGATATGAAATTTACTTTAAAATAAAATAAAATGTATAATGAAACCAGCATCCTTTGAGCAATTGTCCTAACTAAATTATGATTGTAAATGACTGACTTGCCATTGAATACAAAATATTGTATATGAACTGTTCCTGTCCTATATATATATATATAAATATATAGTATAGATACACCCCTGAAGGTGTGCTGTGGTATCTGGCACCAAGATGTTAGCAGCAGATCCTTTAAGTCCTGTAAGTTGTGAGGTGGGGCCTCCATGGATCTGACTTTTTTTGTTCAGCACATCCCACAGATGCTCGATCGGATTGAGATCTGGGGAATTTAAAGGCCAAGTCAACCCCTCAAACTTGTTGTTATGCTCTTCAAACCATTCCTGAACCATTTTTGCTTTGTGTCAGGGCGCATTATCCTGCTGAAAGAGCCACAGACACCAGGGAATACCGTTTCCATGAAAGGGTGTACATGGTCTGCAACAATGCTTAGGTAGGTGGTACGTGTCAAAGTAATGGACCTTCTTCCATTGCTCCGTGGTCCAGTTCTGATGCTCATGTGCCCACTGTTGGCGCTTTCGGTGGTGGACAGGGGTCAGCATGGGCACCCTGACTGGTCAGCGGCTATGCAGCCCCATACACAACAAACTGCGATGCACTGTGTATTCTGACACCTTTCTATCAGAACCAGCATTAACTTCTTGAGCAATTTGAGCTACAGTAGCTCGTCTGTTTGATCAGACCACACCAGCCTTCACTCCCCACGTGCATCAATGAGCCTTGGCCGCCCATGACCCTGTCACTGGTTCACCACTGTTCCTTCCTTGGACTACTTTTGAGAGATACTGACCACTGCAGACCGGGAACAGAGATTTTAGAGTGCATTTTTATTATTTAAATGGAAAAACCTTCAATATCAAATTGACTGACCCAGCACTGTCAAAAAACAACCCAGCAAATGGGTTAATGTATAAAAGCCAACAAGCTGGGTAAAAATAACCCAGCTTGTGTTCAGTCCAATATTTACCCAGCGCTTAACCCAGCATTTTTAGAGTGTAGTACATGTCCGTTTTCAGAGTGGTATTCCTTCTCAGAGACTTAAGGTGATGATACACAGGGCAACTTTTTGAGCAGTGTTGCCGATCAGTGTGGAGCTTTTATTATGCCGCAGTCGTCGCTTCCGCTTCTTCCGATCAAGTGTATGTGGGGTAACGCAGCGCTGTTTTATTATATTAGATACATTTGAGTGTGTTGAAAATGATGTTATAACGTTACATTGTGCGTTCGCTCGGCGGCTGCTATGAGACAGTTGTTGCACACTGCAGTAAGCTAGATTGATATTAGAATATCATTTTAATAAATATTGGATGGCTTGTGTTGCTAAATAGCAATGCTGTATTACTGCAATAATTAGTTTTCTGTCTATAAATGTCTCCAAACAGTTGTTCCCTTGTCTAATAAAACATAAAATATATTAAAGCATCTTTGGTGTTTCCATGGTTTCTACAAAATAAAACCAGAAATCGAGGGTAACGCGAGTATGATGTCACTGGTAGGCGACGCATGGACACGGTCCGTGTCCTGGTTAAAATTGCTTATTTCTCTGGATTTAAACATTCTTAGAAACATTTGGGACACAAGTACACAAGTCAACTAAATATATATCATTGTTCTTGTGGTTTTTGGATATTTTAATCCAAAAATCTTACATATTGTGCCTTTAATGTATAATAATTTAAAAAATATTTATGATAATTTTTTTTAACTCTATAATATTTTTGTGAGTAGAAAAAAAACAAAACAAAAAAGACGTACTGGGACCTTGAAGTAAAAAGGGTTGAGAACCATCTTACTAAACTAAACTACTATATACACTCACCTAAAGGATTATTAGGAACACCATACTAATACTGTGTTTGACCCCCTTTCGCCTTCAGAACTGCCTTAATTCTACGTGGCATTGATTCAACAAGGTGCTGAAAGCATTCTTTAGAAATGTTGGCCCATATTGATAGGATAGCATCTTGCAGTTGATGGAGATTTGTGGGATGCACATCCAGTGCACGAAGCTTCCGTTCCACCACATCCCAAAGATGCTCTATTGGGTTGAGATCTGGTGACTGTGGGGGCCATTTTAGTACAGTGAACTCATTGTCATGTTCAAGAAACCAATTTGAAATGATTCGAGCTTTGTGACATGGTGCATTATCCTGCTGGAAGTAGCCATCAGAGGATGGGTACATGGTGGTCATAAAGGGATGGACATGGTCAGAAACAATGCTCAGGTAGGCCGTGGCATTTAAACGATGCCCAATTGGCACTAAGGGGCCTAAAGTGTGCCAAGAAAACATCCCCCACACCATTACACCACCACCACCAGCCTGCACAGTGGTAACAAGGCATGATGGATCCATGTTCTCATTCTGTTTACGCCAAATTCTGACTCTACCATCTGAATGTCTCAACAGAAATCGAGACTCATCAGACCAGGCAACATTTTTCCAGTCTTCAACTGTCCAATTTTGGTGAGCTCGTGCAAATTGTAGCCTCTTTTTCCTATTTGTAGTGGAGATGAGTGGTACCCGGTGGGGTCTTCTGCTGTTGTAGCCCATCCACCTCAAGGTTGTGTGTGTTGTGGCTTCACAAATGCTTTGCTGCATACCTCGGTTGTAACGAGTGGTTATTTCAGTCAAAGTTGCTCTTCTATCAGCTTGAATCAGTCGGCCCATTCTCCTCTGACCTCTAGCATCAACAAGGCATTTTCGCCCACAGGACTGCCGCATACTGGATGTTTTTCCCTTTTCACACCATTCTTTGTAAACTCTAGAAATGGTTGTGCGTGAAAATCCCAGTAACTGAGCAGATTGTAAAATACTCAGACCGGCCCATCTGGCACCAACAACCATGCCACGCTCAAAATTGCTTAAATCACCTTTCTTTCCCATTCTGACATTCAGTTTGGAGTTCAGGAGATTGTCTTGACCAGGACCACACCCCTAAATGCATTGAAGCAACTGCCATGTGATTGGTTGATTAGATAATTGCATTAATGAGAAATTGAACAGGTGTTCCTAATAATCCTTTAGGTGAGTGTATTTTATTGTTCTATATATATACATTTGTCATGCACTTGGTCGGCATTACTGGGAACGCATCAGAAGTCAAGGACTGGAGCTTCTCGCAGCTTTATAATAAATCATGCCAAAATGTATTTACATAAAATTGTAATTAGAACCTCCAGACAGGGTTAAATATAGTATAGTATTGTATTTTAAACTAAACATCAATAAAAACATTCAAAGTACACGTAACAGATCTATCAGATAACAACAGAATTTAGGTTATCATTATATTATTTATTATATTATTTTTTAACCATTCATGTTAAGATAAATATGTTAAGATTTTATGATTCAGATTAGTTTTAATGTTTCTTTATATAACAATGATTTTTTTTTAGCATCCCTTATTGTGACAGTGTTATGCATTAGATGGTTATACCATACATAGAATAGAATTTATGGAATTCCATTCATATTCATAAAGTATTACTGATTGTATTCATACAGCACTTACTTCAATGCACATTCAAGAACACCATGGAATTATTATCGTAAATGTCCAAGACAATTCGTTTATTTAGTGTAAAATCCCTAAACCAGGATTAAGTTAAACAAAATCAACCAGGCGAGCTTTTATTTTGAAGAGCGGGAACATTTTTAGAGAGCTCGATTCTGGCTTCACGCTTCCTGGTTGCCATAAACACGCTAATATTTATAACATTCAGTTCTCAATGTTGTTTTCTTTTAGATGATTGTCTATTGATGTGCTGTTTAGAAACTGATAGAGGAGGTATGCTACATTTCATCGTCTTACCTGCCCTTGTGTGTGAGAAAAAGCACATTAGTAATTTTAGATAAATCTATTGCTTTCGATATAAACTAACGTTAATAGGTATGAGCTCCATAAAGAGCTAAACAAAAATAGTAAATAATATATAAAATCGGACAGCTGTCATCTTCTTCTGGCCTTTAGACTAAAGTTGGTCTGTTACTGAACTGTCAGGCTGATTCCAGTTGTGGTTGATTATGATTATTAATGGTTTTGGTGGGGTTGAGTTAGTTATTATGAGTCACTTATTATGATTTATGATATTTAAGATTAGGCACTAACCAGAATACATCATTAGAGTGCAGCTACATTACTGGACAACACAAGCATGCTCACAGGGAATCAGAAAATATATTATGACTGTTCTGCTTTTCTTTGGCAGGCACCTGAAGAACCCACAATGCCTTATTTTGGCTCGGAGGAGACGGTAAAAGAGCTCAAGCGAGCTCTGTCCAATCCCCATGTCCAAGCAGACCGCCTCCGGTACAAAAACTACATCACCAAAGTCATCAGGTCTGTTAAAAATGTTCAGTTGCCTTTTTTGCCTAAGAGAGAATTTTCAAAAGCACCAAACAATGGAAA
This sequence comes from Rhinogobio ventralis, assembly GCA_039654625.1. Classification (NCBI taxonomy): domain Eukaryota; kingdom Metazoa; phylum Chordata; class Actinopteri; order Cypriniformes; family Gobionidae; genus Rhinogobio; species Rhinogobio ventralis. Next base: position 28,018,712 of record CM077203.1, on the reverse strand, counting down.
ATAGTGTTTCCAGGCCTGGAATCTTAAAAACCATGGAAATATCTATACATATACGCTCGTAAATTATTCATCAGCTAGATATTGCTTGTGTAGCATGCAGAATATAAATTGTTTGCAAAACCATAGTTATGTGAGCAGATTTTTCTTTTGAATCCGTTCTGAATTAATCAGATCTATAATTAATTCTTATCTATTAGTTATTATTATCCATTAGTTGCACATGACTGGAAAAGTCATGGAAAATCTTTGGTCAAAAATTGTGGGAATCCCTATTGGTAATCGTACTGTGAAGTAATCTGTATATTCATATATTCTAAGCTTTCTGAAGAAACACAATAGATCATATGAGAAACATTTATGTTATTTTTCAGTATGCATCTTGATTTCCCACCTTAACTCTTCATTATTTAGGCTATGTCTACACTAATCCGGATACATTTGAAAACGCATTTGTTTCACTACATTTCCGTCCACACTGAGACAGCGTTTGTGTCCTGTGAAAACTGAGCTTTTTGAAAACACTATCCCAAGTGGATGAATTTGAAATGTTGTTTTATTTATTACATTTTAAGCATGCACAGCAAGTGTGATGTTTCAGTGTGGACGAGAAACTTTTGGAAAATGCTAGTGTGGACTGAAAATGAAAATACCATTTTTAAATGTACCGTAATTAATGTAGATGTAGCCTTAGACACAACGTGAATTGTTGACAAATAAATTATAAAGAGATATCTCAGGCTGTGTTGTTTGATTTTTTTTGTAGGTACATGACACAGGGTCTGGATGTCTCTGCTTTATTTATGGACATGGTGAAAGCAAGTGCCACGGTTGATATTGTTCAGAAGAAGCTGGTATATCTGTACATGTGCACCTATGCCAGTGACAAGCCAGACCTGGCACTACTGGCAATCAACACCCTCCGTAAGGATTGTGCTGATCCCAATCCCATGGTGCGAGGGTTGGCCCTGAGGAACATGTGCAATTTCAGGTTTGTATGTCTGGCATCATTTCTTTTTGTCTGTCTAGACCCAGAATATCAAGCCATCACCTAGTAACAACCACCCGGAACACCACAACAGCCAAGCAATGCCACAGCAATGATCCAGAACAAACATTGCAAGACCCTAGCAACCATCCAGGACACTTTAGCAATCGCTTATAAACACCCTATCAACCACTCAAACACTGCAACAACATCTTAGAGACACCCTAACCAGCAACACCCTAGCAACCATCCAGGATACTTTAGCAATCACTTAGCAACACCCGATCAACCACTCAGACACCGCAACAAAATCTTAGCAACACCCTAACAAGCAACACCCTAGCAACCATCCAGGATAGCTTAGTAATCACTTAGCATCACCTTAGCAAACACCCAAACAGCACAACAACATCTTAGCAACATCTCACCTAACAAGAAACACCCTCGCAACCACTCAAACTCTGCAACAACATCTTAGCAACACCCTAACAAGAAACACCCTAGCAATCGTCCAGGAAACCGTAGCAATCACTTAGCAACACCCTAGCAAACACCACAACAACATCTTAGTGACACCCTAGCAACCATTCAGGACACTTTAACAATCACTTAGCAACACCATAGCAGCCACCAAAACACCACAACAACATCTTAGCAACACCCTAACAAGAAACACCATAGCAACCATCCTGGACACTTTAAAGGGTTAGTTCACCCAAAAATGAAAATTAAGTAAATGATTTACTCACCCTCAAGTCATCCTAGGTGTATATGACATTCTTCTTTCAGACGAATACAATCAGAGTTATATTAAAAAAGTCCTGGCTAATCCAAGCTTTATAGTGGCAGTGATTGTGGCTCTGTTTTTGAAGTCCATAAAAGTGCATCTATATCCATCATAACTGCTCCACACGACTCCGGGGGGTTAATAAAGGCCTTCTGAAGTGAATCGATGCGTTTGTGTAAGAAAAATATCCATATTTAAAACTTTATAAAGTAAATTATCTAGATTCTGGACGATCGCCTTTCGTATTCAACTTACGGAAAAAGTGTAGCTCCTCCCGCAGTTCAAAATGCTTATGCTACGTCTGACGACATTGCACACCAGTTTGGAAGCCGTGTGGAGCATGTTATATGACGGACAGATGCACTTTTATGGACTTAAAAAACAGAGCCACAATCACTGCCATTATGAAGCTTGGATTAGCCAGGACTTTTTTAATATAACTTTATACTTTTTATTTTATTCGTCTGAAAGAAGAATGTCATATACACCTAGGATGACTTGAGGGTGAGTAAATCAATTTTTGGATGAACTAACCCTTTAAGAATCACTTAGCAACACCATAGAAACCACCCAAACACTACAACATAAAAAACCCCCCCACAAAAAAACACCCTAGCAATCACCCAGGACACATTTGAAATCACTCAGTAACACCCTAGCAACCATTCAGAGCACAGCAACTACAGACTAGCAACCATCCAATACACCCTAGCAACCCCCTAACAACCACAGAGCAAGCAATGCCCCAGCAACGACCTAGAACACTGCAACAATCGGCCTTGCAACACTCAAACTAACAACGTCCTAGCATCCATCCGGGACACCTAAGCAGCCACCCAGAACCACATCTTAGCATCCCACTAACAAGCAACACCCAAGGACAACCTAGCAATCACTCAGGGCATCTTAGCAATCACTTAGCAACACCCTATCGACCACTCAGAACACTGCAGTAGCCTAGCAACACCCTAACAACCACCCAGGACACCATAGCAATCACTTAGCAACACCCTATCGACAACTCAGAACACTGCAGTAGCCTAGCAACACCATTACAACCGCCCAGGACACCATAGTAATCACTTATCAACACCCTATCGACCACTCAGAACACTGCAGTAGCCTAGCAACACCCTAACAACCACCCAAGATACCATAGCAATCACTTAGCAACACCCTATCGACCACTCAGAACACTGAAGTAGCCTAGCAACACCCTAACAACCACCCAGGACACCATAGCAATCACTTAGCAACACCCTATCGACCACTCAGAACACTGCAGTAGCCTAGCAACACCCTAACAACCACCCAAGACACCATAGCAATCACTTAGCAACACCCTATAGACCACTCAGAACACTGCAGTAGCCTAGCAACACCCTAACAACCACCCAGGACACCATAGCAATCACTTAGCAAACACCCTATCGACCACTCAGAACACTGAAGTAGCCTAGCAACACCCTAACAACCACCCAGGACACCATAGCAATCACTTAGCAACACCCTATCGACCACTCAGAACACTGCAGTAGCCTAGCAACACCCTAACAACCACCCAAGACACCATAGCAATCACTTAGCAACACCCTATCGACCACTCAGAACACTGAAGTAGCCTGCAACACCCTAACAACCACCCAGGACACCATAGCAATCACTTAGCAACACCCTATCGACCACTCAGAACACTGCAGTAGCCTAGCAACACCCTAACAACCACCCAAGACACCATAGCAATCACTTAGCAACACCCTATAGACCACTCAGAACACTGCAGTAGCCTAGCAACACCCTAACAACCACCCAGGACACCATAGCAATCACTTAGCAAATACCCTATCGACCACTCAGAACACTGAAGTAGCCTAGCAACACCCTAACAACCACCCAGGACACCATAGCAATCACTTAGCAACACCCTATCGACCACTCAGAACACTGCAGTAGCCTAGCAACACCCTAACAAGAAACTCTCTTAAAAACCACCCATAACACTGCCATCATGGCTGTGAGTTTTGGATGAACTTTCTTCAGAAAATGGAAATCACTTCACATTGGTAGGTGTATTTGTAAAATATGTGATTTAAGCAATCTTTTTTGCAGTATATGCCAACGGTGACCATTCAAAAACGAGAAAAAGCAAACACTGCAGTAGCCTAGCACCACTCTAGCAACCACCCAGGACACCGTAGTAATAACTTAGCAACACCCTATCGACCACTCAGAACACTGCAGTAGCCTAGCAACACCCTAACAACCACCCAGGACACCATAGCTATCACTTAGCAACACCCTATCGACCACTCAGAACACTTCAGTAGCCTAGGAACACCATAACAACCACTCAGGACACCATAGCAATCACTTAGCAAACACCCTATCGACCACTCAGAACACTGCAGTACCCTAGAAACACCCTAACAACCACCCAGGACACCATAGCAATCACTTAGCAAACACCCTATCGACCACTCAAAACACTGCACTATCGACCACTCAGAACACTGTAGTAGCCTAGCAACACCCTAACAACAACCTAGGATACCATAGCAATCACTTAGCAACACCCTATCGACCACTCAGAACGCTGCAGTAGCCTAGGAACACCCTAACAACCACCCAGGACACCATAGCAATCACATAGCAAACACCCTATCGACCACTCAGAACACTGCAGTAGCCTAGCAACACCCTTACAAGAAACTCTCTGACAACCACTTATAACACTGGCATCATGGCTGTGAGTTTTGCATGAACTTTCTTCAGAAAATGGAAATCACTTCACATTGTGCCTAACATCCTGAAGGCGTGTTAAAATCACAATAACGTACAGCCTAAAGCGAAATATTTTTTGAATAAATCCTAAGAGACTGTATCTACATGCGATGCTTCCTTTTAATTGGCTTGTTTTCCAGAATGCCAGGAATGCCAGAGTACATAGAGCAGCCCATTGTTGCAGGTCTGCGAGACAAGGCCAGTTACGTAAGGAGAGTCGCTGTGCTTGGATGTGCCAAAATGCACCGTCTACAGCCCAACACAGACATAGGTAGAGCCCAGTGATTGTTTATCTCAATGTTAACAGCTGATAAGAAATATGCTAAACATAATGTGATAACTGTTGCTATCTTATTTTATTTTGGTTAATAATACATGTGCATAAAATGACGTCAGCTGAATGGTTTGCGTTACAATGTTGGAATGTACAAAGGAATGTTTTTAGGTGCAGAGTCTGTGACAACTAACAGCATGTCGCACATTCTTAACTGAACAGAACATTCCTTCAACATCACATACTTGTAAACAACCTGTTGGATCATGAAAAGCAGGGCTAAATCCCAGGAAATCCTTATTTATCTATCAAACAGACGGGGGGTCAAAAGAGAGATTTGCAGTCAGATTACAGGGGGTAAAATGACTTTAGAAAGATTACAGCATTGTTATTTTATTTTTACACAGATTAGTAAAATCTGTTGACTTTAGCAATCTTTGTTACATTTTATGCCAACAGTGACCGTTCAAAAATGAGAAAAATCACTTCTTGTGTTTTTTGCCCCAAGTTTGCATGCCTGTAACTCAAGAAGTATTAAAGATATCTTAATATGCTTTTAGATTCTGGTTCTTAACAAACTTTTCTTTTGATATCTTTATTATATAAAGGCCCCATATGGTTCAATCCCAGAGATATGGAGATCTGAATGCGGCTCCATGAGTAAATTAGTCAATTGTCCACAGTTAATATGCTAAACATATTCATTTGGTATCTTCATTTTAAAGGCCCCATATGGTTCAATCCCAGAGATAAGATCTTAATGTGGCTCCATTAGTAAATTAGTCAATTGTACACATTTTCAGTGGCCTGACTGGCCCACATAGGGCCTTGGAAATTAAGATTTCATGCCAGGCATGCAAACTTTGGAAAAACAATATTTATAGCAGTCAAGACATGTATAATCTATGCAATTATATTCTATGACAATACTGTGGTGTTTGCTGTCTTTCCTGAATGTTCAGTGTGTTTATAGTGTCAAGGGATTTTAATAGCCTTTCTATAAGGGTCCAGTTTATGTTTTTTAGATGATGAATGTACAGTAGAGCATCTGAATGAAGTCTCTTTGGATACAAGTGTCTGCTTAATGAATACATTTGTGTCTTTTAGATGGCAGTATAGTGAACGAGCTGTACGCTCTTCTGAGGGACCCGGACCCTGTGGTTGTGGTGAACTGTCTTCGTGCTTTGGAGGAAATTCTCAAAGATGAGGGTGGTGTGGTTATTAACAAACCCATTGCTCATCACCTTCTCAAGAGGTGTGCCGTTTTTGCCATTACGTTCAATGGATTGTTCATCCAAACAATGTAATTTTGTCATGTTTCGAAAAAAGAAGAATGTCAAAAGTCTAGTTTAAAACATGTGAAGTTCTTAAAAATGTGCTCTTTGTGTTCTCTGTGGTTATTCATAAATATCGCTGCCTGTTCAAAAAATGGGAAAAAGCACTTATTGTGTTTTTTGCCCCAAGTTTGCATATTAAAGATATCTTAATATGCTTTTAGATTCTGGTTCTTATCAGACTTTTCATTTGGTATCTTCGTTTTAAAGGCCCCATATGATTCAATCCCAGAGATATGGAGATCTGAATGTGGCTCCGTGAGTAAATTAGTCATTTGTACACATTTTCAGTGGCCTTGGAAATTAAGATTTTAAAAGAAAAGTTTATTAAGAAATAGAATCTAGAAGGATATTAAGATATCTTTAGTAGTTTTTGAGTGACAGGCACGCAAACTTTGGAAAAACAATATTTATAGCACTCAGACATGTATATTCTATGTAATTATATTCTATGATAGAAAAAAACGAGATACATTTCTAGTTTTAACATTATTTGTTCTTTAGATATTCCTCTTTAAAAGAAAAAAATAACCACTGTATGACAATTAACCCAAATTTGGTTTTCGACTGCTAAAACTGTGGACAATTTACTCATGGAGCAACATTCAGATCTCCATATCTCTGGGATTGAACCATATGGGGCCTTTAAAATAAAGATATCAAAAGAAAAGTTTATTAAGAACCAGAATCTAAAAGCATATTAAGATATCTTTAATACTTCTTGAGTTACAGGCATGCAAGAAGTGCTTTTTCTCATTTTTGAACGGTCACCGTTGACATATAATGTAACAAAGATTGCTAAAGTCAACAGATTTTACTAATAGACCTACCAATCTCTGTGTAAAAATAAAATAACAATGCTGTAATCTTTCTAAAGTCATTTTACCCCCTGTAATCTGACTGCAAATCTCAGGTGAAAATTGTCATTTTGACCCTCTGGTTGAGTTGACACGGAGTGACCCATTTTCAGTTTACATTTTATATGTATATTTTTCTATTTAGTTTTTATTTTATTTTATTAAAATTTCAGTTTTAGTAATTTTAATACTTAAACTTATTTATTTCAGTTAGTTGCCAAGGCAACATTTCTAATATTAGTTTAAGCTTCTTATGTTACTACGGTAAATAATGCTGTTCTTTTGAACTTTCTTCTGTTTATCAAAAAAATAAAATTTCCACAAAAATATTAAGCCAGCAGTTAATTATAAAGTTTGTTTTTCCATGTAATATTTATATTTTAGTTTATTTCATTTTTAAGTATTTTACATTAATACAACAAGAGAAGAAAAAAGGAGAAAAAAAGAAAAATACACGCTGCCAATGATTTATGTAATCTGCAATTAACAGGTTCAAAATTACAGAAATGAATACCTAAAATAATAAAGCCTTAAATGAATCGACTATATAACAGGTGTATCTAAATTCTATGTGGAAATTAATATATAATAAAGCAAAATATAATAACAAAATTTAAATAAATACATACATACATTTATTTTATTTCAGCTTTATTTCAATTATTGACAATGGTTTTTAATAGTTTTAGTTATCAATATCAACCCCATGACATTTTACAACCTGAACTAAAGGGTCCTCTGCATTTTTGAAGGACAAAGGTTTTCAAATTCTAACAGCATCACGAATCATGTCATTGACCCATTCAGCATATTTTCTAATGACTGACTTTGTGTCTGTTTGTGTTTTCTCCTTCAGAATGAAGGACCTGGACAGTTGGGCTCAGAGTGAAGTCCTCACCTTCCTGCTTCGTTACCGCCCTCGTAGTGATGACGAGTTGTTCGACATCCTCAGCCTACTAGACGCCTTCCTCCAAAGCGCTCACGCACATGTCGTAGTTGCCACGCTCCGCCTCTTCCTTCATTTAGCCGCCGCCCACCCTGCTGTGCAGGCCGACGTCCTCCTTCACACGAGCGCCCCCCTGCTGGCCACGTGCGGTGCTGCGTCACGTGAACTTCGTTTCGCTGGGCTCTGTCACGTTCAGCAGGTCATGCGGAGTCAGCCGGGCCTTTTCGGCACACATTACAAACATTTCTTTTGTGGTTACTCTGAACCGAGTTACATTAAGTTTCGCAAGATGGAGATCCTGGTGGAGCTGGTGAACGATGAAAACGTGGCTTTGGTTTTGGAGGAGCTGAGAAGTTACTGCACTGATGTGTCTCCTGAGCTTGCCCAGACAGCTATTGCCGCTATAGGTAACACATCTCGCAAAACACATTTCTCTCAGTTTTTTTAAGTAAACAATGATTAAATTACAGAAACTCTAACAGAATTTTTGTGATCAAATGTCGAATTGGCTCTTACAGGCACTTTACACAAGTAGGGTACATTTTATTTAATTACATTTATTTATTTATTTATTTTTTTTTTACAAATGATGAAGTTCTTGCCTTAGAAAATGTTGTTTGTCCACTTCAGCAAGTCAAACTAAATTAAACTAAACAAAAAAATTATTACATTTATTAAAATATTAATTGGCTGTTACCAGTGTTGGGGAAAGTTACTTTTAAAAGTAATGTGTTACAATATTGCGTTACTCCCTGAAAAAGTAACTAATTGCGTTAGTTACTTTTTATGGAAAGTAATGTGTTACGTTTCTTTTGCCAGGGCCGTAACCACCATAGACAGAAGTCCCTCCAATAATTAGAAATTCTTCCACTGCTCTGCTGCACTCCATTACGCAGCACACTTTATGTTGTTTGGATGACAAAAACGTTTTAAAAGTTGGCCAATCAAATCAAATCAAATCAAAGTAGGCGGGGTTTACTGTTCACAGAATCAGAGCGTGAATTCCAGTGCAAAACGTCAGTTTAAAGGTGCTGTATGCAGGAATGACAGCTAGTGGTTGAAATAGGTACTGCAGTCCAAATTCTAAATATTGTTTGCCCCGCCCCCTCTTCCTCAGACTCCACCCAACATTATCTGCCTGCAATACCGATATTAATAATTACTTAAATTAGTTTAAATATTTCAACAGGGTTACCAATGGGGAGGTTTAGGGTAGGGGTTGGTTAGGACAATATATCAATTAAACTTAATCATTGCTAGGGTCCTAGGTCCTGAAAATGCAGCCTCACGCGGGTTGCCAGTTTGAGGAAAGAGTGCAATTGACAATGGAAGGCGAGGAGATGAGTTGATGAGTTGATTTATCTGCATTTCAATGTGCTTCTGTTGATAGAGATTTTTGGATGTTTTTTTTAGGTCGGGTAGAATCATCAATCTCTGACCCAGTTTGTTTGTTGGCTTCCATGGCAGCAATACGCTGTGTTCTCCGCCAACTGGCAACCTGTGGTGTCGAAATACTATTGGGTGAACTGGCGGTGTGTGTTATCGCACAGACCAAAACAAAAACAGACATTCCAACACGAAACACACATTTCAAAGTAGAATAACTGGCAGTAGCTTTGTTTTTCAGAGAAACTCAGCATGTTTTCTAGATGATAAACATATGATGATATTTTTATGCTTTAGTACAGTCAAAAACTTACATACAGCACCTTGGTAAAAAAAGAGAGTGAGGTAAGATAGCAAAACATTTAATACACAGTAACACAGTGATGCAGACTACTCAACTTTTTTCTCAAATATGGCCATTTTTAATTGAAATGAATTGAATTTTAATTGAATTACCTAATTATTTTATAAATACTAGAAATCGTGAAATAATGGAAATAATTGGAAATCATGCAACAAACAATACATTTCATTTCACCTATTATAACTTTTATGTGGTTTTGGTAACTTGGCTGTTTCCTTGTTAAGGTCCAGAAATTCAAGTTTTTCGTCAGGTGTATGATGTTCTTTTTTTAATATGATGTCATTACGTTGCTGTCTACATCTGCCCTTTCCAATCAGCACAAGAACGTGCAGTAATCTCAGACAACTTAATCCAGATATTTTAATCAATTCCACAAATTCATTTGAAGAACCAAATTAGCCAGAGATCAGTTATCATGATTAGAAGATCTGGCATCTGTCAAATCATCTCAGATGTATTAAGCGAGGTACGAAGAACAGACCCCTGGGGCCAGTTGTTCAAAAGTAATCTGATCGGATTTCGGCGATCGGACTGGATCAAATCTTGAAAATGGGTTGTTCAAAAGAAAAACAGGATTGTGAAATCAGATTATATCACAAAATCCAATCAACAGTTTGTGTTGTTCAAAATCTTTTTCGTAAGATTGGGATACCTTTGATCCAAAAAAAATCAGGATTATACTGATCCCAGCAGCAGGGTGGATTTCAGGAACAAAAATGTAATAAAACTTTAAAACTGGTCAACAATACAACATTTAAATCATGTAATATGCACACACATTTATTATTTTGCTCATGATTAGTTTAACTGTTAAAGTAATAAATCAGAAGTAGACATCAGTCTACCTATTAAACCTTTCGGTGGCCTACAGTGAAGTAAAAAAAGAGATTTTGGTGCCATAAAATAATCCCCAAACAGCTATAAATGTGTTGTTGACGTGTTTTCACTGTCACACAAGATAACAAAATGAATATAATTAGTATTGTCATTATTTGAAATGCAGTAAATGTTTAAACATTTCTTTGTCTAACCTGTTGATATAAAAACTGCTTTGTCTTTAGATTTGTTTAACTTTTGAGCCAAATCTCAAAATTGTCCTATGATGTGACCGTCTCAAGCATGGTTCAATAAGTTACAACTTTTATAAATGAAAAAGAAAAGCATAAAATGTTAATAAATACCTCAGGCATAATTTTACAAGTGTCCATTTTAGTAAAGGACATCTATATATGATCCATATATTTCTAAAAGCGTAGGAACTTGATACATTTTGTCACTGAAAACCATGTGACACCATATCCTGACCTTTAATTAGTTGAAGGACCCCATTAAAGGGCATGTTACTGTGAAGCCCATGACATGTGCACATGGTAAGAGTCTCAGAATTGTTCAAATATTTAACTTTTTTGGAACCACTATAAAAGTGTTAGTATCTGTTGTCCTTTGGTGTGACACCCCTATATTCTTAGTTCTTTCTATGTCACACCATAGGACACATTTCAGTAAAAATGTTCAACAAACAGTGAAAGAGTTGACAAAGTTAGTGCCCCCTTATATTTTCTCAAACGTCAGACTTCACAATGCATAACAATATGCATTTTTTTTCTTCAAAAGTGGTTTGTACTGTACGAAAAAAAGCATTTGTACTGGTTATTTGTCAACTATCCAAATATCAAACTAAAATATTACATTTAAAGTGTTTTTATCACCGTTTGTAAACTACATTGGCACAGTTATGAGAACCAAGACGCTGCGCATAACTTTTCTGAGATTTTTCCATCTCCATGTCCCTTTAGGGGATCCGTAGAGCACTAGTTTTCATCTAAAAAAATTGTGTATCTGGATCAGGGCGATCCAATCCAATTTCGCTTTAAAAAAATGGCAAAAAAGTAAGATAGGTTGCCTGATCCTGGATAGCAAAACATGGGTAATGTTTTGATGTTTCATCATTTTGATCCAGATAAAAAATTTTGAACAACTGGCCCCTGTTTCACAAACAGGGCTTAGATTAAACCAGGATAGCTTTTATAAACATGCCTTGGATAAAATAATTACTGGTGTGCATCTTGAGACAAAGCAATGGCAAAACATATTTTAAGATACGCATGTGCAAAATTGCTTCCAGTTAAAACAGCTCAAACATACATTTTATCTTAAGCCTTGTCTGTGAAACCGGGGGAATGAACTAAGGAAAACTAAGGCTTTTATCCATGTGGAGAAATTAGTAGTTAGTAGAAACAGAGCATACATGTGACGCATATCTTGTGTCCTGTAATATAAATCATTGTTGTATTATTTATCATGTCAACTTTTTGCTAAAATTACTATCACTGTTACGTCTAAATGTAATATATTACGTAAAAATGTTGCTTTTTTCAAGGTCGTATTGCACGAACATACAGTGAAAAGTGTCTGGATATCCTGACTGGGCTACTGGCATTGAAACAAGATCACATCACATCAGGTATGAGAGAAAGCTGAGCCACCTGTGCACGCTTCTGGGATTTTATATCTTGTAGTTAATGAGTAAAGGAGATGGTTTACCTAAGGTTTTTTTCACCTTAAAGGAAGTACTGTGATTTTTACACTGTTTGCTTTCCACAAACCTTTTAACAGGCGCTTTCTCCAGCCTGGATAAAAGCTTTGTTTGCTAACAGGCATTATCAGTTCACAGAATCAACCCGTTTTCCTGTTGTACATCTAATCTGTCGCTTTCTGCTTCCCTGTGTGTCTCTGTTTAGCCGTGATCCAGACGTTCAGGGATTTGGTGTGGTTCTGTCCTCAGAGCACAGCCGCTGTTTGTCAGACTGTTGAGGCCTGTGTTGACAGTCCTCAAGATAGTGAGGTGAGATCATTCATGTGCTTTCTATTTTGATCAGACACAACAAGCTGAGCACTTTTTGCTGCTTTTTTTCTTTACAGTCCCATCCAACTTATCCATAACAAAATGGGAAAAATTATAGCTTTGTAAAGAGAAATACATACATTGGCAATTTATATTCGTCTGCTAATATAATTTCAAGCATTTCAGCATAAGCTCATGAGAAACACAAATTCAGTCAAGTGGGTCCAAATCTTTCAAACTGACTTTCTATTCATCGAAGAATACTGAGAAAAAAGTAGTAGTTTCCACAAAAATATCAAGCATCACAACTGTTTTCAACATTGATAATAATCATAAATGTTTCTTGAGCATCAAATCATCATATTAGAATGATTTCTGAAGGATCATGTGACGCCGAAGTAATGATGCTGAAAATTCAGCTCTGATCACAGGAAGAAATTACATTTACAATAGAAAACAGTTTTTAAAATTGCAGTAATATTTCACAATATTACTGTTTTTACTGTATCTTTGATCAAATAAATGCAGCCTTGGTGAGCAGAAGAGACATCTTTCAAAAACATGTACAAAACCCAAACTTTTTAACAGTAGTGTATGTATTGTTGAACATATGATAAACGTAACAGTTTTGCAATCTTAAATGTGATTTATATGTTATTCTACACTCACCTAAAGGATTATTAGGAACACCTGTTCAATTTCTCATTAATGCAATTATCTAATCAACCAATCACATGGCAGTTGCTTCAATGCATTTAGATTAGATTAGATTAGATTAGATTCAACTTTATTGTCATTACACAAGTACAGGTACGAGGCAACGAAATGCAGTTTGGGTCTAACCAGAAGTGCAATAGCAGCAAGTGCAGGACATGAATATGTACTGAATAAATATAAAGATGGTGTGGTCCTGGTCAAGACAATCTCCTGAACTCCAAACTGAATGTCAGAATGGGAAAGAAAGGTGATTTAAGCAATTTTGAGCGTGGCATGGTTGTTGGTGCCAGACGGGCCGGTCTGAGTATTTCACAATCTGCTCAGTTACTGGGATTTTCACGCACAACCATTTCTAGAGTTTACAAAGAATGGTGTGAAAAGGGAAAAACATCCAGTATGCGGCAGTCCTGTGGGCGAAAATGCCTTGTTGATGCTAGAGGTCAGAGGAGAATGGGCCGACTGATTCAAGCTGATAGAAGAGCAACTTTGACTGAAATAACCACTCGTTACAACCGAGGTATGCAGCAAAGCATTTGTGAAGCCACAACACGCACAACCTTGAGGCGGATGGGCTACAACAGCAGAAGACCCCACCGGGTACCACTCATCTCCACTACAAATAGGAAAAAGAGGCTACAATTTGCACGAGCTCACCAAAATTGGACAGTTGAAGACTGGAAAAATGTTGCCTGGTCTGATGAGTCTCGATTTCTGTTGAGACATTCAGATGGTAGAGTCAGAATTTGGCGTAAACAGAATGAGAACATGGATCCATCATGCCTTGTTACCACTGTGCAGGCTGGTGGTGGTGGTGTAATGGTGTGGGGGATGTTTTCTTGGCACACTTTAGGCCCCTTAGTGCCAATTGGGCATCGTTTAAATGCCACGGCCTACCTGAGCATTGTTTCTGACCATGTCCATCCCTTTATGACCACCATGTACCCATCCTCTGATGGCTACTTCCAGCAGGATAATGCACCATGTCACAAAGCTCCAATCATTTCAAATTGGTTTCTTGAACATGACAATGAGTTCACTGTACTAAAATGGCCCCCACAGTCACCAGATCTCAACCCAATAGAGCATCTTTGGGATGTGGTGGAACGGGAGCTTCGTGCCCTGGATGTGCATCCCACAAATCTCCATCAACTGCAAGATGCTATCCTATCAATATGGGCCAACATTTCTAAAGAATGCTTTCAGCACCTTGTTGAATCAATGCCACGTAGAATTAAGGCAGTTCTGAAGGCGAAAGGGGGTCAAACACAGTATTAGTATGGTGTTCCTAATAATCCTTTAGGTGAGTGTATATTCTTTCTTCCTGAATAATAAATTACCTTTTATCCCTCATATAAAGATTTTAAAATATAGATAGTATAAAGATATTTTAAAGGGGTTAGTTAAAACTATGTTGGGAGCAGAAAGCTCAGTTTTGCTAAACGCTGATTCGATCACATCTGGACTGTGGAAGCATAGTTAATGACCCATAAAATCACATCCGGCTTTTAGACTCTGTACATCATCAAGGCGTATGTCTGGCACAAGGGGCCTTCAGAAAACCATTTTCATTAAACAAAACAAAGTTTGTTTAATGAACTTTTCTGGAGAATAGATGCCTCAAATTAGTTTTACAAAACACTACAAAGCTAAAGACCAACAAGTCTTCTGAATATTCCTTTTAAACTCAGCATGAAACGGAAGTTGTAATAGTTTTTTTCTTCCCTTATTGTGACATACATTGATCAGGCATAACATTATGAAGTGAATAACAATTTATCTCTTCATAACGGCACCTGTGGATGTTACTTTGACACGTACCACCTACCTAAGCATTGTTGCAGACCATGTACACCCTTTAATGGAAACGATATCCCCTGGTGGCTGTAGCCTCTTTCAGCAGGATAATGCACCCTGCCACAAAGCAAAAATGGTTCAGGAATGGTTTGAGGGGCACAACAACGAATTTGAGGTGTTGACTTTGCATCCAAATTCCCCAGATCTCAATTCAGTTGAGCATCTGTGGGATCTGCTGCTAACATCTTGGTGCCAGATACCACAGCACACCTTCAGGGGTCTAGTGGAGTCCATGCCTCGACGGGTCAGGGCTGTTTTGGCAGCGAAAGGTCCAACACAGCATTAGGAAGGTGGTCATAATGTTATGCCTGATCGGTGTATATCTGAGAGAAACGGATTCTTGAACAAGAACAAATGTAGGGTGGGACTTTTTTTATCCATTGGGAATGAATTAGATGGTTGTGTATTGATTGTGAAACAAGTTAGCATTTTAGCACCTCCGGTTCCAAGATCCCAAAGTCAATGGGTTTTTTAATGGATTTTTGGTTAAATGGCTGAAATAAGGTGTGTGGTGAACACAGGCTTAAGACACTTTCACATTTTTTCTATGACATAAAGTACATCAGTATTACCACACTCGTGTTTTGAAAAAGACGGTTGCTAACAAGTGGCTAAATGGGACTACAGAGGCAGTCGAGGAGATTAAACAGGTAAACTCAGTCCGCTTTTACAGCCTTGTTGAGCTTATAATCGCGCTCTTACAAACTATTCTAACTAAACATGTTTTAGTTTTTTTTAACAAAGAATGAAAGTGTTGTCTGAAGCTTAATGGCGGTGATGTAGAAGTTGTGACCGTGGTGTAGTTCGTTTATAGCCTACGTTTAGCTTTTTACTTCTGCCGATTGTATTTAGGCTTCAAAATTCATAAAAGATTTTGTGAAAATTATCTTGATGGACAAAACATGCAAGTGTCATAAACTTTTGTTGATCACAGAGTTAATTTTTTGCTATAATTTTTGTCGAGGAAACCAGTGATGCTAACTTCCGAATGCATGTCATCCTTGCATGACTCTGTTGGTGGATCTCATGTTGAATGACAGGCGCCTGTAAACACGCCATCAGAGAAGAGATGTCGCTGCAAGAGGAAGTTATTTTGATTAAAGATTACGAGGGCACATGAATTTGAAAATAATGATGTGCACAGATAAATAATTTATAATTCATACTGCAATATTCCATAAAATTTAAGAATTGTCCATTTGATTTCATGGTGACTTTAACAGCTGATCAAAACATCCTGAAATAAAAAAAATCATAGTTTTCATTACAAATATATGTCTGAACCTATCAGAGAAGATCAAATCCTTCTGTCGTTTTTCACAGGGGAAACAGGCTCTGTTATGGCTTCTGGGAGAACATGGTGAGCAGATCAGTAGCGCCCCCTATGTTATGGAGGGCTACATAGACGGGCTAAAGACAGAGCTGTCCTCGGCGGTGAAGATGGAGCTGCTGAGCGGCTCAGTGAAGATGTTCCTGTGCCGTCCTGCTGAGACGCAAGACATGCTGGGCCGTCTTTTACATTACTGTATTGGTGTGTAAAGCATGTTTACAGATAATGTAGTCAAATAGAAGCACCACTGGACAAAACTAGTCATGTTTCTCCAGCTGAACACAAAAACTTTTGACTGTAGAAATAGTTATAATCTCTCACTCTCAGTTAAAAAAATGTTTTCTGTTGTAATATATTGTAAAATGTAATTTATTACAGTAATCAAAGTATTCAGTGTCACATGATCCTTCAGAAATCATTCTAATATGATTTGATAATCAAGAAACATTTCTTACTATGAATAAGAATCATTCAGAATGTTTAAAAGAACAGCATTTATTTAATGTAGAAATGTTTGTAACATTGTAAATGTCTTTACTGTCTTTTATTGATCAGTTTAATGCATATTAATTTCTTTAAAAAAATACCACAGCCCTTCCTTGTTCTAGTTTATGTTTTCAGTCTGTATGATTAATCCTGTACTTTTATTTCCTTTGGCACATCAAGAGCTTCTTACTTCTGTGATTCACTTACAATATTTTTTGTCCATTCCCAGAGGAAGAGAGCGACATGTGTGTGCGTGACCGGGCTTTGCTGTACTACAGACTTCTTCAGCGTGGAGTTAAAGAGACAAGGAAATTTGTAACGGGACCCAAATCTGATCCGTCCATGAGCATTCTCACTGGCCGGCAAGAGGAGCCCATTAGTCTGTGGGCCTCTACCTTCAACACACTGGGTCCGCTGTCTGCACGGGATTTAAGCCTTCAAACTGCTGTCATATCAGCCTCTGAGCAGCCGTCCAGCAGTGCAGAAAAGGAGCTGTTGCCAGGTAAAGCAGACATAATTTTGTGTGATTTCTGTGTTTATTTTTCTTAATTAATAATTACATTTTTGGTGCAAGGACTCTCTTGGTATTTCTATTATCATCAACTTAAATATTTTATTTTTTTAAAGAAGACCTATTATGCTTTTTTTTACATTTACAACTTTCTTTAGTGTGTAATGTTGCTGTTTGAGCATGAGAAAGATGTGCAAAGTGCAAAGTTCCAAAGCACTGAGTCCACTCCAAAGGCAGTTATTCTCTTTATCAGTTTCTGAACTCCCTGAAACGCCTTGATTGTAGTCATGTTTTTTCTTCCAGGAACGTACATGTCACAATATTTCTCATTTAGATAATTCCCACCCAAAGCATATGCAAAATAAAGGGGTGTGGCCTGGTTGAGTTAGTTAGTAGTGTGTTAGTCTCGCGTAGCCAGACCTTCAGACTCACGGCAGAAGGTCTAGACTCTTTCACAGTTTTCATTGGTCAAGAACCGCCCAAGAGGATGTTTGACTGACATGTAACGCAACCAATCACAGTTCGCGTCATGTTTAGGGCCATGAAAATGTAAAGTCATTGTCCCTGCAATAACAGACCGGCATGTGTCTATAAATTATTCATTCAAGAACGTTGTGCAAGTTTACAGCAACAATGGAGCTGCGAACTTCACATACTTTTGAAAATCTAGCGTTTAGTTGATCCTGGCAAGCGCTCATTGTCACAGTTGTAAACACAACGGCGTGACTCCAAACTCCCTTCCACGAGGCAGACCGCTAAAGAACGCAACACACACGTCTCGCGGACATCCTGTAGAATTCAACCAATCAGATGACGACTTTGAAACTCCTGAAGTGTTTCCAGATAAGTGTGCCATATGCGTCAGACGTTCAGCCAACGCTCCGTGGACATGACGTCTGAGACTGATGGTGCGTTCACACCAGACGTGAATGAAGCGTTAAGCGTGAGTGATTTACATGTTAAGTCATTACAAAGACGCGAATAGACATTCTGCGGCGCGATCCACGCGAATAACACGGCGCAAATTGAGCATTTCGGGCTGATGTAAGTTCAAGTGTTCGTTTTTTAAAATAAGTTCGGTTTTAGTTAATTATTTGATGCTATAAAAACGGGGGTGTGACGTCATGATTGACAGCTTCTCTAAACGAAGTTGTCACTGAGGCACCAACAGACTTTTTTCTGGATTTTTGGAAGGAGATTAGAGCTTTAGCTTTAATTTCTACATTTCCATAACTGTTTATTTCACACCAACATAATGAGTTGTCCTGCAGGAGTGTGGATGGGGTTTTGGTATTGCGGCTCTACTTCCTGCTCTTTACTACGTAGACTTAGGTCCCGAGGTCACTACTGCAGGTCCCAAATCAGTGCAAGATATCAGCGCCATATTCAGACATTGGCGGCTTCAATTTTCTACAATGGAAGTTAGTAAAGGGGCGTCGTCCATCTTTTTTTACAGTCGAAAAATATGTATGGTTGTATGGTATGGTTGAAACTCGCAATTATGGCAGGGGCGGGACATTTCCCAGACACGTTCAGAGCAACTGACCAATCATAACACACTGGTCCAGCTGACCAATCAGAGCACATTGTGCTTTTCAGAAGGAGGGGCTTCATAGAGACAGGAACTAAACAGAGCTTTACTGACAGATTGGGAAGAGAGGAGCTGCAACAATGGAGAATATGGGAAAATTTGTTTTTTGAACATTCAAGCATGGAAACCTATACTAGTAGAGCCCAAAAACAAAATTAAGACTTCGTAGGGTATAATATTGCCTCTTTAATTTTAATTATTTTAATTAAATTATTTTTACATGATTTTAGTGTAATTAAATGATAATATTTTACATTTAATTACATTTTTTTTTATAATGAATTGATTAATAATACAACATCATATAACTGTCTCGCCCTACCTGTGTTTATCTGAATAACAGGAAGTAAAGATGTAACCCTCTCCAGCCCAGAAGAGGAGATTAGTCTATCTCTGGGTCCTCCTCTATCCCATGAGACCTTTGAGAAAATGTGGCTGGACTTGGAGATTCTCCACAGGCAAACTCTGGGTTTTCCTCGACCCAAAACCGCTCCAGATACTTTACAGGCTGCCTTACAGCTGGTGAAGATCCAGACTCTGGCCTTCACACCGGGCGACAGTGTGCCTTGGAAGGCCTACCTTTACACAAGGGGCACTGGGACCCTGATCCTCGCTGAACTGTTGCAGGAAGACCCAGAGGCCCCTGGCAGCGAAGGAAGCTTGGTGGTATCTGTTAAACAGCAGCCTGGAAACCAACATACCATTAGAGGTTTTGTTTCAATAATCAAGAGTGTGTTGCAGACTCTTAATGTTGATCGTTTATGAAAACTATTGAACTATTACCACTTTGTGGACAATGTACAATATACAGTACCTAAGCAGTACCTTCTACACAAATCATCTAATGGTCTTTCTAAACAAACAAAAAAACTACAATAAAATAGTAATAAAATACCTCTGAATTATTTAAGTTGGTTCCCCTGCGGAACTGTGTACATAATATTTTGTGTTATCAGACAAGTCAAACATTATAAATTTGTGTTATTCTTATCTCAACAGCTGTCTTTTCTTGCAACTAGTTACATCATTTTATCTCTATCTAATGTGTACTGTAACATTTATG
This sequence comes from Rhinogobio ventralis, assembly GCA_039654625.1. Taxonomy (NCBI): domain Eukaryota; kingdom Metazoa; phylum Chordata; class Actinopteri; order Cypriniformes; family Gobionidae; genus Rhinogobio; species Rhinogobio ventralis. Next base: position 27,998,601 of record CM077203.1, on the reverse strand, counting down.
TTTTTAGTTTATATTTATTAGCACTACCAATTTTTAGAAAATCTGTGGGTCATTATATAAAACAGGTGCCTTTTGTGTCCGGCATTAATATATATACAGTGTATATATATATATATGTGTATGTGTGTATATATATATATATATATATACACTGTCAAAAATACAACTCACAAAAATGTAGACTAATGATTATGTTTTAGTTAACTGGACAATTAAATGCAAAACAGTTTGCTTAACCAGTGAAAAGAAGTTGGTTCAACAATCGTTGGACCAACCTAGTATTTAATTGTAAATTTGATTTGTAAATTTAACAATGCATTCTGGGTGCATCATGCAAAACTCATCAATGGCTCCCAGAATGCATTGCGGCATGAAGCATGTCACCATTGTTGAGATTCATAGGCTGATTCTTGATGTCTGTGGGAGTAAATCTCACAGGAGTTCAAAGTGCTAAGTGTACAATCTGTTTTAAACCTTATTCAGCTTTTCTGATTAAAACCGTGCTGGATATTTTCTAGAATCACAATAAAACAAAAAAAGTTAATAGTATATTGCTCATATTAAACTCAGTCATAAAATCAGTGAATTAAGCCACTACACAATGACTATATATACACTCACCTAAAGGATTATTAGGAACACCTGTTCAATTTCTCATTAATGCAATTATCTAATCAACCAATCACATGGCAGTTGCTTCAATGCATTTAGGGGTGTGGTCCTGGTCAAGACAATCTCCTGAACTCCAAACTGAATGTCAGAATGGGAAAGAAAGGTGATTTAAGCAATTTTGAGCGTGGCATGGTTGTTGGTGCCAGACGGGCCGGTCTGAGTATTTCACAATCTGCTCAGTTACTGGGATTTTCACGCACAACCATTTCTAGAGTTTACAAAGAATGGTGTGAAAAGGGAAAAACATCCAGTATGCGGCAGTCCTGTGGGCGAAAATGCCTTGTTGATGCTAGAGGTCAGAGGAGAATGGGCCGACTGATTCAAGCTGATAGAAGAGCAACTTTGACTGAAATAACCACTCGTTACAACCGAGGTATGCAGCAAAGCATCTGTGAAGCCACAACACGCACAACCTTGAGGCGGATGGGCTACAACAGCAGAAGACCCCACCGGGTACCACTCATCTCCACTACAAATAGGAAAAAGAGGCTACAATTTGCACGAGCTCACCAAAATTGGACAGTTGAAGACTGGAAAAATGTTGCCTGGTCTGATGAGTCTCGATTTCTGTTGAGACATTCAGATGGTAGAGTCAGAATTTGGTGTAAACAGAATGAGAACATGGATCCATCATGCCTTGTTACCACTGTGCAGGCTGGTGGTGGTGGTGTAATGGTGTGGGGGATGTTTTCTTGGCACACTTTAGGCCCCTTAGTGCCAATTGGGCATCGTTTAAATGCCACGGCCTACCTGAGCATTGTTTCTGACCATGTCCATCCCTTTATGACCACCATGTACCCATCCTCTGATGGCTACTTCCAGCAGGATAATGCACCATGTCACAAAGCTCGAATCATTTCAAATTGGTTTCTTGAACATGACAATGAGTTCACTGTACTAAAATGGCCCCCACAGTCACCAGATCTCAACCCAATAGAGCATCTTTGGGATGTGGTGGAACGGGAGCTTCGTGCCCTGGATGTGCATCCCACAAATCTCCATCAACTGCAAGATGCTATCCTATCAATATGGGCCAACATTTCTAAAGAATGCTTTTAGCACCTTGTTGAATCAATGCCACGTAGAATTAAGGCAGTTCTGAAGGCGAAAGGGGGTCAAACACAGTATTAGTATGGTGTTCCTAATAATCCTTTAGGTGAGTGTATATATGTGTGTGTGTGTGTGTATACATATGCTTATTAGGTGAAGCAAATATCATTGATAATCCCCTAACATCCTATCATGGCCACATATTAAGGTCTGAATAGGTTAGATGGTAAGCAAACAATCAGTTATTGTAACCAACGCGTTGGATGCAGGAGAAATGGGCAGGGATAAAGATCTTGGTGACTTTGACAAGGGCCAGATTGTTACGGCAGTGCGACTGGGTCAGAGTATCTCTGAAACGACAAGGCTTGTGAGTTTCTCCCTGTCAGCAGTGGTGAAAATTTACCAACAGTGTCTGAGGAGGGACAGACCTCAAACCGGCTACAGGGTGTTGGGTGCCCAAGGCTCCTCGATGCACGAGGGCAGCAAAGGCTATCCCGTCTGGTCCAAGCCAACAGAAGCACAACATTTTAATGATGGTTTTGGGAGGAATGTGTCACAACACACAGTGCATTGCACTTTGCAGCTTATGGGGCTGTGTAGTTGCAGACCCGTCACAGTGCCTATGATGATGCCTGTCCACTGTCAAAATCACCTATGGGCATGTGTCTGAACTAGACTTTGGAGCAGTGGAAGAAGGTCACCTGGTCTGATGAGTCCCGTTTTATTTTACATCACGTGGACGGCTGTGTACATGTGCACCGTTTACCTGGGGAACACATGGCACCAGGATCACTGTGGAACGACAGGCTGGTGGAGGGAGTGTGATGCTCTGGGCAACGTTCTGCTGGGAAACCCTGGGTCCGGCCATTCATGTGGACATCAATTTGACACATGCTACCTACCTAAACATGGTTGAAGACCAGGTACACCCCTTCATGACAATAGTGTTCCCTGGTGGAGCAGGATAAAGCACCCTGACACACTGCACACATTGTTCAGGAATGGTTTGAGGAATATGATGAAGAGTTCAAGGTGTTGCCCTGGCCCCCCAATTTCCCAGATCTCAATCCAGTTGACTCTATACACGATGTGATTGGCCTGACTAGAGTTTGGTTTTTCAAGCTCGCAAGCAAACGGAGAGTTGCTTGATGACCCTGGCTGCAAATTACATTTGCTGCCGCTAGGGTGCATCAAGATTTCTAGGCTACATCATGGCATTATCCCTGGATAACTTTCGATTCAAGTTAGTTTTGTTTACATTTGATGCACTTACGCGCCGATTGCCAACAAAACACAGATAATTTGATGCGGTTTCACTCACCGCCAGCGGTTTCCACTCATGACCAGGAACAAACAAACACACTTGCAGAACTGTTGCTCTGTTGAAAAACAAACTGCATCTACTGTTTCCTTAACGCTGGGTTATTTGGGAAGCTGAACAAGGTTATCTTTCCCTCACAACCAAAAACACACTTCTATTTTGTAGTCTACATATGAAGCTCAGTGATGGGCATGCTCTTGCTCTCACTCTGGCTGATGTGCGCACATGCTCATACAAGGAATTCCGCCCTTTATGAAGTCATACAGGGCCATAGTCGGAAAAGAATTCCGAAACTTATTCGAATCCTGAAGGAGTGTATTTGGCACAAAAGTAGGCCTACTCCATCGTACGTCCAACATGTTTTTTTTATTTTGGCCATGTTTAGCATGAGAATCCAACTCTTTAACAGTGTAACTAAGTCAGAATGCATGAAATAGCATTAGACACCCCCCGTTAAGCACCGTTCCGGCTCTAATTGCACAATGCGATCAAGTGTGAGCGGCCACCACGTGAAAATGAAACCGAAAACAAAGCAGGAGAGAGAGATCCAACCCCTGATAACTACTATATCACAAAGAGAAACACAATGTCTGAGTCCTGTATTGACAACCTGCCATTGCTAATACAATATATGTGGCTCATGTACATTTCAGAAAACTCATTGCTCACAAATACATGCAAAATACATTGCATAACCATGCCACGACGTGCCAGACTAAAAACCTTAATGCCTCATAGCTAGCAGTTTAGCCATTTGTGAAACTAATATTGGTTATACAGTGCATCCAGAAAGTATTCACAGCGCTTCACTTTTTCCACATATTGTTATCTTTACAGCCTTATTCCAAAATGGATCAAATTCATGTTTTTTTCACAATACCCCATAATGACAACATGAAAGAAGTTTGTTTGAAATCTTTGCAAATTTATTTAAAAAAAAAAGAAAGAAAAAAAAAAAAAAAAAAAAAATTACATGTACTAGTAGTATTCACAGCCTTTGCTCAATACTTTGTTGAAGCACCTTTGGCACCAATTACAGCCTCAAGTCTTTTTGAGTATGATGCTACAAGCTTGGCACACCTATTTTTGGGCAGTTTCTCCCATTTGTCACGGAAGGTGTGGTTGAAAAGGGAGCAAGGACTCAGGTGCAAGAAGAAATGGGTATTTATTGAAAAAATAAAAATAAACACAAAACAAAACCCACGAGGGGGAAAATCAAACATAACAAAAACAAACTACCAGGGTCGGGAACAAGAAACATGAAACCAGGAGACGTACCATGAAAGCAAACATTAAACAACGATCCAGCCCAGGACTGCAAACACAAGGAGATTATAAAGAGTACAAACAAGGCAGGTAATGAGGGAGAACAGGTGGGGCAAATCAAACACTAATCAGATAACAAGAAGGGCGGGGTCCAGACAGAAGACGAGCACATGGCCCAGATACAAACCAAAACACCACATGTGCAAAACAAGACAGGACAGACATGCGACACCATTCTTCTTTGCAGGACCTCTCCGGCTCCATCAGGTTGGATGGGGAGAATTGGTGCACAGCCATTTTCAGATCTCTCCAGAGATGTTCAATCGGGTTCAAGTCTGGGCTCTTGCTGTGCCACTCAAGGACATTTACAAAGTCGTCTTGTAGCCACTCCTTTGTTATCTTGGCTGTGTGCTTAGGGTCATTGTCCTGTTGGAAGAGGAATCTTCGCCCCAGTCTGAGGTCCAGAGCGCTCTGGAGCAGGTTTTCTCCCCACATCCCCACAGCATGATGCTGATGATATTGGCCAGGTGATGTGCGGTGCCTGGTATCCTCCAGCCATAACGCTTGCCATTCAGGCCAAAGAGTTTCATCAGACCAGAGAATTTTGAGAGTCCTTCAGGTGCCTTTTGGCAAACTCCAGACAGCCTTTTACTGAGGAGTGGCTTCCATCTGGCCACTCTACCATACAGGCCTGATGGGTGGAGTGCTGCAGAGATGGTTGTTCTTCTGGAAGGTTCTCCTCTCTCCACAGAGAAACGCTGGAGCTCTGTCAGAGTGACCATCAGGTTCTTGGTCACCTCCCTGACTAAGGCCCTTCTCCCCCGATCGCTCAATTTGGCCGGATGGCCAGCTCTAGTAAGAGCCCTGGTGGTTCCAAACTTCTTCCATTTATGGATGATGGAGGCCACTGTGCTCATTGGGACCTTCAATGCTGCAGAAATGTTTTTGTACCCTTCCCCAGATCTGTGCCTTGATACAATCCTGTCTCTGAGGTCTACAGACAATTCCTTCAACTTCATGGCTTGGTTTGTGCTCTGACATGCACCGTTAACTGTGGGACCTTATATAGACAGGTGTGTGCCTTTTTCAAATCATGCCCAATCAACTGAATTTACCACAGGTGGACTCCAATCAAGTTGTAGAAACATCTCAAGGATGATCAGTGGAAACAGGATGCACCTGAGCTCTATTTTGAGTGTCATGGCAAAGGCTGTGAATATTTATGTACATGATTTTTTTTTCCGGTTTTCATTTCATAAATTTGCAAAGATTTCAAACAAACTTATTTCATGTTGTCATTATGGGGTATTGTTTGTAGAATTGAGGGGGAAAATAAGATTTTAATCCATTTTGGAATAAGGCTGTAACATAACAAAATGTGGAAAAAGTGAAATGCTGTGGATACTTTCCAGATGCACTGTATAACATAAAAAGGGCACTGCTAGTTGAAATCCAGATATTGGCGCGAAGAAGAAGGTAACATTAGACGTGATCTAACTCAAGAGGCGAATTAGCATATTATTATTAATATTAGAATACAGTTATAATGCATGACAAAACAAATCACATTTAAAATAAATATTGCTGAATTGTTAAACGTTCGAAAATGGTATTATTAAAAAAATTATGTATTTCCCCGGATCTGACTGGGTGCGCAAGATAGGCCCACCTGTAGCTCCGCCCCTGATCACATGCATACAAATATAAGATAAAGTAGAAGTAAACATGCAGAACACAATGTGCTTTTAAGGGATGTTTTTTTTGATTGTGGTTTCACTAAAGTGAAGTGCTGAAATGAAGTGCGTCTTCATTTTTTCAACACAAATTTACACAATGTAGGCTAACAAATTTTCAAATTTTATTTTGTTGTTGAGCACTATTGTGTGTGTATACTGTATGTATATATACATGCAGAGTAGAATGTGGTTTTAAAGGATGGTTTCCTTTTTTTCTTGTGGTTTCACAAAGTCTTCAACACAAATTTACAGCAACACAATGTAACCAAACTATTCTTTCTATTGATGTATTTATCTACATACCTCCTGAGAGACAGCGGGGATGTAATTGTAATTAAAGGAAATCTACACAACAAACCGCTTGAAACTTGATTGACTCGTGACACCATTCATTTTCATCACTACCAATGTTTAACAAGGAAATGGCTTCTGACACAATATCTGAACTACCTGACAGTTATTTCATCCAACCTTTGCCCGGTTAACATGTGAACGACCATCACTCCTCATGACAGCAGCGCTTGAGCAGTCCATCATTTGGATAAAAGCAGAACACGCTCCTCAGGAGGGAATAAAGACGTCCGTATTAAAGACGAAGAGCAACCCAAGGACACTAGGAAGTGATCTAACTGCGGACAGAGACACGCGTTTTCTCTAACGGTATAAAAAATATTACTTTGAATGTTTTGAAGGAACTTTTACTGCTGCGCAAAAGGTTATATGTGATATAAAGGTAAGTGCACGGCTTTAATACACTTGTTTGAACTTTGTGTCAAAACGACACTGCTCAACTACACAATATTTTAGAAATACAGGCGTTTTCGAACTTTCGAATAGATTTTTGCCATCGTGGGTGAGTCTAGAACGTTCGAATGGAAAATTGGGCATCATTATTTTTTAATAACATCGTACTTGTACTCCGAATGAAAAATTCGTTCATTTTCTTTGTTTATAAGAAGAAGACCGATTCAACCCTATATAAAATGGGAGATTGTTTGTACTGTTATAGCCTAAATATAATAATAATAATGATAATGCAACTGTGTGTGTGTGTGTGTGCGCGCGCGCGCGCATGTTTTTCTATCCCGGTGGGGACTTCAACCTGAAATCACACTGACTCATGGGATCCTACATAAGGATGGTCAGGTTAGACTGTTCCTTTCACCTATATGCCCAGTAAAACCGGATTATAAGCAAAACAACTACCAACTTGTTTGAATTGCAAATGTAGTTCTAAGGAGTGCATTGTCATTGTCAGTGAGCACAGGCTAACACACATACAGTGTCTATTACCTAAAACCTGTTAAAACCTCTTTGTACTCTCTTCATTTTCTTTAAGCTGTATAGGATAAGCAACAAACAATTGTTTCAGTAACCAGGTGTGCTGGTTCATCCAGTGCAAAGTTCACCTTTGCTGATGAGGAAACATTCAGCCATTGTTTAAAGAAAGGTCAAACATGTAAACATGCAGTTATAACACATAATGGCAAATCCTTTTTCTATTAAACATTTAAGGCTTCCTTTACAACACAACCAGTTCTCTATCACTTTTTAGGCTTGTTTTTATATACAGTATATACTTTTTCTTTTAGAACCACTGTAAATTAGGGTTTACAAACTATAATCAGCCTAAGGGTGTGATTTTGATATGTTTATGGAGCACATAGGAATGAGTCATTAAAAAATGCCACAGTTTAGAATTTTTTATAGTTTAAATTACCTTTCAGACTCGCAAGGACAATGAATTATTACCGCGTATACACTACCTGAAATACTGAAAAGCAAATGTGACACGCTGCCAGTTTGTAAACACACACACACACACACACACACGTTTACAGTAAATCATTTTTAATGAAAGCCTATGGGGCAAGACATTCCAACATTCTGGAAATGTGCAGCTTATATATTTTTTTATCATATTCTCCTATTAACTGTTATTTAAGCAGTACATTTGTCTAAGTAGTCCTTTTAGTGATATTACTTATTTAAGCAGACTTTTTGCTTTGCTGTGGCATAGACGGAATAGGCAAATGCTAGGGGCCGACACCCATCAATGAATCACCCAAATTAGTTTTTTTTAATTAATATATTACAAAAAATCGAAAAACTGCACTAAAATATAGGCTAACTACATTGCTTAGTTGTTCGACTTACCCCAGTCCGACGCATTAATCCTCCCCCGCCCAACCGCACACAATCACAGACATCAGTTTCCTGATTGTGACGGATAGCCAAAGAATATACATGATAACACATGATAAACTAGAATTATAGCCTGCCATAGATATCAAATTGCATAGAAAGCATAGCCATAGATAGCATACAAAAGTTAAAAAGACCAAAGCCCTCTGGTGCCCATGGTAGAATCCCGAGGTAATGGGATGTAATGAATAAACAGTTTATCTAGTTGTTAGTAACGTTTGTTAATTTGAAAGCTATCTATAATCTAGCCAGAGTTAACGTCAGTCATTTTTACCCTAAAATAACAACATTTTATGTGAAATTTCTTTTAAAAAACTACATTTCTTAGTTATTCATGGTATAACATGAAAAATGGAAACACTTTTAAAATTAATTTAGAAAATTAAGCCGAATGCTAGAGAAGTGTCCAATGAATACATGTTTGCACGAATGCTAGATGTAATTATTAATTGCTTTGCTATTTGAGTGCAGGATGTAATATGGCTTAGGTGCTATTTAGATCACCATCATCAGCTTTTTTTAATAATATAATGTAACACCCAGTGGTCTCTCACTCTCCAGTATACAGTATGCAGTTTCTGTGTAAGTGTATAAACACAATGATCAGTGGCTGATGCAAGAAGCACGAGGTAAAATCTTGCCTAGGGCAAATTGGTCTGGGCCGGCCCTGATTACAGAAAGAGCCTACACTACAGTAATTCCTGGGGGTGTTTTTTTTTCTTTTCTTTCTTTTTTCATGTAAACATGTTTTTGTTGTGTCATGGGGAAGTTAGCAGGTTTCTGGATTAAGGATTGGATGTAAGATTAGTAAACTATTCTGTCACTATATAAGTTTTGAATATGAATATGTGTTATGTTCCTTAGCACAGTTTATTACTGAAAAGGGAAAATGTCAGATTCATGGAAACCAACCAAGAACCTCAGAATTCTGGATTCTAATAAAGTTGAAATCAAAAATTGTTGACTCCAAACATGTTATGCTATATGCAATATAATATCACAGCCCAACATTTTTGAAAACAATTCTGCTGATTTGCAAACAAAGCCTAATATTACATCATTTGATGGTGCTGAGTTCAAAAATAAAAAAATAAAAACTTTCCATCAAGTAGTTTTTTCTTCACAAAATATGAATTTTCAAATGATATATATGCATTAGCTTTAATGCATAATAAAAGTGGGTTTTAATGACAAAAAGAAGTTTTGAAAATGTATTATTTAACACGCCATTTCATTTATTTCACAATCACTCTTTACAGAAAATGCATGTGTCAAAAAATGCATTTAATCTCAAAGAACTTTACATAAACATGGTTTATAAATAATTATTCACAATCTGTAATTTTCTGATGCTGTTTAGATGAAGTAAAACAGCCACATATGTAGCATGATCAAAAAAAAGTAATGTATTATTCCTTTAAAAAGTAACCAATTGCGTTACATTAGCCCTGTTTCCACTGAAATTACCCAGAGCAGTTTGTCCCAGGAACTTTTTTCCCCCAGACCTGTTGCTGTCTGCGTTTCCATCGTGGTTAAAAGCACCGTGAAGACAAGTCCAGTTTCATAGGACTGCACCCGACTTTCCAGTTCCCGCTGGATTTCGTCCTCTGCATATAAGCTTAATAAAGCCTGAACCTCGTCGTCGGCTATCTGTCATATTTTTTAAACTTCATTGTTGATTTGAATAGCAAACAACTATTACTGCACGCACCGCAACAGACTTTTAAAAATGGTGGTTGAAATAAAATGCTGCTTGGAGTCAACCAATAAAATGCTGCGTGAAGTGAACTCAACCAATCAGCATGTTCAGCGCCCAAGTCCCACCCCCGAAAGTTCCTGAACTTTGAAAAAGTACTACCTTGCGAGCAGGGACGTTTTGAGGGGGAAATATTTACCCGGAACTTCATTTAGGCCCTGATCCCTATAGTCAAAACACGCCGAGTACCACCCCAAAGTCCCTAGCTCCTGGGGAAAGTTCCTGCAGTTGAAACGCGGCTTTAGTTCCCATTCAGTCGGTCACTTCTGACGCCACATCGGGAAGACCGACGAATAGGAATAGGAATCCTATTTGTCAGTCTTCCCGACGTGGCATCTCCGTTCCCTCCTTCAGGCAACGAGGGTTACATACGTAACCGAGACGTTAGTTTTTATAGAAAGTAATGCATTACATTACGATTTTCAATACTTTTTGTCATTTGGGCTGGGTTTGCTTGTTTGTTTTTTTAATCAAAAATGTCGCTAAATGGGAAAACAAAGTAACTTGTGTTACTTCTTTAAAAAAGTAACTCAGATGTTTTGTTGTAAATTTTAAAATAATGCGTTACTTTACTAGTTACTTGAAAAGTAATCTGATTACGTAACTCGCATTATGCGTTACCCCAACACTTCAGCAAACATCTTGGTCATGTTTGCATTTTCTTCTGTCACTGGCCATAATTCTAACCTTGAAATCAGGATTAGGCTTAAAACAATGTCATACATGTGAAAATCGGCTGAGAATTGAACAAATAATTGTAATTTAGATCAGAGTAAGATAGGAATCTTGTCTTTGTGGCAGTTTTTTGGTGTTTAAGGGATGAATTTTTCACCTTACAAATGGTTGTCGAAAGAAAACATACTATGAAATGCCCATCATATTTTGTGGGAAAGTGTGATGTGTGCTATTTTTGGAATCAGCACCCCAAATTTAGTTAGAAATAAGTGTTGCATTTTATTCAGCAAATATGATGCTGTGCGATGTAATAGGCCTATATATTTTCATGTTCACAGATATATTAATCTATTGTTACATTGTCCTTGCAGCTTTTCCCTGCCCTCTGTTTGCTCTTCTAAATGATAGTGTGTCAGCTGAATGGTTCATAATCAGCCATTAATTATTCAAACTGGGTCATGTGAATAATTGAACAATGCAGCTACTGATGAAAGACAATCAAACATATTGGAAAAACAGCATTTGGAGCTAAAAGTGACACAAGTAAGACTTATAATGTGTGTTTATTGTTGGTGGTACAGTATTTAAGTGCATATGTGTCTTAACAGAAGAAGGTGGGTGATGAGATGCCATCTGAAAAAATTTGTCCTGGTCGGAGCTGGTCTTTTCATTTTGACCAGTGTCTACATCTACATGCAGAGAGCAGAACCAGGACACCTCAAGGTAACAGAGGTATAAGCTTGTGCTAATAGCATAATTAATAAAAATACTAATGCTGCGTCCCAATTCGCCTACTTATACTACGCCCTAATACCTACTTATACTATGTGTGTAGCAGAAGAGTAGACAAGCTTTGGGACATACTATCACTTACAATACAATTGCTTTGCTTTCTGTCGCATCCCGTCACCGTAAACTGGCCTGTCAATCATCTTGTCACAGTTAAAATTCTCCACATTTCATTTAATTTCCTACCGTATCGGAGAGAAATGCAGTAGCACATTGATCTGACAGTTGTGGGACTTTCATGTGGAGAACTCTTCTCAAATGCACAACGATGTATTTTTAAAGTTAACGGCCAAACGGATCTTAAAAGTCCACATTGTTATTGCAGAGGAAATATAACACGGATAACATTAAATCAATATTTTTCATCAGGTTAAACTAAATATTAATCACTCAAAACCTCTCACCGTTGGTCACGCACGCATATCCACCATGTTTTGTTGTTTTTACTTGTGTTTGTAGTTCTGAACCGAATCCTCCTCCAAAGCGCAATGGGTTGTGGGCAATATTAGCCGTTATAGTAGACCATCCGGGGACTTTTGACATACACTTTTCAACATGCTATGCTTTGGGACAGACTTATTCTAATCTCACATACTATTTAGGATGGATAGTATGGACATTGGGACGCAGGGTAAGACTCAAACAGGTTTGAAATGACATGAGGGTGGAGTATCACTATAAGACATCCACTTAATCTTGAACAGTTGATTCTGTTGTTTTGTCTTTAGATTATAGTTGTGTCCCAAATGAGACACTATACACTTATACTAGGCACTACGCACTGCGACAGTTGAGTGCATTAAGTCCAACCGTTTTTTCGGTTAATGTAATGCATCATCTGTGTCACAGATCTGTGAGAGATAGGACTCAAGCGAAGAACGAGTTTCACAAGTTTTAATAACAAAACAGACAAGATGGCTGAGGTAGAGGTGAACAGTCCAACAGTAGGCAGGGAGCAAGCTGAGAGAGAGCCCAAGGTGAGAACAGGCTGGAATTCTGTGGTAGATGTGAAGCACGAGGCCGATGGAAGCAGTGAGAGCCAGATAGGATCACACAGCACATGCTGACAGACACTGCACCGGTCTTGCTGCTTGGCAGAGAGAGGAAGCAGCCAGATAAGCTCAGCTTTCAGGACAGGTTATGGCACTATCTTCAACTAGAACAATGAACAAGGAAGTACACGATAGCACAACGAGGGAAGGAGAGGGAGTTGAGAACATGAGGAATAGGTGTGCACAGTCAGACAAATGAGGACTTAAAGGGATAGTTCACCCAAAAATTAAAGTTCTGTCATTAATTACTCGCCTTCATGTCGTTCCAAACCCGTAAGACCTTCGTTCATCTTCGCAACACAAATGAAGATATTTCTGATGAAATCCGAGAGCTCTCTGATCCCACCATAGACAGCAATTTAATTAACACTTTCAAGGCCCAGAAAGGTAGGAAAGACATTGTTAAAATAGTCCATGTGACTCCAGTGTTCAACCTTAATGTTATGAAGCGACGAGTATATTTTTTGTGCGCAAAAACAAACAAAAATAACAACTTTATTCAACAATTTCTTCTAGTCTGTGTCAGACTCTTACACTGCTGACGTGGTGTAAACAGTGCAAGCACTTCTAGAATGCCGGCTTACCATTGGCTAACGCTGTTAACATGAGCACCACGACGCATGCGCACGAGTCGTTCCGCCGTAGAACTCGTCAACAGTGTAAGAGTGTAAGAGTCTGACACAGGCTAGAAGAAACTGTTGAATAAAGTTGTTATTTTTGTTTGTTTTTGCGCACAATAAGTATTCTCGTCGCTTCATAACATTAAGGCTGAACCTCTGGAGTCACATGACTATTTTAACAATGTCTTTACTACCTTTCTGGCCCTTGAAAGTGTTAATAACATTGCTGTCTATGTGGGGTTCAGAGAGCTCTCGGATTTCATCAGAAATATCTTCATTTGTGTTCTGAAGATGAGCGAAGGTCTTACGGGTTTGGAACGACATGAGGGTGCAGTTCAATTTCCTTCCATTGCAGGTCAGACTTGTTTCCTGTACATTTGAGTCATAGCCTCTTTTGAGGCATCTCTCACAACAAAATGTTTCCTAGGTGATATATATATATTTTGTTGTGAGAGATGCTTCAAAAGAGGCTATGACTCAAATATACAATAAATATACGAGTATATTTATATGTATATTTGAAAGCATTGTGATATGCTGAATGCTGAAGGGCAGTTTAACAAGAGTATCAAATTGGAATCAAGCATATTGTGAAGACTGTAACTGTGACCCCCAAAAACGATATGGAAACTTTGACACAATTCATTGTATGAATTTGATAACAAAATAAGTTTGTTAGGTTTGAAATGATAAGGAATAGATAGCAAAACTGTATTGAAGTATCGAGAGAAAGTCTTTTTGTGACTTGTATGTTACTTGCAAAAAGGTTTCATTTGTAAGCACGGCTAATTCTGAATGGCCATCAGTGGAGAAACAGGCCTTTTACCCACACAATGGTATGGCTTTAAAAATCTACTAGCTGCTGAAGCTAATACCGGGTGCAAACTACATGATTTTAGCTCTGACAATTTTGTGGAAATCATCAACCCATACAAAATCGGTGCTCGTTCATTACAGTCGCGTAGTGTGTATTATCAAAGATGCAAAGCATGCTAAATATCTGTGCCCGCTTGCATAAAACACCTTAAAGGGATAGTTCACCCAAAAATGAGAATTTTGTCATCATTTACTCACCCTCATGTTGTTCCAAACCAGTATGGGTTTCTTTCTTCTTTAAATACAATGGGTAAAGTCAATGGGGCTCATCAACTGTCTGGTTCCCAGCATTCTTCAAAATATCTTCTTTTGTGTTCAACAGAAGAAAGAAACACATACCCGTCAACTGTCTGGTTCCCAACATTCTTGGTACTCAGTGAGTACAACGTATGTACACAGAGACATATCATAAATTAGAGGAAAGTTGCTGAAAAAACTTCTCCATCTTGAACACGGTAATCACCAGCTCTCCACTGAAATGAATAGCATCATGTCGCTGTGTGTCACTTGCAGTGTGAATGGGGCTTAACACTAAACCTCATGTAGGATCATGTTTGTAGTTGATGTTGATGTAATGTGATGAACTAGACCTGTAATTATTATGATTTACGTATTTATTTTTTGCTACAGGGTTCACTGACCTGGAAGTGGGATAAAGAGACTTGGGTTGAAGATCTCAAGAGCCATTACCTGCATTTCAATGTTTCCATTAAAGTTCTGGCAGGACACCTCCAGCAGTCCAAGAGTGAGTTTATCTATTCACAACTAGCAGAGAATTTGCAGGTAGAAGTTTTGTTTAGGTACAGATTTAGAAGATAATGCTAGAAAATCAATGAAGGAACTGCAATTCAAATGTATGTCTATTATTTAATTCAATGTAGTTCTTTAACTAAAATACTCCTAAAATGATAATCATATTTATGTAGAATAATCATCATTCACACAAAACATCTGCAATATGTTTAAACCGATGATTAATGTGCATACGAGCCAGGCGGATGTCTTCCTTTGTTGCACCAGTTCTTAAAATAACGTTTTATTCCATTCCGGACACTGATTGCTTTCGAGTGCAAGACATGGTGTATCCTGTGGGGATGTTTCTTAAGCTCTGGAAGACATGAAAGTTTTGGGTAACACTTTATATTGATGGTCCCTTTTGAACATTCTGTTGACTATAAGTAACTTTGCAACTACATGTCAACTAACTCTCATTAGAGTATTAGTAGACTGTCTGCTCTATATCTGCTAACTCTTTATTGTGATGCTCCTCCAACAGATATTCTACTGACTATAAGGAACTTTTGACTGATTCTAACCCTAAACCTACCTCTAAAGAGCGTTAGTAGACATGTAGGTGCAATGTTACTTATAGTCAACAGAATGTGTTAAAGGGACCATCAAAATGAAATGAAACCAAGTTTTTGTTCTCCAGTAAAAAAGTTGTACTGTATTTAAAACGAGCAATTTCCTTGAGAATATATCTTGAAATACCATTAAATTTTCTAGATATTATATTATATATAATGATATAACACTTGAATGTGGGTAAGTTTAATTAAAAAGCAAAATTTAGAACAAAAAAGGTTTTTGTCAGAGACAGTTTGGATCTGATTGAGAACGATGATCAAAACATAGATTGAGTAAATGGAGTCCGTCAACACCCCCAAAGCTTCACAGTCCTATAGCTCATCCTGGACTGTTTTGATTTATATGCTGTTGAATGTTTTGCCCTGTTTACACCTGGTATTAAGATGTGTTTAGACCAGTGGTTCCCAACCTGGGGTCCCGCAGGGGGTGCATGAGAGTTTATATGCATTGAGGTAAAACATGGATATGAAAAACCTTTCCGTATAATTTCTAGGAATGCTCCAAATGATCGGCCACTTATCCGAAAATGTTGACAATTACTTTGATTCTGTACGTGGTCTCTCAGCTTGCCGATCACATTTTAATGACGCAAAAGATGCAAGCTTGCTCACACCAGCTGTGAGGGCAAAAAGGAAAAGATCAGTAATAATAACCGGGCTCAATAATAACGCAGTGAAAAAGTGTGTAAACTACTTTATTAAAAAAATCCTGAATTCTTCCACTCTCTTCTGAACTCTTTCCCACACATGGTAGCGTGTTCTCCTCATTAGAGCTTCAGGTGAAGGGTTGCCAGTAGAGATGCACCGGTCTACCGACCATCAGTCAGAACCGGCCAGTTCCGTTTTTTATTTTTTTTATTTCGCCCAGTCTTGGACTTGGAAAACATCCCTCTTCATCCCCCAGTTCTACTTGCAATTTCTCACCCTCGTCACTTTCGATGTTTTTAGCGATAAAGAAGAGTTCATCAGCAGACAGTTCGCAGAGAGCTTTCCTGATTTCCCTCACCAGGCTTCTCCTCTCGTTTGTCACCGTACTGACCTCCGATACCACCGTTAGAAACAGTCAAACAACCGCACAGATTCCATTCACAGCAATCTGGTCTTCGGATTCTTTTGGATCAGCTCCATCCCTTTACTAGATAAGTAAAATTACATAAGATATTTGTTCTTGTTTTCTGGAAAGCAAAATGATCTGCCAATGGGCAGATTGTTCTTTCCCAAACAGAAACAAGATAATTTTTTTTACCCCATTGGCACATCATTTTGCTTGTTTACACCCCCCCCCCCAGAAAACTAGAAAAAATATATTTTTACTTATCTTCCATCTTTGATATTTAAAAAAAAAAAAAAAAAAAAAAAAAAAAAAAAAAATATATATATATATATATATATATATATATATATATATATATATATGTGGACTGGAAACAAGACAAAAATACTAACAAAACCTTTTTTTGCAGTGTATTGCAGCTGTTTCATAAGCGCCACCTTCTGGTGGAGAGTGAATTTGCATGTTTGTTTTTTTGAAAGCTCAGAGTTTCTTATATGTATGGAGGTGGGGCTTCATGGACAAAAGGTTGGGAACCACTGGTGTAGACGCTCATGTGGTTGAATATGTTCAAACAGTCACAAAAGAAAAGCCACACCACACTCTTTGCCTACTGACCTAATGCGTAAACATTATGGGATGTGGCTGGCCAGACGGGATTTAAACTTTGTCGGTTGGAGGCCAAAGTTTGGTTTGATGCACTACTTGAAAAAATATGCATTGCATTAACCATGCTTGCATTTTAATGCATTGTATTTTTAGGGCTTGCATTTTTATGGGCTGAAATTCAACATGGTTGTATATTTAAGATGTGAATATTTTAATTCAAAACTTTTCACACACATTTTCATTATTAAAAATTCAATAATCCATATTCACCTCTCAGATTTCACTTCCAAAATATTTATTCTGTTTAAAAATACAACCTATAATGTTTGACAGGCAATTTTCGGTCCATTTTATTTCGCTTTACAAATTTGCTTCCACAAATTCAGTGCTTCAAATTCGACTGAAAATTCAACAGTTCGCATCCTACTGCAGGAATAGCAGTAGATAACCGAGCATAATCTCCATCTGCTGTTAGTCGACCTCACCAGCAGGTGGTGCAAGCGGCTGTTGACGAAGACCAGAGCAACGGGTAGAGAGAGTCATTTATTCATTAAATGGATTTACAGAAATGGAGTAAGCGATACATATTTGTACAAAAGTAACCGCGAAGACTTAAATGTAAACACTGCTTTTGTGTCTTTATCAGCTGTTCCATATATACACTCACCTAAAGGATTATTAGGAACACCTGTTCAATTTCTCATTAATGCAATTATCTAATCAACCAATCACATGGCAGTTGCTTCAATGCATTTAGGGGTGTGGTCCTGGTCAAGACAATCTCCTGAACTCCAAACTGAATGTCAGAATGGGAAAGAAAGGTGATTTAAGCAATTTTGAGCGTGGCATGGTTGTTGGTGCCAGACGGGCCGGTCTGAGTATTTCACAATCTGCTCAGTTACTGGGATTTTCACGCACAACCATTTCTAGAGTTTACAAAGAATGGTGTGAAAAGGGAAAAACATCCAGTATGCGGCAGTCCTGTGGGCGAAAATGCCTTGTTGATGCTAGAGGTCAGAGGAGAATGGGCCGACTGATTCAAGCTGATAGAAGAGCAACTTTGACTGAAATAACCACTCGTTACAACCGAGGTATGCAGCAAAGCATTTGTGAAGCCACAACACGCACAACCTTGAGGCGGATGGGCTACAACAGCAGAAGACCCCACCGGGTACCACTCATCTCCACTACAAATAGGAAAAAGAGGCTACAATTTGCACGAGCTCACCAAAATTGGACAGTTGAAGACTGGAAAAATGTTGCCTGGTCTGATGAGTCTCGATTTCTGTTGAGACATTCAGATGGCAGAGTCAGAATTTGGCGTAAACAGAATGAGAACATGGATCCATCATGCCTTGTTACCACTGTGCAGGCTGGTGGTGGTGGTGTAATGCTGTGGGGGATGTTTTCTTGGCACACTTTAGGCCCCTTAGTGCCAATTGGGCATCGTTTAAATGCCACGGCCTACCTGAGCATTGTTTCTGACCACGTCCATCCCTTTATGACCACCATGTACCCATCCTCTGATGGCTACTTCCAGCAGGATAATGCACCATGTCACAAAGCTCGAATCATTTCAAATTGGTTTCTTGAACATGACAATGAGTTCACTGCACTAAAATGGCCCCCACAGTCACCAGATCTCAACCCAATAGAGCATCTTTGGGATGTGGTGGAACGGGAGCTTCGTGCCCTGGATGTGCATCCCACAAATCTCCATCAACTGCAAGATGCTATCCTATCAATATGGGCCAACATTTCTAAAGAATGCTTTCAGCACCTTGTTGAATCAATGCCACGTAGAATTAAGGCAGTTCTGAAGGCGAAAGGGGGTCAAACACAGTATTAGTATGGTGTTCCTAATAATCCTTTAGGTGAGTGTATACTGGCCCTGATAATCATCACAAATACGTATCGCTTGCTCCATTTCTATGGATACATTTCTCCATTTCTAAAAATACAATGCATTAAAATGCAAGCATGGTTAATGCAATGCATATTTTTTCAAGTAGTGCAATTCAACTAGCTTTTTTGTTTCAAAAATATTTGGCATTATTTTACTTAATAGCCCATACATGTACCCGCCCATAGACCTGCCCCTTGAAGAAATCAGGACAGAAGTGGTTGAAAGTGGACAAAAGAGACGGATTAAAACACCAGGTGTAAACGGGAATGTGTCTCCCTCGTCTACTTGTGATCTGATCAAACAAAACGCATCTTAATACCAGGTGTAAACAGGGCCATTGATGATCGTGTTCGTTTACATGTGCATAAGCAATGCTTCTATCGCTTGTTTTTTCTTCGCCTGTGTTTTGATCTGGAGATTTAGTACTCTTTCAGAAAATGCGTAATAGCGCCCCCTACCATATAACCATATGGATTGCTGGAAAATTCTGTCAGTGGCAGGGAAAGATTTAAGAATTTGTGAACTTAATGAATCCCAGTAACTAACTTTGCACTAACTAACATCACTGTGGTTTCATCCTTTTTCAGAGTACCTTACGGTGGGACTCTCGTCTGTGAAGAGGGAAAAGGGCAGTTACCTTCAGGACACTCTTCAGTCAATCTTCACCAAGTCCTCAAAGGAAGAGCTGGCTCAAATGGTGGTCGTCGTCCTTCTTGCTGACTTTGATGTGAGCTGGATCCGTGAGACCTTACAGAAAATTACAGATGAATTCCGCCTGCAGCTGTCGAAGGGTCAACTGCTGGTTATCCACGTCAACGAAGATAAATATCCTCCCCTTACAGGACTGAAGAGGAATTTCAATGACGCTCCCGACCGCGTGTCCTTCCGTTCGAAGCAAAACGTGGACTACTCCTATTTACTCCATTTTAGCAGTAACCTCTCCCAATACTATATCATGCTGGAGGATGACGTGAGCTGTTCGAAGAACTTTCTCTCCAGTATGCATGAGCACATCCGTTCGATGGACAACTCGAAGTGGGTCACACTGGAATTCTCCAAGTTGGGCTACATTGGCAAACTCTACCAATCCAAAGATTTGCCCATTCTGGCCCGTTTCCTTTATAATTTCTACCAAGAGATGCCCTGCGACTTTCTGCTGTCACATTTTCACAGATTGTTGATGCAGGATAAAATCATTCGTTTTCGCCCATCTCTGTTTCAGCACATGGGCACTTACTCGTCATTTAGGGGGAATTACAATCACCTAAAGGATGAGGACTTTGTCGAAGAAGTCGCTGATAACCCTCCAGCAGACATTCGCACGAACATTGAGATTTTTAAGACCAATATAGCCGAAAAAGCTTACAGCCAAGATTTAGACTATTTCTGGGGTGTGTCCCCTATTGTCTCAGAAAAATACTTTTTAGTGGTCTTTCATGAACCAGTTCTCATCTCCCGTGTCCAAATACGAACAGGATTAGATGGAAAAGATGAATTGGTCTCTGCTGATGTGGAACTTGGAAAAACTCTGGTGAAAACGGAGTCGGCGGTGGATTGCTCGGGATTTCACACACTGGGCTCTCTTCAGAGTGGCCAGTTTAATGAACCAGATGTCCAGAAACTTGTGCCGGCATCCGTGGCATGTTTACGAATTCGAGTCACAGCGTCTCAACCTAACTGGGTTATCATAAACAAGATCCAGGTCTGGACTGTTAAAGCTGACAAAACTATGAGAAATATTTCTAAAGCTGTGCTGCAGCAGAAATGAATTCCTTTTCATCGCTGACGTAGATTTGAATCTTTAAAATGGACTGTCTGCCTGTGAGAATCAGGGTTATTATTATAACTGAAACTAAAATTAAAACCATAAAAATAAAAAAATAAAAACATTTTGTAGTAAAACAAAAAAATAAAAACTTCGTTTATTTCAGTTGGTTTCCAACATATCTCATTGTTTTTAGTAACTTGATTTACAAAAAAAATTACTAAAACTAACTGTCTGTGTACTTTTGCGTCCATTCCTTTTTCCTTTTTTAACCACGGCGAGAAAAACAAAAAACGAACGGTTGTTGTATTTTTAAATGCTATGTTGAATACCAAAATTTTAATTAAAACGGTATACACAAATTTAATGCGCATGAAATTAAATATTGACTTCTTTTCAGATTTGTTTATTACGTTTTGCATCTTTAAACCAAAATAAAAAATGGACAGATTAAAGTTGAAAACATGTAAATTTAAAAGAGTTTCCTTTTGTAAATTAGGCCTACTGTTTCTCCCAACTTTGGATAGCCTGAAATCATTATAATACATGACTTGATTTTAAAACTGAAACGGGCATTGCAGATGCAGAACATCTGTCCCAACATGGTGACGGGCGAGATTGGTCCCCCTTTGTTCCCGTTAAAAAAAGTCAACCCATTCTCACTCACGAGGGGTCCGATACTGCCGCATGTCCAAGAGAATGCTGGCGGCAAACTCGCCCAGCGAAGTGGGACATTCTAAGCGCTTAACGTGAAAAACCCTTAATGTGGCTTAATGTACTACAGTGATATTGGAGGAGCAAATTTAGTACACACCTTATAAATAAAGCATATGTACAGATAAGCAGATGAGCCTACAAACACAATTAATAACACGTTAAGCGTTTTCCTAGAAAATGCTAATGCATTAAGACAGTGATATTAAAAGCCCAATAAAGCTATACAGACAAAAAGTGGTCAGGCCGAATATGAAGGCAACGCGCTTAAACGTTCAGCGTTTTCCACACTTAACTTAAAAATATTGTCCTTCCACTCTGTTTACGTTGCCGTTGTCTTAGCAGTATGCTGTTGATTGCCTCCTCCACTGAGGCAAAGGGTTTGGGAATTTTGTCTTCATGAAAATTACATATTGGGGTATAATTTTGTCATCATTGGTAGGCTATATTTTCAATTTGAACAGCAAGACATAGCGTAGGCTATAGCATATAAAGCGACTCCTAATCCTAAACAATTTCTCGATATAAAACAATATAAAACACCTGACAGCCAGACAAAAAAGTCACAGAAATGTATGTGTAGTTTGGGCCTTTTATCATACAAAACAGAGTAAAAAGCAAAAGGACGGGATCGAGACCACAAGCGGGAACTCGATAATGTGTTGGAGCACTAAACAAGAGGCTAAGGTTTAGAAATGGTCATGTTTAGGTTAAAATATAAATGTAATAATAATAATAATAATAATAATTTAATGAAAAAATGAGAATTTAATGAGAATCAGTGTCATCTTTTTAGGCTCTTGATGCAAGTCATTCTATTGACGCCAGAGGAAAAAGGCACTAGAGGGCGCTTCAGCGTGACGCAAAACACTAGAAATTAAATTTAGCATTTTTACATATTAAAAAACAAGTTGTATATCATTTATATTATTTTCAATTAAATAATTATCTTGCATAAGGAAAATGATCTTGTATCTGCTAATTCTATTCATAAGTGTTAAAATAAAAAAGGAAGAAACACATTTTCCATATTTAATTTCTGGTTTCAAAAAGGAAAAATACGAATGGACGCAAAAGTACACGGAATACTAACTGAAATTAAAATGAAAAATATAAACATAAAATATAATATAAAATATATTAGTAAAAACTATTATAATTGTCTTTATACAGCATAAAATAATTTTTAAAAAAGCAAATCAAAATTTGAGAAAATATATTTTGAATGAAGTTTATTTTTCATATCCCGACCCATTGTATCAACTATTTTGTTGTTGTTTTAAATTAATTTAAACTTTTAAATAACCAAGTTCCATTTATTTAAATGAACTTAGTTTTAACTTGAAATTAACTTTTAACTTTTCTTAAAACAAATATATATATATATTTTTTGATAACTTTTTGCAAGGTTTACCAAGATGATACACATTTATTTTCATGCAAATAAGGTCAATGTAACTGGAGTTACAAAAAATCAATAAATAAATGAAGAATTTAGTAAAATAAGATAAGAATTTAGATAAGATATTAAGATATTAAAATAAAATAAGAATTTAGCCTCTGGTCAATATTCTGCCTTACGTATAATGGGCTTGGACCCCTAAAAAGTATGAGGTTACAAAATGTTAAAATTTAAAAATAAATAAGTCAAGTCAAGTCAAGTCAAGTAGTTGAGTGGTGAAAGAGGATGCCAAGAGGTAAAGAACATTTTACAGTCTAAATATTTACATTTACAAACCTTAATTAATAAAAAGTGAATGTTTGTAAGGAACATACCGCCCCCTAGGTGTAATGGCCTTGAAATACATTTTGAAATACTAGTTACATGGCTCTAAGCTCTAGTGAGGGGGAAGTGCAGATACTAGTTTACATTCAACACACACGCATACACACGTTGTGTTTCCATGTTTTATGGGGATTTCCATAGACATAATGATTTTATACTGACACTTGTCCCCAAAACTCAGGGTTTACCAGGACACCACACACATATACACACACACACACACACACACACACACATGTTGGGTTTTCATGTTTTATGGGGACTTTCAACAGACATAATGGTTTTTATACTGTTTAAACTGTATATTTTATCCCCTTACACTAACCTTACCCCTAAACCTACCCATCACAGGAAACGTTCTGCATTTTTTTTTTTTTTTAAAAACATCACTTAGTATGAATTATACTATACTATTATACTATATTATACTATATATAGTATGACAAAAAATGTCCCCACAAGGATTTCGGATATTGCTATCTTTGTGGGGACATTTTGTCCCCATAACGTAGGGTTTACCAGACACACGCACACACACACACACACACACACACACAGACAGACACACACACACACACACACATACATAATTTAATTTAGATTTGTTCAGTATTTGTTGAAAAGACTTACCTAGATTTTATATATTTGTATATTTTATACCAAAGTGACATGTTATGCTGCAATCATCATGTTTCGGACAATCATATCAGCATGTATGATTTATCAAACTGAACCTCAAACAGACGGTACTAACGCTCGCTGACTGCTGTGTGTTCTCTCTGCCTCAGGGATAATAGTAAGAAAGAGCATCTGTGTGCATATATGTTATAGTTCTGAGATAACTGTACAACTCAATTGCATAACATCAGAAACCGATCTGTTTTTGCTCTATGAATATGAGTGTTCTTTTGTTTGTTTTTTCGACTCTTGTCTATATGAAAGCCAAATAAACACGTTTCATGTTTCAAGTCAAATCAATATTTCATGTCCATTTGACTGCTCATTTTTAGTATAAGTGGCTGTTGAGGTGGGATAATTTACAGTCTGTTGGTCATTATTGCAAAAAAAAAACAAAAAAAAACTTTAGGATGGTACTCTGCATTGCATTATAGGTCTAATTTGAAATAATGACCTGCTAACTGTATGTGTGTGTAACTATTCACCAGTGTGAGTGCCCCTGATCACCACCAGAGGGCACTCCAACCCAGACTGTCATTCCATCATAGACTACATCACCCATAATCCTTTGCCCGGACTCATCAGCACTCACTGTTTACACCTGTCTCTTATTTACCTCTTTACCTCTGCCTATATCTAGCCTGTTCACCCTGTCATTCTTGGCTAAGTCTTGTTTAGTGTAACAACTGCAATTCTGAGTGCTCTTCCTGGTTTCTTGTCTGTCGGTTTTTGAATTACTCTTTTTCCTGTGTTGCCTGCCTGGCTGCCTGTGTTCTGACCTTGCCTGAACTCTTGACTACGATTGTGGATTACCCTTTCAATAAAGCTGCGTTTGGATCCTCTACCTGTGTCTCTCAGAGTAGTACATTACAGTGTGGTGTTTATGTGTGGGTGGTCTTTCATTGCACATTTTATATATTGAATAAAATATGTTAAGTTATATAGGGAGTCCAAAGATATGGATCCAATAGTGAAAACACATCTATTTTGCATTTTTATCATTTCAATATTTGATACTGCAGGATATTCAATATGTGTCTTTTTTTTTTTCTTTTTTTTTTTTAAATCCTTAAACTTTCTGTTAATTTTCAGGTCTAAATGAGGGTCTCTGACTTTTAGAGCCCACTGTAGATACAGTGTATATTGTGTTAGATACATTATACACTATAGGTTTTGTTTTATTTATTACAAAATAATGGGTTACACTTTATTTTAAGGTGCCATTGTTTCAGTGTAATTATATATTTAACTACTGAGTAATATTAATTAACAACATGTACTAACTGTAGGATTAGGGATTGGTTGAGGGTTAGTTGCATGTAATTATTCATAATTTACTGTTGTTATTATTATGGTATGTACATGTAACATATGTAACAAGGACACTGTAAAATAAAGTGTTACCAAATAATGTAATAGTAATTTTAATTTTAAGTGTGAACATAATGTTCATATTATGATTATACATTATAATGGAAAATACTTTCCATTACGCTTTACGCTTTGCATAATCTTCAAAAAAGGCTCAATGAGTGGTCCTCGAGGGACCTTCGATGAGTATGTGGAGTGGGTACTGGTGCAGTGTGACCGTTTACCATCTGCCTCACAAATGAGGACAATGCCAGCCCCACTCCGGACCCAGAGCCCAGCCAGCCTTCAGCCATACACTCAGCGGATTAAAAGCCAGAGCCCACCGCCATGAAAACAGTCCAGTCCAGTCCCAAGTCGTCTCAGTCTCTGCTGGTTCAGCTCAGTTCCAAGTCAACTTCATCATTGCTGGATAAGCCCTGTTCTAAATCATTTCCGTCACTGCTGGATACAATTATGATTATAAATTATAAGGGAAAACATGCTTTGCATATTCTTCAAACCAGCCTCAACTAGCGGTCGAAGGCACGTCTGCCCGTGGTGGTTGGTCCTCAAGGGACCTTCGACGAGTATGTGGTTCCAGGTTCCAAGTTGTCTTCATCATTACTGGTTAAAGGAGTAGTTCACTTTAAAATGAAAGTTACCCCATGATTTACTCACCCTCAAGCCACCTTAGGTGTATGTGACTTTCTTCTTTCCTGTGAACACCTTCTGAGTTATATTAATAAATATCCTGACATTTCCAAGCTTTATAATGGCAGTGAACGGGGCTCACGAGTTCAAAAAAGTGCATTCATCCATTATAAAAGTAATCCCTACGGCTCCAAGGGGTTAATAAAGACCTAAGTGAATCGATGGGGTTTTGTAAGAAAAATATTTAAAACTTTATAAAGTAAAATATCTAGCTTCCACCAGATTGTCTTCCGTATTCAACTCACGAAGAAAGTGTAACGCCTCTCGCAGTTCAAAACGCTTGCGCTACGTCCGACGTCAAATTTGGAGATGTCAGAAGCTAGATACTTTACTTCATAAAGTTTTAAATATGGATATTTTTCTTACAAAAACCCATTGATTAATGTATTCCGTCTTTGTCGTCATTGATTCAAACTAGCACAGAGTTTCCTTCATCAGCATTGGCTCTGCCCAGCTCTAAGTCTCCTTTATCATTGATGGTTCCTCCTAGCCTCCATGTCCCTCCTCCAGTTCCTCGCCCTCGTCTCTGATGTCTCCATTCAGCCCCTCGGCTCCTCTGGTGGATCCGCTGCGCTGCTTGGATCCGCCTTGGGCTTCCAGTCATTAGCTCCACCTAGGTGCATGGATCCCTCAGCTCTACCTCAAGCCTCAGAGCCTCAGACCTCAGCTCTCCAACCCATCAGCTTCACCTTGGCTCCATGCTCCTTCAGCTCCAACATGATCTGTCATCCCTCAGGCTCCACCTAGCTCCCTCATCCTTCTGGCTTCACCTTGGTCAATAGTCACTCTGGCTCTACCTCTGCCTCGGACTTCCAAGTCATTGCGGTGCCCTCCTTCCTTCCGGTTCCTCCATTGTCATCACTCCCACCATCTCCACCCTGGTCTGCCAAGACCATGTCTCCACATCAGTCACACAGGCCTGCAGCTCCACCTTGGCCCTCCAGGCCTGCAGCTTCACCCTAGCTTTACATCTCCTCTGCTCCACCTGGGTCCTTTCAGGTCATGTCTCCACCTCACTTGGTCAGGCTCCTGACTCCAGCCTGGCTCCTCCTTCCATCATTTCCATGAGCCTTCATCTTGTCCTGGCTCTGGGTCATCCTCAGGCATCTTCTGGTCATCCTCTGGTTCCTCTCCGGTTCATTCCACAACCCAGTCCGTCTGCTTCAAGGTTGGACGTATTGTGCGTTCAGAGATGCTCTTCTGCAGACCTTGGTTGTAACGAGTGGTTATTTGAGTTACTGTTGCCTTTCTATCAGCTGAACCAGTCTGGCCATTCACCTCTGACCTCTGACTTCAACAAGGCATTTTCAATCACAGAACTGCCGCTCTTTTTTGGACCATTCTCTGTAAACTATAGAGATGGTTGTGTGTGAAGATCCCTGTAGATCAGCAGTTTCTGAAATACACAGACCAGCCCGTCTGGCACCAACAACCAGGCCACGGTCAAAGTCACTTAAATCACCTTTCTTCCCCATTCTAATGCTCAGTTTGAACTTCAGCAGACCATCTCTTTATGCCTAAATGCACTGAATTGCTACCATGTGGCTGAATATATATATATATATATATATATATATATATATATATATATATATATATATATGCATTAACAAGCAGTTGAAGTGTACTATATATACTAGGTATTAAATCTGAAATAAATCTGCACACTCACCTTTGACCTCTGACCTTGTCTGAAACGTGCTCCGCTCTCAGCTATCTCTCAGAAGATATGGCTGAGGAGACATCACAAAAAATAGGGATGGGTCATGTATCCTTGTGACCTAGTTTGTCCTGGAGCAACCAGCGTGTATCACGTTGCCCTCTAGCGTTAACTTCCATGTCCCATGTTCAACGTGACCAGGTCGACTTGCTGGCAAGACACTGTGAATGTAACTGATTGCACAACCATATATTGTCCTCTTGGAATCCTCTGTGCCCACAGAGAATCTTTCGATTATAAAGGGCTCAAATATCATCCTAATCATATAAACTCTTCTAACCCCGACTTTGATTATTGAAGCTGGCAGTGCACTAAACATAGACTGATTCAGTTACAGTCACCTGGAGTCAATGCTGTGGTCAAGCCAAACACACGCCTCACCCCATTCCCAGGCTTTTTACTCCTGCGTTCTGTCATGTTTCATTTCTCGGTTGACTGTAACGTGAGGGTCTTCCTTTTTTTTTAACATATACATTTGAAGGTTTCTTTGCATGTAGGTCAACAATGTTTATTAAAACTGATTGATAGAGAGCTGTATGGATTTAAGAGAATGAACTTCATTTGGGACTTTTGAACTTCATTTGAACTTCAAAATGGTTATAATAGTAGTATATAAACCTTCATATTCTATCATATTTTCTTGTTCTGATTCTCATAGTGCCTGTTTTGTACACTGTACAATGTTTAAAAGGCTAGATTTAATAATTTTTATTGTGTTGTATTTTTTACAGTGAAGATTTTTGAAACTATTTATTCTAATAAAATCCATGAATAAGTCACAAGGTATTAACCTCATACATTAATATTTTGAATGTTTCTTGGGCTATTAAACGATTTTTGAGAATTACATTGCAATGTGTATTTTACACCTATTACATGTTTAAATTTGTGTAATTAAAAAGAACAACGTGTACAAGCTGTTCAAAAATGTGTATATTGAATTCATCATTATTATTCACCTGTATCTGACCCATATATATCACAAGCATAAAGCGATTCATTTGGGTTTTTATCAGTCTGATCTTTGACCGATTGAGTTTAACATGTTTCCTTTCAGGTGTCATGATGAATTATGTAATGAAAACATGTGCAGATCTAATGACAGGGTTCAATAGTTCATTTAAGTGCTAAATGCTTTGTGGGTGACTATTGTATTTTTTCCCCCTATATATTAAATATAGACTGACTGATTCATATATAAATCAACCTGACTACACACTCACAAACAGGGTCAAATCAGGTAGAAATTGCACTTTTTTTTTTTTTTTTTTTAGCAATTAATAATATTAATTATAATATTATTTTACCACAATATTATGCATAATAATAATTTACCACAAAATTATAATATTATTTGATTTTTAAAAACTTTTCCTCTGACCTAATTCAAACAAAAAAGTTATTTGGGCGGTTTCAATCATCTTAAATTCACATTTAAGACTTTATAATATAATAAAACATTATGATAATGTCAATTAACATAATGTTTAACAGTTCTATACACCCAGAAATACTGTAAGAAGTGATGTGCAGGTTTTTTAGGGTAAGCTAATGTAGTCAGGTTTATTCTGTCATAAAAATAATATAATAAATAATATTTTTTTGTTTTTGAATAAACCCAGTTTATTATAATATTTATCTGTTAAGCATGCAACATGTCTTTATGATATTTAACGTTTTTTTTTTTATTACTATCTATGTTTGAATGTGAAAATAACTTTTTTGTTGTTGTTGTTGAGACTAAGTTTTGAGACGTACAGCGCGCGCTGTTGCTATAGCTGCAGTTTGGAAGCATGCTGAAGCAGACACATGTCCAACGGAGCTTTAGTGGGGATTAGACACGGAAAACACTGACCAGGTGAACGACGGAACACGTGAAACATGGCCGCACAGCCCCATTAACCCAGCAGAAGTGGGACATGGCAGTAAATGCAACACGACGGCAGTTGTGATAGTTGATCAAAACTAGCATTGATCAGTTCGATATAGACAGAAAACTGCAATTGTGCGGATCCAAAGAAACCATTTCCACTTGATTTGACCGTTAAAAACTTTGTTTGTCATATCTTGTCTTATTGAATGATATTTTTACTTCGAAAAAAATAGTTTTAAACAATAAAATAAGTTTATTTATACCATGGTCTATCTAAATACTTTGGCTGGAAGGTGTACGATAAAACCGTTTAATGCACAAGTAGTTCCAGTCAGTTTATCACCGTTCTATATTAATGCGCTGTTCTTGGAGCACACACACACACACACACACACACACACACAGAAACATTCAGGAGCACAGAAACTTGTCAGTGCCGCCCTGCAACTTTTAGTAATAAAAATAGCGTCGATACTTCATTTGCTATATTATATTTCTCAGCAAGAAGGGGGTTACATCGCTGGTTTTGAAGTAAACACCGCTTTTACACTGAACAGACACAAGTAATTAAGAATCTCTCTCTCTCTCTCTCTCTCTCTCAATAATGAATTCAAATAAACGCTATAGTTCATTTATTGAAATAAATGTAATCTTACGCACTACTTTATCTCTGATTCCGCTTTGCGTTGGGTGGTTCTTTGCCTCCACGCAGTGCATTAAATTAGTTTAATGCACAGCTAGCCGTGGATTATCCATTACATTTTACCACATGACACACATTTTTAAGTTAACTGACAAAGTATTTTTTTACAGTGTAAAAAAAATAATTAAGAAATATTTATATTTTCTGTTATTCATATTCTATTCATATTCTTTAGTGTTATCATTTTACTAAATATGACTTATTCCATATAGAATTCCTAAACATTTGCTGCATGACAATGATTTAATTAAAATAATTATTACCATACAATTGGGGAGAGATGCTATATGGTAATAATTATTTTTATTAAATATTTTGTTGTTCTGCATCTATCTATCTATCTATCTATCTATCTATCTATCTGTCTATCTGTCTGTCTGTGGGAACACATATATTCATGCTTAATGTTGATGTTTATATCTATGGGGATATTTTCATGAATGTGTTTATATCAGATATTTTCTGCCATTTATAGCTTAGAAATTGTCATCTAATTTTATATTCCATTAACCTTGATATATAAAGGGAGATTATAAACTGGTCTTTATGTGAAATTTGCTGAAATTATTTACAGTATATCTTATCAAATTGTTAAGATATAATTATTCATAAATTAAGTCATGTTGCTACATAAACGGGGGCACCTAAAATATTTTTTTTTACCTTGAAGCAATGCATAATTAGCAATTCCACCGAACACTTGGTGTTACATCAGGAGATGTTGGAGCGGGGCTGTGCGTGTCACGTTGATTCAACCTGGATCAACCTGAAGACCCTCCCTCCCCACAGAGTCAGATAAGAAGCACACACAACATTTGGGATTAGTGTGAGTCTAAAAGCAAGCGAGGAAATTTGGGTGAAAGGAGGACTTTAACTCTTAATATATGAAGGATTCTCAACAGCATTGATCAGAGCATTAGCCTGGATTTGGAGTTCGGACAGGTGCTGGATGAAGATGAGGATGTTGTTTTTCTGCAGTCTGCTTTTCCTGATGGGAGGAGATGTTCTCCTGGCCTGCTCTCTGAAGAACTACACGCTGTACGTGGAGATGCACGAGTGCGGTCACTGCATGACCATCAACACCACCATGTGCAGCGGAATGTGCTTCACGCAGGTACGAGCCCTACACTTTAACACACACATTCATGGAGATGTGAGAAATGATGCGAGAGAGAAGCCGACCAATTCAATCCCAGAGATAAGCAGCTTTCATGACGAATTGATGAAGAGCTCTTAAGTAAAGTGTCAAAATATTAAGAAATTATTGTTTTAGAACATATTAAAAGTATTGGTAACACTTTACAATAAGGTCTCATTTGTTAATGTAGGAATAAAACAGTTGTTTATTGTTCATGTTAGTTCACAGTGCATTAACTAATGTTAACAAATACCATTTTTGATTTGAATAATGTATTAGTACATGTTGACACTCACATGAACTAAGATTAATAAATGCTGTAGAAGTACTGTTCATTCTTAGTTCATGTTAACTAAAGTAGTTAACTAATGAAACCTTATTGTAAAGTGTTACCAAAGTATTGAATCATACATCTTATTAATAGAATGTCATTTTATTTCTGTCTAGCATATGCTTTTTGTGTATGCAGTGTGTGTGTGTGTGTGTGTGTAAGAGAGTTAATTACTGCTTATTAATAGTTAGTAAGGTAGTTGTTAAGTTTAGGTATTGGGTAGGATTAAGGATATGATTATGCAGTATAAGACATTAATATGTGCTTTATAAGTACTAATAAACAGCCAATGTCCTAGTAATATGCATGCTAACTGTAAAACATTATATCATCAATAAGTTATGACAACATATGTTTTTACTTTGCTTTAACTCATTAAAATAAGTTAAGCAGTTTTCAACTTTTTTATAAGTTATACATAAGATTATATATGATTCAACTCATTTTTTAAGTCAGTTTAATGTAATTTAAGTTGAAATGACTTAAACACCCAAGTTGATTGTACTTAAAAAGTTAAGGCTGCAACGTTTATTTTTTTACAGTGTATAGTTCATAGTGAGAATTGGACCATAAACTAAAGTGTTACTGAGAATATTATTCATAAATTACTTGTTTTGGCGTCATAACACACACTGCATATAGCCTACATTACATGAAACACCAATAATAAGAACAATTGTCTCTCATTAGCCTGTTATATTTTTACATGTTGCTTGTGAATCAAATGTGCTGCCTGATTTAAACTCTCAGCAGACTACAACTCACACGTGAAACAAGATAATAATTATGTCACGCGTATTCTGTATGTGACAGGACACGAACGTGAGAGGATTTGTGGGCAAGCGTTTCCTGATTCAGAAAGGATGCATGCATCGTTCTGTGGTCTATCATTCTGCCAGGATGATCGGCTGTCCCGTCCACATCAACCCAGTCTTCTTTTACCCGGTGGCACACCGGTGCCGCTGCACAAAATGCAACACCGCCAAGAACGAGTGCGTCTACAAGCCAAGTCACACTCCCAGCAAATGCTCCGAGCACCTGCGTGCAGTCTGAGGATAAAGAATGAGGATCTTCCCTCCTCACGATATGATTTTCTTCTGATAACCTTCACTCAAAAAAACAAGCTGTTGAACGAGCTTAATTAAATCAAACCCAAACTTTTCCACGCAATTGAATTACGTTTTTCCAACAAAATCGAATTGGTTTGAAATGATCTTGTAATCTTGTTGTATGAACTTAAATTCATTTAGTCAAGACCACTAAAAAAATCATGTCATTCCTACTAGAATTTCTATTAAAACTTAACAGTCAACGCAACACTTGTTCACATGCTAAGTGTAACATTTGTAGCATACACGTAATGATCAAGTAAAACATTTCTCATTACTGGCATTAGCACAGTTACAGCTCATTGAGAAAAGCACAGCCTAACCACTTCACGATAATGGTAACCTCAAAAATCAACACAACTTAACACAACTTTTAAATGTCAAATATAACATCAAACTTTAACAGCACTTAATTTCAACATTTACTCTCCTGACCCATCCCTATGCAAAGCATGCTGGGAACTAGAAATACACTGCCCAGTTTCAGTCAGTGCAACAGAAATGATTTATGTTAACTTAATATTTTACAAATTAAATTTCATTTAACGTAATAAAATTAAGTAAAAATAGCAATTAAGATTTGTGTTGTTTCAGCTTATTTTATTTTAAATAAACTGAGCAAACAGCTAAAATATATTTTTTTGAGTGTTCTATTAGAGTGTGTTTTTGAATTCAGGGATAAACAAAATTATGCTATATATAAATTTCATCTGTGATGTCTTGAAGAATGAGTGAATATTGCAGGTGACAGAAGGTCTTTGTTCTGGTTCTCCAGTCTGCATCTTTTTCACTATAAATTTCTGCATTAACCACTCAAGTTTCATTTACTGTGACTCCTAGGCCTGGTTTCACAGATAGGGCTTAGATTAAGCCAGGATTAGCCTTAGTTCAATTAGGACATTTAAGTAGCTTTTATAAACATGCCGTAGAAAAAAAACAAAACATTACTGGTGTGCATCTTGAGATGAAACAAAGACACTGATGTTTTGAGAAACAGCTCAAACATGCATTTTAGTCTGGGACTACATTAAGCCTTTTCTGTGAAACTGGGGGCTTATATCGTTCACTACTTCTTTTTAATTTTCTTTTTATACAACCAAAGGCTTCCTTTTTTTTGCTAGCCATTGCATCATCAGAGCACCAAAATATATATTTAACAAATATAATAAAAAATCTCCACAATATCCTTGATCCTTTATGTACAGTACTGTGCAAAAGTCTTAGGCACGTTGGTATTTTCACACGAAAAATGTTTTTAAGCCAGTTATTTATATCTTTTACTGTAGTGTGTCAGTAGGAAATATCAGTTTACATTTCCAAACATTCATTTTGCAATTAATTGTAATAATCCAGTGAGAATTTTTTTATTTATTTATTATTTTTTTATGCACAAGAAGTCTGACAGCAGCCGGTATGATCTGATCTCACCATCATCGAGTCTGTCTGTGATTACATGAAGAAACAGAAAAAACTGAGACAGGCTAAATCCAGAAGAACTGAGGCAACGTCTCCCAGACACTTGAGGAAACCTTCCTGCAAAACTACAGTACTGTGAAAAGTTTAAGCACTTGTCAGAATGCTTTAAAGTGAGAATGCTGTCAAAAATAATAACATAAATAGCTTTTATTTATGAATTAACTTCTATTAACTAAATCAAATCGATATTTGGGGTGACCACCCTTTGCGTTTAAAACGGCTTTTGTCACCTGCATCTATTCCTACACCTATTCATGGAGTTCTGCAGGAAGGTTTCCTCAAGTGTCTGGGAGACGTTGCCTCAGTTCTTCTGGATTTAGCCTGTCTCAGTTTTTTCTGTTTCTTCATGTAATCACAGACAGACTCGATGATGGTGAGATCAGATCATACCGGCTGCTGTCAGACTTCTTGTGCATAAAAAAAAAAAAAAAAAATCTCACTGGATTATTACAATTAATTGCAAAATGAATGTTTGGAAATGTAAACTGATATTTCCTACTGACACACTGCAGTAAAAGATATAAATAACTGGCTTAAAAACATTTTTCGTGTGAAAATACCAACGTGCCTAAGACTTTTGCACAGTACTGTATATGAGAACAATTTGAAATTGCTATAGCAGAAGGGTTTGCAGAGTATTTTAACATATTAATTGCATAGCTTATCAACTGTGTGTCAGGAAAAAAAACAAACTTTATTATGAAATCAGCAAAGTATATAAATAATGTTGTAAACTGAAAAATAAAAAAAATATATAAAATTTGGTCTGATATTACCATATTATGAAAATTGCAAGCAAATTTGGTATTTGTATGATGTTTGGTTTTAGAATCAGTCTAACTATCCCTATCACTTTTGACAATAGACTTTCATTCATTAGGCTATAACTATAACACAGAACAGAAAATAATAATTTTGTTAAGTGTTTTTCTAGTGAAAACAATAATGAACACATTATACTGACCATATTTTGTCACTTTTGCACACCTTCATTTTATTTTTATCTAGAATTGTTAAACATCCTCCTTCTGTTTTTTATTCTTTTTTTGTGCCACATTAAAGATTTTTTGATGAATTCATAGAACAATCCTCAGAAAAAGGCAACTGATAAACAAAACCATTTTATGAATCGTGGTCTAACAAACAACAGTCATTTTGTGCAAAATCATTTTTGTTTTGTTGCAGAAAACCAGTCGGTTCAAGGCAAATGTATTTCCGTTAAGGAGTTTTACACATAGTTTTGTATGTCAATGATTGTACTTAATTTGTCCAACTTGCCACGCTGATTTCAATCATTGTGATTTATAAATTTACTTAATCAACAAAATATATAATACAATTAAACTAATATTATAGTTTGGTTAAAGTTAAATAAATATCTTACTTCAGTCAACATTTATAAAAGTAAATACCAAGTTTAAATTTGCTCTAATAATTTGCGTGCACTAGCCTACATTTTATTTTATGTATGTTTTCACAAAATAGCACAAGCACCTTGGGTGCATGTTCAAAAATAAAAATAAATGTGCATCTCCAACTTAAAATACATTGTACCATGGAGGGCAACAATATAAAATTTACATTAATTGAATCTTTTGTCACGGATTCTGCCAAAACGTCCTCAGCACCAGGTCCTTCAGCTCCACCCATCCGTTCACAATCACCTGAGTTCTCTGTCTAATTACCTCCTCTGCATATACTCACCATCCACACTCACCTGTTGTCCGGTCTCAGCAAGAGAACGCACTCGCCTGACTAGCTTACCTGAATGCTTACCTTCTTTGTGATCCACGCTCATTTGGACCTAAGTCTCCTCCACCAGTCTACAAGCTTCTTAAACCCCTGCAAGAGGAAAAACATCATTAGTTAAGTGTGACTGTCTGCAACCTGAGCTCAACATACCAACTTACCTGATTGCTTGTTTGCACTGTTATCCACAATCTGTAAATAAAACTCCTGTTCAACGCTACTTGTGTTCATCATCCTGTTAGTCTGTGACAGCTTTAATCTACAGCGACTTATGGAATATTTATTACAGGTGCACCTATAATTAAGTTACATGAGGTCCAGGGTCTTGAAATTGGTTGATCGTGAACATTGATTTTTGATTCTTAGAAAGCCCTTTACAGATTTCAATCTACAATTTTTCGATGGCCAACCAATATTAGTAACTTTCTATTGAGAACATTTTTTTTTAAATATATACTATTTATTTATATACTTATGTCACGGTAGGTGGCTGATATATAAAGTGCACGATAAAGGAGATATTCAGAATGTCATTCAATTGTAAATTAAAAAAAGGAAACAGTTAAAAACTAATCATGGGTTGCTTTTTCACAATGTACATTCCTAAACCCTGGGTTAACATCCTTATTTGCATATTTGTGGTGTCAGTGTCACAGATTGGATGCATGCGATATGCTTACATAAGGGCTCTAGTATTGTCCATCCTCATATTATAGATTGGTGAATTTGCCGACTGTTCTTTTCAGACTATAAAGGTAAGAATGAAACAGTCTCTTCTTCACTCCAATTGTCGCTTTTTCTGTCAATGTTTGACATTTTTCTCCTTGTACGCTGAAGCTACTGTTTATACAGCACGCTGTGTTTCTGTGACTGACCAAAGCACGTGAATATGAGGCATATCGAGTCAACATTCTAACCCTAATTTGTTTCACACTGTACAAGTTTGGCACCGCAATGCAGGGTTAACACCACAAGAGCAGTGCTAACGCTGCTCTGGAGCAGGGTTTCATAAACTAGGGTGGGCGTCCTGGAGTCGTGGCAGGTGATAGGCAGGTGACCAGGATGATGAGGACAGCTAGGTAGTCTCCAGGATGGTACCTGTAGTACAGGAGAGCAGGGAGATACCGGTAGTTCAGGGAGCCAGGTAGGATTCTGGAGCAGTTTCATGGGCTGGAGTGGACTCTCAAACGGGCTCATGGAGGGGACTCTGGAGTGGGTTCATGGGCTGGAGCGGACTCATGGGCTGGAGCAGACTCGGGCTGGAGCGGGCTGGAGCAGACTCTGGAGCAGACTTATGGGCTGGAGCGGGCTCGTCAGAGCTCATTTCCCAGTACATTCAACATCTGGCTCATATTCGCCATCTCAAACATATTCTCAAAACAATCATTTTCAACATCTTCAAAATCAATATTTTGATCGCTGACAGCTTCTTCACCACCATCAAGTGACAGTGACACTAAGGGTGTACTCACACTAGGCGCTCTGAACCGTGCCCGGGCTTGGAAGAGGTGGGCCAGAGCGTGGTTCAGTTAGGCTCGGGCGCGGTACGCATGTAGTGTGATCGCTAACATTGCCGGAGCACGGAACAGCTGTGCGCTACTGTCATCATTACGACAGCAAACACCAAACTATTACTACTTGGATACACTTTTCAATTAATAAAAGTATATTTAGGTTTATAACGGGTCTGGTTCTCACTTTATTAATGAACAGGGATTGTAGCTTGTAGCTGCAAATTCCTCCATCAAAGTCAGCTGCCTCCTTAATAATCTTCTGATACGTGCAGTGCAATCAAATGAAAATCGTTGTGCGGCATAAATGATAAATCTATTAGGCAGTCTATTAGCGAAAGCGCTTTTCGTCCTGTTTTCTTCAAAACAAAGAGTTGCATTGTGAATGACTTAAGTGTGCTCCGGCCCGGTACGTTTAGTGCAGGCCAGCGGGGGAGTGGGGAGAGGGGAAAATTGCGCTCGGGAACAGTACAAGACAACCATGCCTTGTGTGAGTACACCCTAATATTTGATTGCATTCAGTACTTGTTCTGCAGGAAAATGCTGAGCCATTTCAAGTTTTGCTGATGATACTTACTATTCCTTTGTTTTCTGCCTGCGGTAACTATGAGTGAAACGTCACTTCATCATTTTGTATCAGACATTACCTTCAGGAATAAAGGTGAACTGCACTTATCCAGTCATCAAAGAATCAATTATTGTTGCGCAGGAAAAATATACTTACAGTGTTACACACCTCTGGTCATTAGCGACCCTATATAATTTTTTTTACAAAAAACAAATTGGAAAACAGACATTCTTTTATAATTTTATTTTTTTCTACATTGTTGACCTACCTGCAAAGAAACATTTAAATGTATATGTTAAAAAAAGGAAGACCGAAGTCAGGAGTAAGAGCCATCGGTCAGTTAGCCGTGAGTACTGAAAGTCAGGAATCATCATCCAGACTTGTGGATCACTTAGGTGTTTCACCTCAGAGTATTCCAGAGGCATTCTCTAGTCCCACAGCTTTGGGTCAGGGCCAAATGGAACAGCTGACTAATGCAGAGTTGAGGAAAGCTCAAGAGGAGGACCCCGTAGTTGGTGTAGTGAAGCGAGAAGTGGAGTCAGGGAAAATACTTACAGCTGCTAGGAGTTTCCGATACTACCATTGCTCTGTTACAGCGGCAGGGACCCAAATTAAAGAGTAACCAAAAGTTCACGTGGTAGAGAAAAAACACAACTCGTCTTACCTGAGAGGACTCTGGTCATTTGGGAGTAGAGAAAACTACTGAACTCATGAAAGATCGTTTCTATTGGCCTAGAATGTCTACATAGACATTGTTACATAGCATGTTAAGAATTGTGGCCAGAACAGGAAGTGAATTGAGGAATGATTCTGAAAGTGAAGAGGATGACCTGTGGTATTATTGCCCGGATAGGGTTGAGAGACATCACAGAACTTGCAGAAATGGCAGAGCCAATGTCCACTGAGGACACTCAGATCAGAGTCCAGATGTAGTAGGGACTGTTCATTCCCGCCCCAAGAGAGACATAAGAACAGTAGTCAAACTGAGCTATGATAGTCTGGGCTGGCCCACTAACCGACCCTTAACTCTGGTTCATAGAGGGATGGTCATAAATGTTGAGGGTGGGGAAGAGTCAGAAAAGAAACGCTGTAACACAGTGTGGCGTCACCCTATGGCACAGTGTAGTAAAGTCAAGTATGTTAAGTATTACAGGATGGTCAAGTATGACTTGACTCAGTCAGTCAAGTAAATGCTTATACTGAGCCTAAAGTCACCTTTAAAGTGTTGAGAAGTAATCTTATGGGGTCATGAGATGTTTAGAAGGGGAAGCATGTAACCCAGTAAAATACAATTTTACAGTTAATGGGTTTATTTCAAATTGATTTGGTTTTGTTTGGTTCTAATCCAGAACTTAAATGTGAATGAATTTTACATTCATATATTATGTGTGTATGCCTTTAAAGACTTGATAGCAAGTTTGATTGTTATGCACATGTGAAAAATGTGGTTTGAACCAACAAGCTAGGTGTTCCTTTATTTTATTGGTTTATGAGAGTTAAGTCCCGCCTCACAGATGCTGTGTGTCATGTGAGCAAGGCTGCCGCACTCCTGTTGAAAACTGAAGCCAAAGCGTCTCGATCGCCCCCAGGTGGCTGGTCCCCGCCCCCTCCATGTATTCTAATGGACGCAAGACAAACGAAACAATCAAATTACACTTCAAATAATTTTTTCCTAAAGATGGCTTCTATCATTTTATGCAGTTTTTATCACGATGATTTAATTTCAAGTGTTCAATTTTTAAATATGTTTGGTTTTAGTTAGTTAGTCTTGATTGACAGCTGTGATTGACAGCTTCTCTGAGTGAAGTTGTCACTGAGGCACTAACAGACTTTTCTCTGAGACTCCGGTCACGAGGTCACTACTGCGCAGACTCCGGTCCCGAGATCACTACTGCGCAGACTCCGGTCCCAAATCTGCGCAAGATGTCAGTGCCATATTCGGCCGTTGGTGGCTTCACTTTTCTTCAGTGGAAGGTAGTGAAGACGCATCGTCCATATTTTTTGCGGTCTATGTATGTGAGTGGTTGTTCTAGGGGCAGACGAGAGAGGATCGACGCTGAGAGACTGCGGTAACGAAAAGTGGTGTTTAGTCGCTAATTCATCGGATTAAAACACTGAATTGTCTATAGTGACGTGTAAGACACACAAGTTTTGAATTAGTGTTTTGTTTTTGTAACTCAGTTCTCCGTGTATGTTCGCTCGACATCGCTGCCTTTCTTCAGTCTATCGCGGCCATTTTCTTCATTTTTTAGCGGTGCAGATCGCTGACGCAGACTGTTTCTAGTTATTATAAAGATAACGGCTGATAGATACAAAGACCAAAGACTGTGTTGATCTGTGTGAGGACCTCGTAGTGCCCAGGTTAACGCAGAGCATCGTGAGTTTGTTGGCTGCGAGGAAGGGAGGTCCGTGGCTCGTCTTCAGAGAGCGCGCAGCCACGCACAGAAGGACTGCGGTGCAGAGGAGTCTGTGGCCCGTCGTCAGAGAGCGCGCGCTGGAGGAAGATTCCCCGGAGGCCTACTACTGTGCTGCGAAGTTCCGTTTTAACCCATTACGGAGTTCAGGTACCTGTGTTTGAGTTTTATTTTCCTGCTCAGGAGAGTGAAGGGGCCAGTTTGTTGTTTCCAAGGCCACAACGAACACAAGCTACAATTCAGGCCTGCAACGGGGTGGGTTGTGAATGACTGGTGTGTGTGTGGGCCCACAACATTTAATATTGGTTCATTTTAGTGTTATTCAGTGCACTGAAAACATGTGAATATTCACAGTGAGTAACTTTATACTACATTCCAGTGTGTTAACCTGTTCATTTCATTTTGAGTGTTTTTTGAGACAGACAACTTTAGTCATTTTTATCACCTGGTATATTGTATTATCAGTGTGATATTGTGTCAAATGGTGATTTATGAAATGTGATTGTGTGAATTACTCACATTCTGAAATTCATTCATTTGATCTATTTTCGACTTTCTATTTCTAATTAAATCCTAAATACTTTTACAATAGTTTTATTCTTTCAATAGCTTTATTCTTGACAAGTTTATCTTGGGTCCGTATAGAGTTTAATTCTGAGTAACTTTCTAAAAGAAAATTATTTCATTGTGACTTCAGAGGGGCCTAACTTCAACATCTGTAGGCATTTAGTTAATGAATCTGGCGAATTAGCGAATGAATTGATTGAATTGAGGAATACTAAGAAGGTTGATGTTTAACTTAAAAAAATTAATGAGGAGGTTAGTGAATGACATTCCGGGTCACTAAAGACTCGAGGTATGTGTTTAAGAGATGGTGGCCTTTAATTTAATTTATATTATACTATCTGCAAGTACACTTTTTTTTTTTAAAGTATACTTTTAAGATTTAAAGTACACTAAAAGTACACATTCAGTACAATTAAGCACACTTCTTTTGAACACTTCAGTGCTTCAAGATGAGGCAACAATGAAAAATACTTTGTGTAGAAACAATTTTGAAGTAAAAAATCTGAAGAAGTATTTTCTAGTAAAACGTACACTAATAATCTTTATTTTCAACTTTATTTTGAATAGTACAAATCTGCAATCACAATCGTGATGAATTTGATGTAAATCAATTTTACATAAAATGAATTGAAAAAAAAATCCTGTTGTATATTACCATTTTTACATTTCAGCACAATAAAGGTGGAAGTATATAAAATACAGTATCAACACGATTTTTCTTCATGTAACTTACACTTCTCACAAATTGTTCAATA
The DNA here is from genome assembly GCA_039654625.1 of Rhinogobio ventralis. Classification (NCBI taxonomy): domain Eukaryota; kingdom Metazoa; phylum Chordata; class Actinopteri; order Cypriniformes; family Gobionidae; genus Rhinogobio; species Rhinogobio ventralis. The sequence continues at coordinate 27,956,732 of CM077203.1, read as the reverse complement.
AAAGTACTACGAAAGTTTTCTGAAAGTAAAGGAAATATTTTAAAAAGATTTCGGAGTCATTCAGGTATCAAATTCTGGACATGTAAGAGCACGTTTTAGAAGAATTCCAACATTCTTCTTCTTTTTTTTTTTTGTAAGTTTTTTTTTTTTTTTTTAAGATTTACTCTAAAATGTATTACTGCACTCAAATTTACTTACCTAAAATCCTTTAAACGTGTATGCGAGTGTGTGTGCAGTAGTGTAAGTGTCTGTTTGCATGCTTATAATGTAAGAAGATCCTGCTCCTCTGATTGGCCGTGCGGTCAGTCCTAGTAGAGACGCACAGTGTTGCCTAAGGCTCCTGGGAGGGGTTGCTGTATATAACCCCTCTCTGCTGCTTTGCACATTGACTGCTCCACTGTCTACCTCCAGTCCTCAGACCAAACCACAATCCTCTCACCATGGCTCAACAACCAATCAGGTATGGAAAAAGAACCACTATAGTTTGTGTATACTGTATACACCCTTTTGGTGCTGCAGTATTATTGTAATCAGTCTGAACCTGTTGATTTGAACTCTTACACACACAAGGACTGTATTTTAACAGGGTAGTGTGGCATTTAAATAAGTGTCAGCCTGACATTGCCTTGCTTCAGTTGTCATTTCTTCTTTACCCTCAAAGCAGTGCCTTGATTTTGTATACATATGAAATGAAAGAATGGGTCAGCACCGTCTGAAATCATTAGGAATACAATGACTATGATTTTTGGGGGGTATTGATTAAATTATTTGCTCTTATCTGTTGCTTGCAAGCCTCCCTGCCAAGCTCATCAATGGTGGAGTTGCAGGACTGGTGGGTGTTACCTGTGTGTTTCCCATAGATCTTGCCAAGACAAGACTCCAGAACCAAAGAGGAAGCCAACGGGTCTACAAAAATATGTATGTTTGCATTCCACATTTGTAACATTTAGTTTATTTTAATTTAGGAATTTTGTCTTTTCCAATCCACTTTAAACTACACTAAATACTTATTGCAAGTTCACTCAACCTTAAACAAGAGAGTCGTTTTCTTGAAAGAGTTCCTAGGAGAAAGTAGGATAATTACCTGTTATAGAGGCCGGAAAACTCGTTTTTCTTTCTCAAAAGACAATGAGTGAAAGGGGAGCGGCTTATTCAGGCTTCACTGTATAGATTCAAAATGCTGATAAAGCGCAGTAGACAACAATAACATATTCTTATTATTGTGATTAGGATGGACTGTCTGATAAAGACTGTTCGGTCTGAGGGATACTTTGGAATGTACAGAGGTAAGTGGTTTTAAACTGATCACAAATCACTTGACCTTCAATTTTTCCTAAAATCTAAAGCCCCTGAGGACTAATCATAAAGCAACATATTTTGCATGTCAGCACTTTATACCATTTACGTAAACTTGTCTGAGGCACTGGCTCCAAATGATTTGACTGAAATGGGTGTTGGTCTGGGCATGCGTTTATATACATATATGCAAATGTGACCTCAACTAACATCATTTTGGAGTAGCACAAAATACAAAAAAATATGATTTGAGGTTCCTAAAACAATTAATATGCTAGCCATGCCTAGCCTAGTCAGAGTTTAGCAGTTATTAATATATAGAATATTAAATATTCATTATAATAATAATAGAATAAAAGGCATAATGTGCTCAGATTAAAACCCTGAAATAACACTGAGCAATAAAGCCAGAGATGTGAAGTGAATAACACTGATTATCTGTGGCGGGATATATTAGGCAGCAAGTGAACATGTTGTCCGCAAAGTTGATGTGTTCGAAGCAGGAAAAATGGCCACGCATAAGGATTTGAGCGAGTTTGACAAGGGCCAAATTGTGATGGCTAGACGACTGGGTCAGAGCATCTCCAAAACTACAGCTCTTGTGGGGTGTTCCCGGTCTGCAGTGGTCAGTATCTATCAAAAGTGGTCCAAGGAAGGAACAGTGATGAACTGAGCGAAGACTGGCCCGTGTGGTACGATCAAACAGGCTCAAGAAGTTAATACTGGTTCTGATAGAAAGGTGTCAGAATACACAGTGCATCACAGTTTGTTGCGTATCCAATTGCACATCTGTGGGATGTGCTGAACAAACAAGTCCGATCCATGGAGGCCAGACCTCGCAACTTACAGGACTAAAAGGATCTGCTGCTAACATCTTGGTGCCAGATACCACAGCACACCTTCAGGGGTCTAATGGAGTCCATGCCTCGATGGGTAAGGGCTGTTTTGCTGCCAAAACAGCCCTGATCCGTCGAGGCATGGACTCCACTATCAAGGACATATACACCGGACATATACACACATACACATACATGTCCTTGATATATGTCAGATTCTTACATTTAATCAATAAAAATACAAGTTACAACAACACTGTGTATGGCTATTATTACCACCAATAAAATTAAGTCAGTATCAGTAAAATCCATATTTGGATTTACATTTCCTGTTTAATGCAGCTCAGACATGGCATGTATGGATTTACACAGCAAATTATATTTACATACATTTTGTTAAGAAATTGATGTCTTAAATGTGACATTTGAATGTAGAAATATTGAAATAAATGAAATAATAGTCAATTTTTTTTACTTTTTAACTATGAAACTAAAACTGCCAGTAGGTGGCGGCAAGAGTCCATCTTAATGACTGAGTTTAATCTTTTATTCAACCAATTTCTTAAAAAAATGCTAAACAAATGACTGCATTTATGAATGGGTAGCGTAATTAAATTATTTACTCATCTGATTTGTTCAAATACACTGATTCTTTGAGGAACAAAACACTGCTGTGTTGCTCAGAAGCAACATTTATAGCCGTTGCTCGCACTGAGCCAACAGTGGAAATGCGGCTAATAATTTTTCACTGGCAATCACATATAACTGAACAAATCAAACAAACGTAAACGGGTAACGGAGGGGGCCCCATACTGGGCGGGGCCCATGAGCTGCAGCCCAGTCAAGCCCAATGGTAAGTCCGGCCATGATGGTAATCCATACTCATTATTTGTCCTCTGCATTTAACTCATCCAAGTTAGTACTCACACATTAGGAGTAGTAAGTAGTGAACACACACATACTGCAAACCATGGACAGACATACCCGGACATACGCCATATTATTGCTGTGGTCCCCGGGGAGCATTTGGGGGTTAGGTGCCTTGCTCAAGGGCACCTCAGTCATTTCCTGCTGGCATTGAGAATCAAACCCGATGGTTACCAGTTTGACTCTCTAACCATTAGGCCACGACTGCGCCCATAAGAGGATCTAATGCAGGGACCCCCCATCTTTGTAGTGGTAAATATTTTTCACAGATCGACTGATAAGTTTTCTTTTTACAGGTGCAGCAGTCAACCTGACACTGGTGACCCCTGAAAAGGCCATCAAACTGGCCGCCAATGATTTCTTCCGTCAGCAACTCAGTAGGGGAGAGTACGTTCCCTCCGCTTCTATCAAGAAATTGTACAGTACTCAAGAATAGTTACATGAAAAGAGGTGAATGATACACACCTGTGTTTCAGACTCAAGCTGAGCGTGTTTCAGGAAATGCTCGCTGGTTGCGGGGCAGGGATGTGTCAGGTTATTGTAACAACCCCCATGGAAATGCTCAAGATCCAGCTTCAAGATGCAGGACGACTTGGTGAGGCATAAATACTGACCCAGGTTCACCTTATATCATGATGAATCTACAATTTTCTATGCCCTTAACGTTTATGATGTTCAGTCATCAAATCAGAGAATATTTCACACTTTCCCTAACAAACTTTGTATTATTTAGTAGACTTGTAATGTTTTCTTTGGGAAGGAAGATATTTGACAGGCTGTGCCATTGTTCACATTCAGTGGCTCAGCAGAGAAAGTTACCCATGCTCCACACTGTGAAACTGGGAACGGCCAGTCCAGTCCTGAACTGCTCGTACAGTGTTGGTCCTATGTCTTCAACCAGGAAAGTGTCGGCCATTCAGATTACCCAGGAACTTCTTCGCACAAAGGGCATCCAGGGACTTTACAAAGGACTAGGTGCAACCCTCATGAGGTAAGACTCCATCCTGTAATGTAAATGTTAAGGCAATCCATTCCACTTCCTTAAAATGTGGTTGGGGCAAGAATATTGACAAATCTAAGTACCACAGGCCTAAATAAGAGGTACCTCAGTACCACTAGTTTAAATACCACAATCAAATATTGGTGTAACACAAAGGTGTCCAATCCTGCTTCTAGAGGGCCACTTTTCTACCTCTCCGCTTCGTCTAGCGCACAGTTGCTATATAAGTGGACTTTGTTTTCAAGCGCTCGAATCACTCGCACATGCGCTGTTGTATGCGCACCGTCCGCATGGCCTCAAAAATTGGGGATGCACACGGACAGGGTGCGCGGACGTCCACAGACTCCTCAATGATGAAAATTATGCCACACGGACAGTGTGCGGACCGCCGCAGAACACCGACAGCCAAAGTATACTTTGGGCTTAACACATTTGCCTGTAAGTTTCTAGTGATCCTGAAGGCCTTGATTAGCTGGTTCAGGTGTGTTTAATTAGGGCTGGAGCTAAACTGGCCCTCCAAAAGCAGTTAGACACCTCTAGTCAAGTTGGACTTGCCACTGGATCAACATACTTGTTTGTCCTGGAACAACATTGCCATCAAACAATTGGATTATAAATTCAGGTTATGGCAGAGGGAGGCCATGTTCAGACTGCCAGAAAAATCAGCAAAAATTGTCATAAAATTGCATATCCAGATGGGTTTTTAAAAGTCTGACAGCTTCCACCATCAAGTGACAGTGACAGTAATATTTGATTGTGTTCAGTTCTTGCTCTACAGTAAATCACTGAGACATTTCAAGTTTTGCTGATGATTCTTCCTATTCTTTTGTTTTCTGCCTGCGGTAACACTTCATCATTGTGTGTCAGACATTGCCACCTTGTGGAATAAAGGTGAATTGCACTTACTCAGTCATCAAAGATTCAATTGTTGTGCAGAAAAAATATACTTACACTGTTACACACCTCTGGTCGTTAGCGACCCTATATAATTTTTTACAAAAATAGTTTTTATAATGAATTGATTAAGGAATACTAAGAAGGTTGATGTCTAACTTTAAAAAAATAATGAGGGTAGTGAATGATGTCCCGGGTCACTAAAGACCCGAGGTATGCGTTTAAGGGCTAATGTAACACACAATGATAACATCAAAACCAGTGACGGAAATGCCGGAAGTCTTCATATGGTGTTCAAATGGTATGTCCAAAGATTTCTGCATTTTCCTGTACAACAGAGGGCAGGGTGCTTATTTGAAGAGCGAGATGATGCATCTCCATTTTTCCTGCATCTGTTTTGAAAGCCTTGTTGCAGATAAGTTGGTTATGTCTGGACATACAAATCTTACTTAATCACTTGCAATTAATGATGCGGTCAGTCTGCTTGAAAAGATCTGATTTGAGAAAAAAATCTGATTTGCCTGCAGTCTGAACATAGCCTTAAAGCCTTCAACAACTTCCTTAGTAGCCTGTCTTTCCTCTCTAATTTCAAGGGTTGGTTGGGGTTAGGGCTGTAATTGGTTGGTAGATATGTTGGACAAAGGACACTGATCGAGAAACATCCAACAAGTTATCTCTCTAAAACAGACATTGGGTCTTCTTACAGGGATATCCCCTTCTCTGTGATTTACTTTCCACTGTTTGCCCACATCAACCAGCTGGGCAAGACATCTGAGGATGACGATGTGCCTTTTTACTGGTCCTTTATTTCGGGCTGTGTGGCTGGATGTACAGCGGCTGTGGCAGTCAGTCCTTGTGATGGTGAGTGTTCAAGATTGGCTGAACAACATGTCTTTGAGTAGATGTTAGTGTGCAAATACTAAGGTTGATCCATCTCTATCCAGTGGTGAAAACCCGGCTGCAGTCACTTAATAAAAGTGCCAATGAAGACACCTACAACGGCGTGTTAGACTGCATCAGGTATAGTATGGACATTCTGGGATAGAGAATATGTAGGGCTCCTCTTCTGTTGTATTAACGATGATGCCGCTCTTTCTTCCTACAGAAAGATACTGCGTAAAGAAGGGCCAACTGCTTTTCTGAAGGGTGCCGGCTGCAGGGCGCTAGTCATTGCTCCCCTCTTTGGAATTGCTCAAGTGGTTTACTTCATAGGTGTTGGAGAGTTCCTCTTAGGACAAACCCCATTCAACCTTTACTCTGTCTAAACATCTACATACTATGAAACCACCTGAATTAAACTTTAAAGACCAACGCAGCTATGATGCGACTAAATATCTGAGAACAAACCAACCTGGTCGAATGACAATTTGTAATAATGTAATGAGATGGTAAAATCATTCAAATCTGGGTCAAAACATACAACTCAAACCTACTTTAGTAATCTGGAAGGTTATATGTTTCTATATGATCCAAGTTATAGGACTTGCTCAAATTATGCGTTGCCATGAGTGTGTGTTGAAACAAATGTTTTTTTGGAGAAGACTGATAATGGCTTAGAGTTTAAGTTCATGTCTTTACATGCTACCTTTAGCATATTCAACTGGCTTATTCAGGAAGCTATATCATTACACATGATTACGTTTCTTTTTCTTTTGGAAATGTATGGTCAGAGACAATCAGATTTATCCTCAGTGAGGGTTGATTTGAAAGCGTACAGCCATGATCATGAGCCAGAAAATCTTGTAATATCTTTTTTCTATACATACTGTATGTCCTCCATTAACAGTTCTGTCCTACCTTTCTTGTGATGTTTTGAATATGCACAATATTATGGAGGCGCTGCTGATTAATGTGGACATTAGCATGGAGACATCTATGAGGACATTGTTATACAATATACATGACTCTAAAGAGACAGGATGTTTGATTCCTGCTAAAGTGAGGTAAGGGTTTTACATTAACAGAATTAAAAGACATTCTGTTTAACCTAACCTTGTTAAATTGTCATACTTAGAGCTTTAAACAGGTCTGTACACATCTTGAACCATTCGAAGCAGTTCTTTAGAAATTGGGATTTGTGTGGGAATCACACGTTGAAATGTACTAAATAGAAGACCATGACAATGGACATGAAACTAAAATCAATGTGTGTTTTATTCTCGTTAATTCCATAACGTTACTAATTTTGTGGTTAGCATGTGCAAATAGATTTTGAAAAAGTTTCTTGAAAGTTTCAGCTGTTTTTAAATGTGGAATGCCACAAAATTATAAAGTTTGTTTGGCTAATCTATTTTTTACTAACAGTAGTGATATAAAGTATGTGATATTTTTCAATTTTGAAATAATTAAAATTTTTCTATCAATATTTTTCAAAACGATTGATCTGCTTTATAAGTAAGATGGTGTTAAATATGGAAGCTTGTTTCCGCCACAGAATAAAAAAATAAAAAGGTAATTGCAGCTTTTAATATAACAATTCTGACTTTATATCTCACAATTCTGACTTTATATCTCGCAATTCTGACTTTATATCTCGCAATTCTGACTTTATATCACACAATTCTGACTTTTTATCCCACAATTCTGACTTTATATCACACAATTCTGACTTTATATCTCACAATTCTGACTTTATATCACACAATTCTGACTTTATATCTCACAATTCTGACTTTATATCTCGCAATTCTGACTTTATATCACACAATTCTGACTTTATATCTCGCAATTCTGACTTTATATCACACAATTCTGACTTTAAATCACACAATTCTGACTTTATATCACACAATTCTGACTTTATATCTCACAATTCTGACTTTATATCACACAATTCTGACTTTATATCTCGCAATTCTGACTTTATATCACACAATTCTGACTTTTTATCCCACAATTCTGACTTTATATCTCACAATTCTGACTTTATATCTCGCAATTCTGACTTTATATCTCACAATTCTGACTTTATATCACGCAATTCTGACTTTATATCACACAATTCTGACTTTATATCACACAATTCTGACTTTATATCTCACAATTCTGACTTTATATCACGCAATTCTGACTTTATATCACGCAATTCTGACTTTATATCACGCAATTCTGACTTTATATCTCGCAATTCTGACTTTATATCACGCAATTCTGACTTTATATCACGCAATTCTGACTTTATATCACACAATTCTGACTTCATATCACACAATTCTGACTTTATATCACGCAATTCTGACTTTATATCACGCAATTCTGACTTTATATCACACAATTCTGACTTTATATCTCACAATTCTGACTTTATGTCACACAATTCTGACTTTATATCACACAATTCTGACTTTATATCACACAATTCTGACCTTATATCACGCAATTCTGACTTTATATCACACAATTCTGACTTTATATCACGCAATTCTGACTTTATATCACGCAATTCTGACTTTATATCACACAATTCTGACTTTATATCACACAATTCTGACTTTATATCACGCAATTCTGACTTTATATCTCACAATTCTGACTTTATATCACACAATTCTGACTTTATATCACACAATTCTGACTTTATATCACACAATTCTGACTTTATATCTCGCAATTCTGACTTTATATCTCACAATTCTGACTTTATATCACACAATTCTGACTTTATATCTCACAATTCTGACTTTATATCTCACAATTCTGACTTTATACCTCAAAATTTTGACTTTATATCTCACAATTCTGACTTTATATCTCACAATTCTGACTTTATATCACACAATTCTGACTTTATATCACGCAATTCTGACTTTATATCATCATTCTGACTTTATATCACACAATTCTGACTTTATATCACACAATTCTGACTTTATATCTCACAATTCTGACTTTATATCACACAATTCTGACTTTATATCACACAATTCTGACTTTATATCTCGCAATTCTGACTTTATATCTCACAATTCTGACTTTATATCACGCAATTCTGACTTTATATCTCGCAATTCTGACTTTATATCACGCAATTCTGACTTTATATCACACAATTCTGACTTTATATCTCACAATTCTGACTTTATATCACACAATTCTGACTTTATATCTCACAATTCTGACTTTATACCTCAAAATTTTGACTTTATATCTCACAATTCTGACTTTATATCACACAATTCTGACTTTATATCTCACAATTCTGACTTTATATCTCGCAATTCTGACTTTGTCACACAATTCTGACTTTATATCACGCAATTCTGACTTTATATCACACAATTCTGACTTTATATCTCACAATTCTGACTTTATATCACACAATTCTGACTTTATATCTCACAATTCTGACTTTATATCACACAATTCTGACTTTATATCTCACAATTCTGACTTTATATCACACAATTCTGACTTTATATCACACAATTCTGACTTTATATCTCACAATTCTGACTTTATATCACACAATTCTGACTTTATATCTCGCAATTCTGACTTTATATCACACAATTCTGACTTTTTATCCCACAATTCTGACTTTATATCTCACAATTCTGACTTTATATCTCGCAATTCTGACTTTATATCTCACAATTCTGACTTTATATCACGCAATTCTGACTTTATATCACACAATTCTGACTTTATATCACACAATTCTGACTTTATATCTCACAATTCTGACTTTATATCACGCAATTCTGACTTTATATCACGCAATTCTGACTTTATATCACGCAATTCTGACTTTATATCTCGCAATTCTGACTTTATATCACGCAATTCTGACTTTATATCACGCAATTCTGACTTTATATCACACAATTCTGACTTCATATCACACAATTCTGACTTTATATCACGCAATTCTGACTTTATATCACGCAATTCTGACTTTATATCACACAATTCTGACTTTATATCTCACAATTCTGACTTTATGTCACACAATTCTGACTTTATATCACACAATTCTGACTTTATATCACACAATTCTGACCTTATATCACGCAATTCTGACTTTATATCACACAATTCTGACTTTATATCACGCAATTCTGACTTTATATCACGCAATTCTGACTTTATATCACACAATTCTGACTTTATATCACACAATTCTGACTTTATATCACGCAATTCTGACTTTATATCTCGCAATTCTGACTTTATATCTCACAATTCTGACTTTATATCACACAATTCTGACTTTATATCACACAATTCTGACTTTATATCACACAATTCTGACTTTATATCTCGCAATTCTGACTTTATATCTCACAATTCTGACTTTATATCACACAATTCTGACTTTATATCTCACAATTCTGACTTTATATCTCACAATTCTGACTTTATACCTCAAAATTTTGACTTTATATCTCACAATTCTGACTTTATATCTCACAATTCTGACTTTATATCACGCAATTCTGACTTTATATCATCATTCTGACTTTATATCACACAATTCTGACTTTATATCACACAATTCTGACTTTATATCTCACAATTCTGACTTTATATCACACAATTCTGACTTTATATCACACAATTCTGACTTTATATCTCGCAATTCTGACTTTATATCTCACAATTCTGACTTTATATCACGCAATTCTGACTTTATATCTCGCAATTCTGACTTTATATCACGCAATTCTGACTTTATATCACACAATTCTGACTTTATATCTCACAATTCTGACTTTATATCACACAATTCTGACTTTATATCTCACAATTCTGACTTTATACCTCAAAATTTTGACTTTATATCTCACAATTCTGACTTTATATCACACAATTCTGACTTTATATCTCACAATTCTGACTTTATATCACACAATTCTGACTTTATATCTCGCAATTCTGACTTTATATCACACAATTCTGACTTTTTATCCCACAATTCTGACTTTATATCTCACAATTCTGACTTTATATCTCGCAATTCTGACTTTATATCTCACAATTCTGACTTTATATCACGCAATTCTGACTTTATATCACACAATTCTGACTTTATATCACACAATTCTGACTTTATATCTCACAATTCTGACTTTATATCACGCAATTCTGACTTTATATCACGCAATTCTGACTTTATATCACGCAATTCTGACTTTATATCTCGCAATTCTGACTTTATATCACGCAATTCTGACTTTATATCACGCAATTCTGACTTTATATCACACAATTCTGACTTCATATCACACAATTCTGACTTTATATCACGCAATTCTGACTTTATATCACGCAATTCTGACTTTATATCACACAATTCTGACTTTATATCTCACAATTCTGACTTTATGTCACACAATTCTGACTTTATATCACACAATTCTGACTTTATATCACACAATTCTGACCTTATATCACGCAATTCTGACTTTATATCACACAATTCTGACTTTATATCACGCAATTCTGACTTTATATCACGCAATTCTGACTTTATATCACACAATTCTGACTTTATATCACACAATTCTGACTTTATATCACGCAATTCTGACTTTATATCTCGCAATTCTGACTTTATATCTCACAATTCTGACTTTATATCACACAATTCTGACTTTATATCACACAATTCTGACTTTATATCACACAATTCTGACTTTATATCTCGCAATTCTGACTTTATATCTCACAATTCTGACTTTATATCACACAATTCTGACTTTATATCTCACAATTCTGACTTTATATCTCACAATTCTGACTTTATACCTCAAAATTTTGACTTTATATCTCACAATTCTGACTTTATATCTCACAATTCTGACTTTATATCACACAATTCTGACTTTATATCACGCAATTCTGACTTTATATCATCATTCTGACTTTATATCACACAATTCTGACTTTATATCACACAATTCTGACTTTATATCTCACAATTCTGACTTTATATCACACAATTCTGACTTTATATCACACAATTCTGACTTTATATCTCGCAATTCTGACTTTATATCTCACAATTCTGACTTTATATCACGCAATTCTGACTTTATATCTCGCAATTCTGACTTTATATCACGCAATTCTGACTTTATATCACACAATTCTGACTTTATATCTCACAATTCTGACTTTATATCACACAATTCTGACTTTATATCTCACAATTCTGACTTTATACCTCAAAATTTTGACTTTATATCTCACAATTCTGACTTTATATCACACAATTCTGACTTTATATCTCACAATTCTGACTTTATATCTCGCAATTCTGACTTTATATCACACAATTCTGACTTTATATCACGCAATTCTGACTTTATATCACGCAATTCTGACTTTATATCACACAATTCTGACTTTATATCACACAATTCTGACTTTATATCACGCAATTCTGACTTTATATCTCGCAATTCTGACTTTATATCTCACAATTCTGACTTTATATCACACAATTCTGACTTTATATCACACAATTCTGACTTTATATCACACAATTCTGACTTTATATCTCGCAATTCTGACTTTATATCTCACAATTCTGACTTTATATCACACAATTCTGACTTTATATCTCACAATTCTGACTTTATATCTCACAATTCTGACTTTATACCTCAAAATTTTGACTTTATATCTCACAATTCTGACTTTATATCTCACAATTCTGACTTTATATCACACAATTCTGACTTTATATCACGCAATTCTGACTTTATATCATCATTCTGACTTTATATCACACAATTCTGACTTTATATCACACAATTCTGACTTTATATCTCACAATTCTGACTTTATATCACACAATTCTGACTTTATATCACACAATTCTGACTTTATATCTCGCAATTCTGACTTTATATCTCACAATTCTGACTTTATATCACGCAATTCTGACTTTATATCTCGCAATTCTGACTTTATATCACGCAATTCTGACTTTATATCACACAATTCTGACTTTATATCTCACAATTCTGACTTTATATCACACAATTCTGACTTTATATCTCACAATTCTGACTTTATACCTCAAAATTTTGACTTTATATCTCACAATTCTGACTTTATATCACACAATTCTGACTTTATATCTCACAATTCTGACTTTATATCTCGCAATTCTGACTTTGTCACACAATTCTGACTTTATATCACGCAATTCTGACTTTATATCACACAATTCTGACTTTATATCTCACAATTCTGACTTTATATCACACAATTCTGACTTTATATCTCACAATTCTGACTTTATATCACACAATTCTGACTTTTTATCCCACAATTCTGACTTTATATCTCACAATTCTGACTTTATATCACACAATTCTGACTTTTTATCCCACAATTCTGACTTTATATCACACAATTCTGACTTTATATCTCACAATTCTGACTTTATATCACACAATTCTGACTTTATATCTCACAATTCTGACTTTATATCTCGCAATTCTGACTTTATATCACACAATTCTGACTTTATATCTCAAAATTCTGACTTTATATCTCGCAATTCTGACTTTATATCTCGCAATTCTGACTTTATATCACACAATTCTGACTTTTTATCCCACAATTCTGACTTTATATCACACAATTCTGACTTTATATCTCACAATTCTGACTTTATATCACACAATTCTGACTTTATATCTCACAATTCTGACTTTATATCTCGCAATTCTGACTTTATATCACGCAATTCTGACTTTATATCACGCAATTCTGACTTTATATCTCGCAATTCTGACTTTATATCACGCAATTCTGACTTTATATCACGCAATTCTGACTTTATATCACACAATTCTGACTTTATATCTCACAATTCTGACTTTATGTCACACAATTCTGACTTTATATCACACAATTCTGACTTTATATCACACAATTCTGACCTTATATCACGCAATTCTGACTTTATATCACACAATTCTGACTTTATATCACGCAATTCTGACTTTATATCACGCAATTCTGACTTTATATCACACAATTCTGACTTTATATCACACAATTCTGACTTTATATCACGCAATTCTGACTTTATATCACGCAATTCTGACTTTATATCTCGCAATTCTGACTTTATATCTCACAATTCTGACTTTATATCACACAATTCTGACTTTATATCACACAATTCTGACTTCATATCACACAATTCTGACTTTATATCTCGCAATTCTGACTTTATATCTCACAATTCTGACTTTATATCTCACAATTCTGACTTTATACCTCAAAATTTTGACTTTATATCTCACAATTCTGACTTTATATCTCACAATTCTGACTTTATATCACACAATTCTGACTTTATATCACACAATTCTGACTTTATATCATCATTCTGACTTTATATCACACAATTCTGACTTTATATCACACAATTCTGACTTTATATCTCACAATTCTGACTTTATATCACGCAATTCTGACTTTATATCTCACAATTCTGACTTTATATCTCAAAATTCTGACTTTATATCACGCAATTCTGACTTTATGTCACACAATTCTGACTTTATATCTCGCAATTCTGACTTTATATCTCACAATTCTGACTTTATATCACGCAATTCTGACTTTATGTCACACAATTCTGACTTTATATCTCGCAATTCTGACTTTATATCTCACAATTCTGACTTTATATCACGCAATTCTGACTTTATATCACGCAATTCTGACTTTATATCACACAATTCTGACTTTATATCTCACAATTCTGACTTTATGTCACACAATTCTGACTTTATATCACACAATTCTGACTTTATATCACACAATTCTGACCTTATATCACGCAATTCTGACTTTATATCACACAATTCTGACTTTATATCACGCAATTCTGACTTTATATCACGCAATTCTGACTTTATATCACACAATTCTGACTTTATATCACACAATTCTGACTTTATATCACGCAATTCTGACTTTATATCACGCAATTCTGACTTTATATCTCGCAATTCTGACTTTATATCTCACAATTCTGACTTTATATCACACAATTCTGACTTTATATCACACAATTCTGACTTCATATCACACAATTCTGACTTTATATCTCGCAATTCTGACTTTATATCTCACAATTCTGACTTTATATCTCACAATTCTGACTTTATACCTCAAAATTTTGACTTTATATCTCACAATTCTGACTTTATATCTCACAATTCTGACTTTATATCACACAATTCTGACTTTATATCACACAATTCTGACTTTATATCATCATTCTGACTTTATATCACACAATTCTGACTTTATATCACACAATTCTGACTTTATATCTCACAATTCTGACTTTATATCACGCAATTCTGACTTTATATCTCACAATTCTGACTTTATATCTCAAAATTCTGACTTTATATCACGCAATTCTGACTTTATGTCACACAATTCTGACTTTATATCTCGCAATTCTGACTTTATATCTCACAATTCTGACTTTATATCACGCAATTCTGACTTTATGTCACACAATTCTGACTTTATATCTCGCAATTCTGACTTTATATCTCACAATTCTGACTTTATATCACGCAATTCTGACTTTATATCTCGCAATTCTGACTTTATATCACGCAATTCTGACTTTATATCTCACAATTCTGACTTTATACCTCAAAATTTTGACTTTATATCTCACAATTCTGACTTTATATCACACAATTCTGACTTTATATCTCACAATTCTGACTTTATATCTCGCAATTCTGACTTTATGTCACACAATTCTGACTTTATATCACGCAATTCTGACTTTATATCACACAATTCTGACTTTATATCTCACAATTCTGACTTTATATCACACAATTCTGACTTTATATCACACAATTCTGACTTTATATCTCACAATTCTGACTTTATATCACACAATTCTGACTTTATATCACGCAATTCTGACTTTATATCACACAATTCTGACTTTATATCTCGCAATTCTGACTTTATATCTCACAATTCTGACTTTATATCACACAATTCTGACTTTATATCTCACAATTCTGACTTTATATCTCACAATTCTGACTTTATATCTCACAATTCTGACTTTATACCTCAAAATTTTGACTTTATATCTCACAATTCTGACTTTATATCTCACAATTCTGACTTTATATCACACAATTCTGACTTTATATCACACAATTCTGACTTTATATCATCATTCTGACTTTATATCACACAATTCTGACTTTATATCACACAATTCTGACTTTATATCTCACAATTCTGACTTTATATCACACAATTCTGACTTTATATCTCACAATTCTGACTTTATATCACACAATTCTGACTTTATATCACACAATTCTGACCTTATATCACGCAATTCTGACTTTATATCTCACAATTCTGACTTTATATCTCACAATTCTGACTTTATATCACACAATTCTGACTTTATATCTCACAATTCTGACTTTATATCTCAAAATTCTGACTTTATATCACGCAATTCTGACTTTATGTCACACAATTCTGACTTTATATCTCGCAATTCTGACTTTATATCTCACAATTCTGACTTTATACCTCAAAATTTTGACTTTATATCTCACAATTCTGACTTTATATCTCACAATTCTGACTTTATATCACACAATTCTGACTTTATATCACGAAATTCTGACTTTATATCATCATTCTGACTTTATATCACACAATTCTGACTTTATATCACACAATTCTGACTTTATATCTCACAATTCTGACTTTATATCACACAATTCTGACTTTATATCACACAATTCTGACTTTATATCTCGCAATTCTGACTTTATATCTCACAATTCTGACTTTATATCACGCAATTCTGACTTTATATCTCGCAATTCTGACTTTATATCACGCAATTCTGACTTTATATCACACAATTCTGACTTTATATCTCACAATTCTGACTTTATATCACACAATTCTGACTTTATATCTCACAATTCTGACTTTATACCTCAAAATTTTGACTTTATATCTCACAATTCTGACTTTATATCACACAATTCTGACTTTATATCTCACAATTCTGACTTTATATCTCGCAATTCTGACTTTGTCACACAATTCTGACTTTATATCACGCAATTCTGACTTTATATCACACAATTCTGACTTTATATCTCACAATTCTGACTTTATATCACACAATTCTGACTTTTTATCCCACAATTCTGACTTTATATCACACAATTCTGACTTTTTATCCCACAATTCTGACTTTATATCTCAAAATTCTGACTTTATATCACACAATTCTGACTTTTTATCCCACAATTCTGACTTTATATCTCACAATTCTGACTTTATATCTCACAATTCTGACTTTATATCACACAATTCTGACTTTATATCTCACAATTCTGACTTTATATCACACAATTCTGACTTTATATCTCACAATTCTGACTTTATATCACACAATTCTGACTTTTTATCCCACAATTCTGACTTTATATCTCAAAATTCTGACTTTATATCACACAATTCTGACTTTTTATCCCACAATTCTGACTTTATATCACACAATTCTGACTTTATATCTCACAATTCTGACTTTATATCACACAATTCTGACTTTATATCTCACAATTCTGACTTTATATCTCGCAATTCTGACTTTATATCACACAATTCTGACTTTATATCTCAAAATTCTGACTTTATATCTCGCAATTCTGACTTTATATCTCGCAATTCTGACTTTATATCACACAATTCTGACTTTTTATCCCACAATTCTGACTTTATATCACACAATTCTGACTTTATATCTCACAATTCTGACTTTATATCACACAATTCTGACTTTATATCTCACAATTCTGACTTTATATCTCGCAATTCTGACTTTATATCACGCAATTCTGACTTTATATCACGCAATTCTGACTTTATATCTCGCAATTCTGACTTTATATCACGCAATTCTGACTTTATATCACGCAATTCTGACTTTATATCACACAATTCTGACTTTATATCTCACAATTCTGACTTTATATCACACAATTCTGACTTTATATCACACAATTCTGACCATATATCACGCAATTCTGACTTTATATCTCACAATTCTGACTTTATATCTCACAATTCTGACTTTATATCACACAATTCTGACTTTATATCTCACAATTCTGACTTTATATCTCAAAATTCTGACTTTATATCTCACAATTCTGACTTTATACCTCAAAATTTTGACTTTATATCTCACAATTCTGACTTTATATCTCACAATTCTGACTTTATATCACACAATTCTGACTTTATATCACGCAATTCTGACTTTATATCATCATTCTGACTTTATATCACACAATTCTGACTTTATATCACACAATTCTGACTTTATATCTCACAATTCTGACTTTATATCACACAATTCTGACTTTATATCACACAATTCTGACTTTATATCTCGCAATTCTGACTTTATATCTCACAATTCTGACTTTATATCACGCAATTCTGACTTTATATCTCGCAATTCTGACTTTATATCACGCAATTCTGACTTTATATCACACAATTCTGACTTTATATCTCACAATTCTGACTTTATATCACACAATTCTGACTTTATATCTCACAATTCTGACTTTATACCTCAAAATTTTGACTTTATATCTCACAATTCTGACTTTATATCACACAATTCTGACTTTATATCTCACAATTCTGACTTTATATCTCGCAATTCTGACTTTGTCACACAATTCTGACTTTATATCACGCAATTCTGACTTTATATCACACAATTCTGACTTTATATCTCACAATTCTGACTTTATATCACACAATTCTGACTTTATATCTCACAATTCTGACTTTATATCACACAATTCTGACTTTTTATCCCACAATTCTGACTTTATATCTCAGAATTCTGACTTTATATCACACAATTCTGACTTTTTATCCCACAATTCTGACTTTATATCACACAATTCTGACTTTATATCTCACAATTCTGACTTTATATCACACAATTCTGACTTTATATCTCACAATTCTGACTTTATATCTCGCAATTCTGACTTTATATCACACAATTCTGACTTTATATCTCAAAATTCTGACTTTATATCTCGCAATTCTGACTTTATATCTCGCAATTCTGACTTTATATCACACAATTCTGACTTTTTATCCCACAATTCTGACTTTATATCACACAATTCTGACTTTATATCTCACAATTCTGACTTTATATCACACAATTCTGACTTTATATCTCACAATTCTGACTTTATATCTCGCAATTCTGACTTTATATCACGCAATTCTGACTTTATATCACGCAATTCTGACTTTATATCTCGCAATTCTGACTTTATATCACGCAATTCTGACTTTATATCACGCAATTCTGACTTTATATCACGCAATTCTGACTTTATATCTCACAATTCTGACTTTATGTCACACAATTCTGACTTTATATCACACAATTCTGACTTTATATCACACAATTCTGACCTTATATCACGCAATTCTGACTTTATATCACACAATTCTGACTTTATATCACGCAATTCTGACTTTATATCACGCAATTCTGACTTTATATCACACAATTCTGACTTTATATCACACAATTCTGACTTTATATCACGCAATTCTGACTTTATATCACGCAATTCTGACTTTATATCTCGCAATTCTGACTTTATATCTCACAATTCTGACTTTATATCACACAATTCTGACTTTATATCACACAATTCTGACTTCATATCACACAATTCTGACTTTATATCTCGCAATTCTGACTTTATATCTCACAATTCTGACTTTATATCACACAATTCTGACTTTATATCACACAATTCTGACTTTATATCATCATTCTGACTTTATATCACACAATTCTGACTTTATATCACACAATTCTGACTTTATATCTCACAATTCTGACTTTATATCACGCAATTCTGACTTTATATCACACAATTCTGACTTTATATCTCACAATTCTGACTTTATATCACACAATTCTGACTTTATATCTCACAATTCTGACTTTATATCACACAATTCTGACTTTATATCACGCAATTCTGACTTTATATCACGCAATTCTGACTTTATATCTCGCAATTCTGACTTTATATCTCACAATTCTGACTTTATATCACACAATTCTGACTTTATATCACACAATTCTGACTTCATATCACACAATTCTGACTTTATATCTCGCAATTCTGACTTTATATCTCACAATTCTGACTTTATATCACACAATTCTGACTTTATATCACACAATTCTGACTTTATATCATCATTCTGACTTTATATCACACAATTCTGACTTTATATCACACAATTCTGACTTTATATCTCACAATTCTGACCTTATATCACGCAATTCTGACTTTATATCTCACAATTCTGACTTTATATCACACAATTCTGACTTTATATCACACAATTCTGACTTTATATCTCACAATTCTGACTTTATATCTCACAATTCTGACTTTATATCTCAAAATTCTGACTTTATATCACGCAATTCTGACTTTATGTCACACAATTCTGACTTTATATCTCGCAATTCTGACTTTATATCTCACAATTCTGACTTTATATCACGCAATTCTGACTTTATATCACGCAATTCTGACTTTATATCACACAATTCTGACTTTATATCTCACAATTCTGACTTTATGTCACACAATTCTGACTTTATATCACACAATTCTGACTTTATATCACACAATTCTGACCTTATATCACGCAATTCTGACTTTATATCACACAATTCTGACTTTATATCACGCAATTCTGACTTTATATCACGCAATTCTGACTTTATATCACACAATTCTGACTTTATATCACACAATTCTGACTTTATATCACGCAATTCTGACTTTATATCACGCAATTCTGACTTTATATCTCGCAATTCTGACTTTATATCTCACAATTCTGACTTTATATCACACAATTCTGACTTTATATCACACAATTCTGACTTCATATCACACAATTCTGACTTTATATCTCGCAATTCTGACTTTATATCTCACAATTCTGACTTTATATCTCACAATTCTGACTTTATACCTCAAAATTTTGACTTTATATCTCACAATTCTGACTTTATATCTCACAATTCTGACTTTATATCACACAATTCTGACTTTATATCACACAATTCTGACTTTATATCATCATTCTGACTTTATATCACACAATTCTGACTTTATATCACACAATTCTGACTTTATATCTCACAATTCTGACTTTATATCACGCAATTCTGACTTTATATCTCACAATTCTGACTTTATATCTCAAAATTCTGACTTTATATCACGCAATTCTGACTTTATGTCACACAATTCTGACTTTATATCTCGCAATTCTGACTTTATATCTCACAATTCTGACTTTATATCACGCAATTCTGACTTTATGTCACACAATTCTGACTTTATATCTCGCAATTCTGACTTTATATCTCACAATTCTGACTTTATATCACGCAATTCTGACTTTATATCTCGCAATTCTGACTTTATATCACGCAATTCTGACTTTATATCTCACAATTCTGACTTTATACCTCAAAATTTTGACTTTATATCTCACAATTCTGACTTTATATCACACAATTCTGACTTTATATCTCACAATTCTGACTTTATATCTCGCAATTCTGACTTTATGTCACACAATTCTGACTTTATATCACGCAATTCTGACTTTATATCACACAATTCTGACTTTATATCTCACAATTCTGACTTTATATCACACAATTCTGACTTTATATCACACAATTCTGACTTTATATCTCACAATTCTGACTTTATATCACACAATTCTGACTTTATATCACGCAATTCTGACTTTATATCACACAATTCTGACTTTATATCACACAATTCTGACTTTATATCACGCAATTCTGACTTTATATCTCGCAATTCTGACTTTATATCTCGCAATTCTGACTTTATATCACACAATTCTGACTTTATATCACACAATTCTGACTTTATATCACACAATTCTGACTTCATATCTCGCAATTCTGACTTTATATCACACAATTCTGACTTTATATCTCGCAATTCTGACTTTATATCTCACAATTCTGACTTTATATCACACAATTCTGACTTTATATCTCACAATTCTGACTTTATATCTCACAATTCTGACTTTATATCTCACAATTCTGACTTTATACCTCAAAATTTTGACTTTATATCTCACAATTCTGACTTTATATCTCACAATTCTGACTTTATATCACACAATTCTGACTTTATATCACACAATTCTGACTTTATATCATCATTCTGACTTTATATCACACAATTCTGACTTTATATCACACAATTCTGACTTTATATCTCACAATTCTGACTTTATATCACACAATTCTGACTTTATATCTCACAATTCTGACTTTATATCACACAATTCTGACTTTATATCACACAATTCTGACCTTATATCACGCAATTCTGACTTTATATCTCACAATTCTGACTTTATATCTCACAATTCTGACTTTATATCACACAATTCTGACTTTATATCTCACAATTCTGACTTTATATCTCAAAATTCTGACTTTATATCACGCAATTCTGACTTTATGTCACACAATTCTGACTTTATATCTCGCAATTCTGACTTTATATCTCACAATTCTGACTTTATACCTCAAAATTTTGACTTTATATCTCACAATTCTGACTTTATATCTCACAATTCTGACTTTATATCACACAATTCTGACTTTATATCACGAAATTCTGACTTTATATCATCATTCTGACTTTATATCACACAATTCTGACTTTATATCACACAATTCTGACTTTATATCTCACAATTCTGACTTTATATCACACAATTCTGACTTTATATCACACAATTCTGACTTTATATCTCGCAATTCTGACTTTATATCTCACAATTCTGACTTTATATCACGCAATTCTGACTTTATATCTCGCAATTCTGACTTTATATCACGCAATTCTGACTTTATATCACACAATTCTGACTTTATATCTCACAATTCTGACTTTATATCACACAATTCTGACTTTATATCTCACAATTCTGACTTTATACCTCAAAATTTTGACTTTATATCTCACAATTCTGACTTTATATCACACAATTCTGACTTTATATCTCACAATTCTGACTTTATATCTCGCAATTCTGACTTTGTCACACAATTCTGACTTTATATCACGCAATTCTGACTTTATATCACACAATTCTGACTTTATATCTCACAATTCTGACTTTATATCACACAATTCTGACTTTTTATCCCACAATTCTGACTTTATATCACACAATTCTGACTTTTTATCCCACAATTCTGACTTTATATCTCAAAATTCTGACTTTATATCACACAATTCTGACTTTTTATCCCACAATTCTGACTTTATATCTCACAATTCTGACTTTATATCTCACAATTCTGACTTTATATCACACAATTCTGACTTTATATCTCACAATTCTGACTTTATATCACACAATTCTGACTTTATATCTCACAATTCTGACTTTATATCACACAATTCTGACTTTTTATCCCACAATTCTGACTTTATATCTCAAAATTCTGACTTTATATCACACAATTCTGACTTTTTATCCCACAATTCTGACTTTATATCACACAATTCTGACTTTATATCTCACAATTCTGACTTTATATCACACAATTCTGACTTTATATCTCACAATTCTGACTTTATATCTCGCAATTCTGACTTTATATCACACAATTCTGACTTTATATCTCAAAATTCTGACTTTATATCTCGCAATTCTGACTTTATATCTCGCAATTCTGACTTTATATCACACAATTCTGACTTTTTATCCCACAATTCTGACTTTATATCACACAATTCTGACTTTATATCTCACAATTCTGACTTTATATCACACAATTCTGACTTTATATCTCACAATTCTGACTTTATATCTCGCAATTCTGACTTTATATCACGCAATTCTGACTTTATATCACGCAATTCTGACTTTATATCTCG
This sequence comes from Rhinogobio ventralis, assembly GCA_039654625.1. Classification (NCBI taxonomy): domain Eukaryota; kingdom Metazoa; phylum Chordata; class Actinopteri; order Cypriniformes; family Gobionidae; genus Rhinogobio; species Rhinogobio ventralis. The sequence goes on along the minus strand of CM077203.1, from coordinate 27,932,691 downwards.
CAATTCTGACTTTATATCACGCAATTCTGACTTTATATCACGCAATTCTGACTTTATATCACACAATTCTGACTTTATATCTCACAATTCTGACTTTATATCACACAATTCTGACTTTATATCACACAATTCTGACCATATATCACGCAATTCTGACTTTATATCTCACAATTCTGACTTTATATCTCACAATTCTGACTTTATATCACACAATTCTGACTTTATATCTCACAATTCTGACTTTATATCTCAAAATTCTGACTTTATATCACGCAATTCTGACTTTATGTCACACAATTCTGACTTTATATCTCGCAATTCTGACTTTATATCTCGCAATTCTGACTTTATACCTCAAAATTTTGACTTTATATCTCACAATTCTGACTTTATATCTCACAATTCTGACTTTATATCACACAATTCTGACTTTATATCACGCAATTCTGACTTTATATCATCATTCTGACTTTATATCACACAATTCTGACTTTATATCACACAATTCTGACTTTATATCTCACAATTCTGACTTTATATCACACAATTCTGACTTTATATCACACAATTCTGACTTTATATCTCGCAATTCTGACTTTATATCTCACAATTCTGACTTTATATCACGCAATTCTGACTTTATATCTCGCAATTCTGACTTTATATCACGCAATTCTGACTTTATATCACACAATTCTGACTTTATATCTCACAATTCTGACTTTATATCACACAATTCTGACTTTATATCTCACAATTCTGACTTTATACCTCAAAATTTTGACTTTATATCTCACAATTCTGACTTTATATCACACAATTCTGACTTTATATCTCACAATTCTGACTTTGTCACACAATTCTGACTTTATATCACGCAATTCTGACTTTATATCACACAATTCTGACTTTATATCTCACAATTCTGACTTTATATCACACAATTCTGACTTTATATCTCACAATTCTGACTTTATATCACACAATTCTGACTTTTTATCCCACAATTCTGACTTTATATCTCACAATTCTGACTTTATATCACACAATTCTGACTTTTTATCCCACAATTCTGACTTTATATCACACAATTCTGACTTTATATCTCACAATTCTGACTTTATATCACACAATTCTGACTTTATATCTCACAATTCTGACTTTATATCTCGCAATTCTGACTTTATATCACACAATTCTGACTTTATATCTCAAAATTCTGACTTTATATCTCGCAATTCTGACTTTATATCTCGCAATTCTGACTTTATATCACACAATTCTGACTTTTTATCCCACAATTCTGACTTTATATCACACAATTCTGACTTTATATCTCACAATTCTGACTTTATATCACACAATTCTGACTTTATATCTCACAATTCTGACTTTATATCTCGCAATTCTGACTTTATATCACGCAATTCTGACTTTATATCACGCAATTCTGACTTTATATCTCGCAATTCTGACTTTATATCACGCAATTCTGACTTTATATCACGCAATTCTGACTTTATATCACACAATTCTGACTTTATATCTCACAATTCTGACTTTATATCACACAATTCTGACTTTATATCACACAATTCTGACCATATATCACGCAATTCTGACTTTATATCTCACAATTCTGACTTTATATCTCACAATTCTGACTTTATATCACACAATTCTGACTTTATATCTCACAATTCTGACTTTATATCTCAAAATTCTGACTTTATATCACGCAATTCTGACTTTATGTCACACAATTCTGACTTTATATCTCGCAATTCTGACTTTATATCTCGCAATTCTGACTTTATACCTCAAAATTTTGACTTTATATCTCACAATTCTGACTTTATATCTCACAATTCTGACTTTATATCACACAATTCTGACTTTATATCACGCAATTCTGACTTTATATCATCATTCTGACTTTATATCACACAATTCTGACTTTATATCACACAATTCTGACTTTATATCTCACAATTCTGACTTTATATCACACAATTCTGACTTTATATCACACAATTCTGACTTTATATCTCGCAATTCTGACTTTATATCTCACAATTCTGACTTTATATCACGCAATTCTGACTTTATATCTCGCAATTCTGACTTTATATCACGCAATTCTGACTTTATATCACACAATTCTGACTTTATATCTCACAATTCTGACTTTATATCACACAATTCTGACTTTATATCTCACAATTCTGACTTTATACCTCAAAATTTTGACTTTATATCTCACAATTCTGACTTTATATCACACAATTCTGACTTTATATCTCACAATTCTGACTTTGTCACACAATTCTGACTTTATATCACGCAATTCTGACTTTATATCACACAATTCTGACTTTATATCTCACAATTCTGACTTTATATCACACAATTCTGACTTTATATCTCACAATTCTGACTTTATATCACACAATTCTGACTTTTTATCCCACAATTCTGACTTTATATCTCACAATTCTGACTTTATATCACACAATTCTGACTTTTTATCCCACAATTCTGACTTTATATCACACAATTCTGACTTTATATCTCACAATTCTGACTTTATATCACACAATTCTGACTTTATATCTCACAATTCTGACTTTATATCTCGCAATTCTGACTTTATATCACACAATTCTGACTTTATATCACACAATTCTGACTTTATATCTCACAATTCTGACTTTATATCACACAATTCTGACTTTATATCTCACAATTCTGACTTTATATCTCGCAATTCTGACTTTATATCACGCAATTCTGACTTTATATCACGCAATTCTGACTTTATATCTCGCAATTCTGACTTTATATCACGCAATTCTGACTTTATATCACGCAATTCTGACTTTATATCACACAATTCTGACTTTATATCTCACAATTCTGACTTTATGTCACGCAATTCTGACTTTATATCACACAATTCTGACTTTATATCACACAATTCTGACCTTATATCACGCAATTCTGACTTTATATCACACAATTCTGACTTTATATCACGCAATTCTGACTTTATATCACGCAATTCTGACTTTATATCACACAATTCTGACTTTATATCACACAATTCTGACTTTATATCACGCAATTCTGACTTTATATCTCGCAATTCTGACTTTATATCTCACAATTCTGACTTTATATCACACAATTCTGACTTTATATCACACAATTCTGACTTCATATCACACAATTCTGACTTCATATCTCGCAATTCTGACTTTATATCTCACAATTCTGACTTTATATCACACAATTCTGACTTTATATCTCACAATTCTGACTTTATATCTCACAATTCTGACTTTATATCTCACAATTCTGACTTTATATCTCACAATTCTGACTTTATATCACACAATTCTGACTTTATATCACACAATTCTGACTTTATATCACACAATTCTGACTTTATATCTCACAATTCTGACTTTATATCACGCAATTCTGACTTTATATCTCACAATTCTGACTTTATATCTCACAATTCTGACTTTATATCACACAATTCTGACTTTATATCACACAATTCTGACTTTATATCTCACAATTCTGACTTTATATCACGCAATTCTGACTTTATATCTCACAATTCTGACTTTATATCTCACAATTCTGACTTTATATCACACAATTCTGACTTTATATCTCGCAATTCTGACTTTATATCACACAATTCTGACTTTATATCTCGCAATTCTGACTTTATATCACACAATTCTGACTTTAAATCACACAATTCTGACTTTATATCTCACAATTCTGACTTTATATCACGCAATTCTGACTTTATATCACACAATTCTGACTTTATATCACACAATTCTGACTTTATATCTCACAATTCTGACTTTATATCACGCAATTCTGACTTTATATCACGCAATTCTGACTTTATATCACGCAATTCTGACTTTATATCTCGCAATTCTGACTTTATATCACGCAATTCTGACTTTATATCACGCAATTCTGACTTTATATCACACAATTCTGACTTTATATCACACAATTCTGACTTTATATCACACAATTCTGACTTTATATCACGCATTTCTGACTTTATATCACGCAATTCTGACTTTATATCACACAATTCTGACTTTATATCTCACAATTCTGACTTTATGTCACACAATTCTGACTTTATATCACACAATTCTGACTTTATATCACACAATTCTGACCTTATATCACGCAATTCTGACTTTATATCACACAATTCTGACTTTATATCACGCAATTCTGACTTTATATCACGCAATTCTGACTTTATATCACACAATTCTGACTTTATATCACACAATTCTGACTTTATATCACACAATTCTGACTTTATATCACACAATTCTGACTTTATATCACACAATTCTGACTTTATATCACACAATTCTGACTTTATATCTCGCAATTCTGACTTTATATCTCACAATTCTGACTTTATATCACACAATTCTGACTTTATATCTCACAATTCTGACTTTATATCTCACAATTCTGACTTTATATCTCACAATTCTGACTTTATATCTCACAATTCTGACTTTATATCTCACAATTCTGACTTTATATCTCACAATTCTGACTTTATATCACACAATTCTGACTTTATACCTCAAAATTCTGACTTTATATCACACAATTCTGACTTTATATCTCACAATTCTGACTTTATATCACACAATTCTGACTTTATATCACGCAATTCTGACTTTATATCTCACAATTCTGACTTATATCTCACAATTCTGACTTTATATCACACAATTCTGACTTTATACCTCAAAATTCTGACTTTATATCACACAATTCTGACATTATATCTCACAATTCTGACTTTATATCACACAATTCTGACTTTATATCACGCAATTCTGACTTTATATCTCAGCAATTCTGACTTTATATCTCACAATTCTGACTTTATATCACACAATTCTGACTTTATATCACACAATTCTGACTTTATATCACACAATTCTGACTTTATATCTCGCAATTCTGACTTTATATCTCACAATTCTGACTTTATATCACACAATTCTGACTTTATATCACACAATTCTGACTTTATATCACACAATTCTGACTTTATATCTCACAATTCTGACTTTATATCTCACAATTCTGACTTTATACCTCAAAATTTTGACTTTATATCTCACAATTCTGACTTTATATCTCACAATTCTGACTTTATATCACACAATTCTGACTTTATATCACGCAATTCTGACTTTATATCATCATTCTGACTTTATATCACGCAATTCTGACTTTATATCATCATTCTGACTTTATATCACACAATTCTGACTTTATATCACACAATTCTGACTTTATATCTCACAATTCTGACTTTATATCACACAATTCTGACTTTATATCTCACAATTCTGACTTTATATCACACAATTCTGACTTTATATCACACAATTCTGACCTTATATCACGCAATTCTGACTTTATATCTCACAATTCTGACTTTATATCTCACAATTCTGACTTTATATCTCACAATTCTGACTTTATATCACACAATTCTGACTTTATATCACACAATTCTGACTTTATATCACACAATTCTGACTTTATATCTCACAATTCTGACTTTATACCTCAAAATTTTGACTTTATATCTCACAATTCTGACTTTATATCACACAATTCTGACTTTATATCACGCAATTCTGACTTTATATCATCATTCTGACTTTATGTCACACAATTCTGACTTTATATCTCACAATTCTGACTTTATATCACACAATTCTGACTTTATATCTCAAAATTCTGACTTTATATCACACAATTCTGACTTTATATCACACAATTCTGACTTTATATCACGCATTTCTGACTTTATATCACGCAATTCTGACTTTATATCACACAATTCTGACTTTATATCACGCATTTCTGACTTTATATCACGCAATTCTGACTTTATATCACACAATTCTGACTTTATATCACACAATTCTGACTTTATATCACGCAATTCTGACTTTATATCACACAATTCTGACTTTATATCACACAATTCTGACTTTATATCACGCAATTCTGACTTTATATCTCGCAATTCTGACTTTATATCACGCAATTCTGACTTTATATCACACAATTCTGACTTTATATCACACAATTCTGACTTTATATCACGCATTTCTGACTTTATATCACACAATTCTGACTTTATATCACACAATTCTGACTTTATATCACGCATTTCTGACTTTATATCACGCAATTCTGACTTTATATCACACAATTCTGACTTTATATCTCACAATTCTGACTTTATGTCACACAATTCTGACTTTATATCACACAATTCTGACTTTATATCACACAATTCTGACCTTATATCACGCAATTCTGACTTTATATCACACAATTCTGACTTTATATCACGCAATTCTGACTTTATATCACGCAATTCTGACTTTATATCACACAATTCTGACTTTATATCACACAATTCTGACTTTATATCACACAATTCTGACTTTATATCACACAATTCTGACTTTATATCACACAATTCTGACTTTATATCACACAATTCTGACTTTATATCTCGCAATTCTGACTTTATATCTCACAATTCTGACTTTATATCACACAATTCTGACTTTATATCTCACAATTCTGACTTTATATCTCACAATTCTGACTTTATATCTCACAATTCTGACTTTATATCACACAATTCTGACTTTATATCTCACAATTCTGACTTTATATCTCACAATTCTGACTTTATATCTCACAATTCTGACTTTATATCACACAATTCTGACTTTATACCTCAAAATTCTGACTTTATATCACACAATTCTGACTTTATATCTCACAATTCTGACTTTATATCACACAATTCTGACTTTATATCACGCAATTCTGACTTTATATCTCACAATTCTGACTTTATATCTCACAATTCTGACTTTATATCACACAATTCTGACTTTATACCTCAAAATTCTGACTTTATATCACACAATTCTGACTTTATATCTCACAATTCTGACTTTATATCACACAATTCTGACTTTATATCACGCAATTCTGACTTTATATCTCGCAATTCTGACTTTATATCTCACAATTCTGACTTTATATCACACAATTCTGACTTTATATCACACAATTCTGACTTTATATCACACAATTCTGACTTTATATCTCGCAATTCTGACTTTATATCTCACAATTCTGACTTTATATCACACAATTCTGACTTTATATCACACAATTCTGACTTTATATCACACAATTCTGACTTTATATCACACAATTCTGACTTTATATCTCGCAATTCTGACTTTATATCTCACAATTCTGACTTTATATCACACAATTCTGACTTTATATCTCGCAATTCTGACTTTATATCTCAGAATTCTGACTTTATATCTCACAATTCTGACTTTATATCTCACAATTCTGACTTTATACCTCAAAATTTTGACTTTATATCTCACAATTCTGACTTTATATCTCACAATTCTGACTTTATATCACACAATTCTGACTTTATATCACGCAATTCTGACTTTATATCATCATTCTGACTTTATATCACGCAATTCTGACTTTATATCATCATTCTGACTTTATATCACACAATTCTGACTTTATATCACACAATTCTGACTTTATATCTCACAATTCTGACTTTATATCACACAATTCTGACTTTATATCTCACAATTCTGACTTTATATCACACAATTCTGACTTTATATCACACAATTCTGACCTTATATCACGCAATTCTGACTTTATATCTCACAATTCTGACTTTATATCTCACAATTCTGACTTTATATCTCACAATTCTGACTTTATATCACACAATTCTGACTTTATATCACACAATTCTGACTTTATATCACACAATTCTGACTTTATATCTCACAATTCTGACTTTATACCTCAAAATTTTGACTTTATATCTCACAATTCTGACTTTATATCACACAATTCTGACTTTATATCACGCAATTCTGACTTTATATCATCATTCTGACTTTATGTCACACAATTCTGACTTTATATCTCACAATTCTGACTTTATATCACACAATTCTGACTTTATATCTCAAAATTCTGACTTTATATCTCACAATTCTGACTTTATATCACACAATTCTGACTTTATATCACACAATTCTGACCTTATATCACGCAATTCTGACTTTATATCTCACAATTCTGACTTTATATCACACAATTCTGACTTTATATCACACAATTCTGACTTTATATCTCGCAATTCTGACTTTATATCACACAATTCTGACTTTTTATCCCACAATTCTGACTTTATATCACACAATTCTGACTTTATATCTCACAATTCTGACTTTATATCACACAATTCTGACTTTATATCTCACAATTCTGACTTTATATCTCGCAATTCTGACTTTATATCACACAATTCTGACTTTATATCACACAATTCTGACTTTATATCTCACAATTCTGACTTTATACCTCAAAATTTTGACTTTATATCTCACAATTCTGACTTTATATCACACAATTCTGACTTTATATCACGCAATTCTGACTTTATATCACACAATTCTGACTTTATGTCACACAATTCTGACTTTATATCTCACAATTCTGACTTTATATCACACAATTCTGACTTTATATCTCACAATTCTGACTTTATATCACACAATTCTGACTTTATATCTCACAATTCTGACTTTATATCTCGCAATTCTGACTTTATATCACACAATTCTGACTTTATATCACACAATTCTGACCTTATATCACGCAATTCTGACTTTATATCTCACAATTCTGACTTTATATCACACAATTCTGACTTTATATCACACAATTCTGACTTTATATCTCGCAATTCTGACTTTATATCACACAATTCTGACTTTATATCTCACAATTCTGACTTTATATCTCACAATTCTGACTTTATATCTCACAATTCTGACTTTATATCACACAATTCTGACTTTATATCACACAATTCTGACTTTATACCTCAAAATTCTGACTTTATATCACACAATTCTGACTTTATATCTCACAATTCTGACTTTATATCTCGCAATTCTGACTTTATATCACACAATTCTGACTTTATATCACACAATTCTGACCTTATATCACGCAATTCTGACTTTATATCTCACAATTCTGACTTTATATCACACAATTCTGACTTTATATCTCACAATTCTGACTTTATATCTCGCAATTCTGACTTTATATCACACAATTCTGACTTTATATCACACAATTCTGACTTTATATCTCACAATTCTGACTTTATATCTCACAATTCTGACTTTATATCTCACAATTCTGACTTTATATCACACAATTCTGACTTTATATCTCACAATTCTGACTTTATATCACGCAATTCTGACTTTATATCACGCAATTCTGACTTTATATCTCGCAATTCTGACTTTATATCACGCAATTCTGACTTTATATCACGCAATTCTGACTTTATATCACACAATTCTGACTTTATATCACACAATTCTGACTTTATATCACGCAATTCTGACTTTATATCACGCAATTCTGACTTTATATCACACAATTCTGACTTTATATCTCACAATTCTGACTTTGTCACACAATTCTGACTTTATATCACACAATTCTGACTTTATGTCACACAATTCTGACTTTATATCACACAATTCTGACCTTATATCACGCAATTCTGACTTATATCACACAATTCTGACTTTATATCACGCAATTCTGACTTTATATCACGCAATTCTGACTTTATATCACACAATTCTGACTTTATATCTCACAATTCTGACTTTATGTCACACAATTCTGACTTTATATCACACAATTCTGACTTTATGTCACACAATTCTGACTTTATATCACACAATTCTGACCTTATATCACGCAATTCTGACTTTATATCACGCAATTCTGACTTTATATCACACAATTCTGACTTTATATCTCACAATTCTGACTTTGTCACACAATTCTGACTTTATATCTCACAATTCTGACTTTATGTCACACAATTCTGACTTTATATCACACAATTCTGACCTTATATCACGCAATTCTGACTTTATATCACACAATTCTGACTTTATATCACGCAATTCTGACTTTATATCACGCAATTCTGACTTTATATCACACAATTCTGACTTTATATCACACAATTCTGACTTTATATCACGCAATTCTGACTTTATATCTCGCAATTCTGACTTTATATCTCACAATTCTGACTTTATATCACACAATTCTGACTTTATATCACACAATTCTGACTTTATATCACACAATTCTGACTTCATATCACACAATTCTGACTTTATATCTCGCAATTCTGACTTTATATCTCACAATTCTGACTTTATATCACACAATTCTGACTTTATATCTCACAATTCTGACTTTATATCTCACAATTCTGACTTTATATCTCACAATTCTGACTTTATACCTCAAAATTTTGACTTTATATCTCACAATTCTGACTTTATATCTCACAATTCTGACTTTATATCACACAATTCTGACTTTATATCACACAATTCTGACTTTATATCACACAATTCTGACTTTATATCTCACAATTCTGACTTTATATCACACAATTCTGACTTTATATCTCACAATTCTGACTTTATATCACACAATTCTGACTTTATATCACACAATTCTGACCTTATATCACGCAATTCTGACTTTATATCTCACAATTCTGACTTTATATCTCACAATTCTGACTTTATATCTCACAATTCTGACTTTATATCACGCAATTCTGACTTTATATCACGCAATTCTGACTTTATATCTCACAGTTCTGACTTTATATCTCACAATTCTGACTTTATATCTCACAATTCTGACTTTATATCACACAATTCTGACTTTATACTCAAAATTCTGACTTTATATCTCACAATTCTGACTTTATATCTCACAATTCTGACTTTATATCACACAATTCTGACTTTATATCACACAATTCTGACTTTATATCTCACAATTCTGACTTTATATCTCACAATTCTGACTTTATATCACACAATTCTGACTTTATATCTCACAATTCTGACTTTATATCTCAAAATTCTGACTTTATATCACGCAATTCTGACTTTATGTCACACAATTCTGACTTTATATCTCGCAATTCTGACTTTATATCTCACAATTCTGACTTTATATCACGCAATTCTGACTTTATATCTCGCAATTCTGACTTTATATCACGCAATTCTGACTTTATATCACACAATTCTGACTTTATATCTCACAATTCTGACTTTATATCACACAATTCTGACTTTATATCTCACAATTCTGACTTTATACCTCAAAATTTTGACTTTATATCTCACAATTCTGACTTTATATCACACAATTCTGACTTTATATCTCACAATTCTGACTTTATATCTCGCAATTCTGACTTTATGTCACACAATTCTGACTTTATATCACGCAATTCTGACTTTATATCACACAATTCTGACTTTATATCTCACAATTCTGACTTTATATCACACAATTCTGACTTTATATCTCACAATTCTGACTTTATATCTCGCAATTCTGACTTTATATCTCGCAATTCTGACTTTATATCACACAATTCTGACTTTTTATCCCACAATTCTGACTTTATATCACGCAATTCTGACTTTATATCTCACAATTCTGACTTTATATCACACAATTCTGACTTTATATCACACAATTCTGACTTTATATCTCGCAATTCTGACTTTATATCACACAATTCTGACTTTAAATCACACAATTCTGACTTTATATCTCACAATTCTGACTTTATATCACGCAATTCTGACTTTATATCACACAATTCTGACTTTATATCACACAATTCTGACTTTATATCTCACAATTCTGACTTTATATCACGCAATTCTGACTTTATATCACGCAATTCTGACTTTATATCACGCAATTCTGACTTTATATCTCGCAATTCTGACTTTATATCACGCAATTCTGACTTTATATCACACAATTCTGACTTTATATCACACAATTCTGACTTTATATCTCACAATTCTGACTTTATATCACACAATTCTGACTTTATATCACGCAATTCTGACTTTATATCACGCAATTCTGACTTTATATCACACAATTCTGACTTTATATCACACAATTCTGACTTTATATCACACAATTCTGACTTTATATCACGCAATTCTGACTTTATATCACGCAATTCTGACTTTATATCTCGCAATTCTGACTTTATATCACGCAATTCTGACTTTATATCACGCAATTCTGACTTTATATCACACAATTCTGACTTTATATCACGCAATTCTGACTTTATATCACGCAATTCTGACTTTATATCACACAATTCTGACTTTATATCTCACAATTCTGACTTTATGTCACACAATTCTGACTTTATATCACACAATTCTGACTTTATATCACACAATTCTGACCTTATATCACGCAATTCTGACTTTATATCACACAATTCTGACTTTATATCACGCAATTCTGACTTTATATCACGCAATTCTGACTTTATATCACACAATTCTGACTTTATATCACACAATTCTGACTTTATATCACGCAATTCTGACTTTATATCTCGCAATTCTGACTTTATATCTCACAATTCTGACTTTATATCACACAATTCTGACTTTATATCACACAATTCTGACTTTATATCACACAATTCTGACTTTATATCTCGCAATTCTGACTTTATATCTCACAATTCTGACTTTATATCACACAATTCTGACTTTATATCTCAGAATTCTGACTTTATATCTCACAATTCTGACTTTATATCTCACAATTCTGACTTTATACTCAAATTCTGACTTTATATCTCACAATTCTGACTTTATATCTCACAATTCTGACTTTATATCACACAATTCTGACTTTATATCACGCAATTCTGACTTTATATCATCATTCTGACTTTATATCACACAATTCTGACTTTATATCACACAATTCTGACTTTATATCTCACAATTCTGACTTTATATCACACAATTCTGACTTTATATCTCACAATTCTGACTTTATATCACACAATTCTGACTTTATATCACACAATTCTGACCTTATATCACGCAATTCTGACTTTATATCTCACAATTCTGACTTTATATCTCACAATTCTGACTTTATATCTCACAATTCTGACTTTATATCACACAATTCTGACTTTATATCACACAATTCTGACTTTATATCACACAATTCTGACTTTATATCTCACAATTCTGACTTTATACCTCAAATTTGACTTTATATCTCACAATTCTGACTTTATATCACACAATTCTGACTTTATATCACGCAATTCTGACTTTATATCATCATTCTGACTTTATGTCACACAATTCTGACTTTATATCTCACAATTCTGACTTTATATCACACAATTCTGACTTTATATCTCAAAATTCTGACTTTATATCTCACAATTCTGACTTTATATCACACAATTCTGACTTTATATCACACAATTCTGACCTTATATCACGCAATTCTGACTTTATATCTCACAATTCTGACTTTATATCACACAATTCTGACTTTATATCACACAATTCTGACTTTATATCTCGCAATTCTGACTTTATATCACACAATTCTGACTTTATATCCCACAATTCTGACTTTATATCACACAATTCTGACTTTATATCTCACAATTCTGACTTTATATCACACAATTCTGACTTTATATCTCACAATTCTGACTTTATATCTCGCAATTCTGACTTTATATCACACAATTCTGACTTTATATCACACAATTCTGACTTTATATCTCACAATTCTGACTTTATATCTCAAAATTCTGACTTTATATCTCACAATTCTGACTTTATATCACACAATTCTGACTTTATATCACGCAATTCTGACTTTATATCACACAATTCTGACTTTATATCACACAATTCTGACTTTATATCTCACAATTCTGACTTTATATCACACAATTCTGACTTTATATCTCACAATTCTGACTTTATATCACACAATTCTGACTTTATATCTCACAATTCTGACTTTATATCTCGCAATTCTGACTTTATATCACACAATTCTGACTTTATATCACACAATTCTGACTTATATCACACAATTCTGACTTTATATCTCACAATTCTGACTTTATATCACACAATTCTGACTTTATATCACACAATTCTGACTTTATATCTCGCAATTCTGACTTTATATCACACAATTCTGACTTTATATCACACAATTCTGACTTTATATCTCACAATTCTGACTTTATATCTCACAATTCTGACTTTATATCTCACAATTCTGACTTTATATCACACAATTCTGACTTTATATCACACAATTCTGACTTTATATCACGCAATTCTGACTTTATATCTCACAATTCTGACTTTATACCTCAAAATTCTGACTTTATATCACACAATTCTGACTTTATATCTCACAATTCTGACTTTATATCACACAATTCTGACTTTATATCACGCAATTCTGACTTTATATCTCGCAATTCTGACTTTATATCTCACAATTCTGACTTTATATCACACAATTCTGACTTTATATCACACAATTCTGACTTTATATCACACAATTCTGACTTTATATCTCACAATTCTGACTTTATATCACACAATTCTGACTTTATACCTCAAAATTCTGACTTTATATCACACAATTCTGACTTTATATCTCACAATTCTGACTTTATATCACACAATTCTGACTTTATATCACACAATTCTGACTTTATATCACACAATTCTGACTTTATATCTCGCAATTCTGACTTTATATCACACAATTCTGACTTTATATCACACAATTCTGACTTTATATCTCACAATTCTGACTTTATATCTACAATTCTGACTTTATATCTCACAATTCTGACTTTATATCACACAATTCTGACTTTATACCTCAAAATTCTGACTTTATATCACACAATTCTGACTTTATATCTCACAATTCTGACTTTATATCACATAATTCTGACTTTATATCACGCAATTCTGACTTTATATCTCGCAATTCTGACTTTATATCTCACAATTCTGACTTTATATCACACAATTCTGACTTTATATCACACAATTCTGACTTTATATCACACAATTCTGACTTTATATCTCACAATTCTGACTTTATATCACACAATTCTGACTTTATACCTCAAAATTCTGACTTTATATCACACAATTCTGACTTTATATCTCACAATTCTGACTTTATATCACACAATTCTGACTTTATATCACACAATTCTGACCTTATATCACGCAATTCTGACTTTATATCTCACAATTCTGACTTTATATCACACAATTCTGACTTTATATCACACAATTCTGACTTTATATCTCGCAATTCCTGACTTTATATCACACAATTCTGACTTTATATCACACAATTCTGACTTTATATCTCACAATTCTGACTTTATATCTCACAATTCTGACTTTATATCTCACAATTCTGACTTTATATCACACAATTCTGACTTTATACCTCAAAATTCTGACTTTATATCACACAATTCTGACTTTATATCTCACAATTCTGACTTTATATCACACAATTCTGACTTTATATCACGCAATTCTGACTTTATATCTCGCAATTCTGACTTTATATCTCACAATTCTGACTTTATATCACACAATTCTGACTTTATATCTCGCAATTCTGACTTTATATCACACAATTCTGACTTTATATCTCACAATTCTGACTTTATATCACACAATTCTGACTTTATATCTCAGATTCTGACTTTATATCTCACAATTCTGACTTTATATCTCACAATTCTGACTTTATACCTCAAAATTTTGACTTTATATCTCACAATTCTGACTTTATATCTCACAATTCTGACTTTATATCTCGCAATTCTGACTTTATATCTCGCAATTCTGACTTTATATCACACAATTCTGACTTTTTATCCCACAATTCTGACTTTATATCACGCAATTCTGACTTTATATCTCACAATTCTGACTTTATATCACACAATTCTGACTTTATATCTCACAATTCTGACTTTATATCTCGCAATTCTGACTTTATATCACACAATTCTGACTTTATATCTCGCAATTCTGACTTTATATCACACAATTCTGACTTTAAATCACACAATTCTGACTTTATATCTCACAATTCTGACTTTATATCACGCAATTCTGACTTTATATCACACAATTCTGACTTTATATCACACAATTCTGACTTTATATCTCACAATTCTGACTTTATATCACGCAATTCTGACTTTATATCACGCAATTCTGACTTTATATCACGCAATTCTGACTTTATATCTCGCAATTCTGACTTTATATTACGCAATTCTGACTTTATATCACACAATTCTGACTTTATATCACACAATTCTGACTTTATATCACACAATTCTGACTTTATATCACACAATTCTGACTTTATATCACGCAATTCTGACTTTATATCACGCAATTCTGACTTTATATCACGCAATTCTGACTTTATATCACGCAATTCTGACTTTATATCACACAATTCTGACTTTATATCACACAATTCTGACTTTATATCTCACAATTCTGACTTTATATCTCACAATTCTGACTTTATATCACGCAATTCTGACTTTATATCACGCAATTCTGACTTTATATCACACAATTCTGACTTTATATCACGCAATTCTGACTTTATATCACGCAATTCTGACTTTATATCACACAATTCTGACTTTATATCTCACAATTCTGACTTTATGTCACACAATTCTGACTTATGTCACACAATTCTGACTTTATATCACACAATTCTGACCTTATATCACGCAATTCTGACTTTATATCACACAATTCTGACTTTATATCACGCAATTCTGACTTTATATCACGCAATTCTGACTTTATATCACACAATTCTGACTTTATATCACACAATTCTGACTTTATATCACGCAATTCTGACTTTATATCTCGCAATTCTGACTTTATATCTCACAATTCTGACTTTATATCACACAATTCTGACTTTATATCACACAATTCTGACTTTATATCACACAATTCTGACTTTATATCACACAATTCTGACTTTATATCTCGCAATTCTGACTTTATATCTCACAATTCTGACTTTATACCTCAAAATTTTGACTTTATATCACACAATTCTGACTTTATATCTCAGAATTCTGACTTTATATCTCACAATTCTGACTTTATATCTCACAATTCTGACTTTATACCTCAAAATTTGACTTTATATCTCACAATTCTGACTTTATATCTCACAATTCTGACTTTATATCACACAATTCTGACTTTATATCACGCAATTCTGACTTTATATCATCATTCTGACTTTATATCACACAATTCTGACTTTATATCACAAAATTCTGACTTTATATCTCACAATTCTGACTTTATATCACACAATTCTGACTTTATATCTCACAATTCTGACTTTATATCACACAATTCTGACTTTATATCACACAATTCTGACCTTATATCACGCAATTCTGACTTTATATCTCACAATTCTGACTTTATATCTCACAATTCTGACTTTATATCTCACAATTCTGACTTTATATCACACAATTCTGACTTTATATCACACAATTCTGACTTTATATCACACAATTCTGACTTTATATCTCACAATTCTGACTTTATACCTCAAAATTTTGACTTTATATCTCACAATTCTGACTTTATATCACACAATTCTGACTTTATATCACGCAATTCTGACTTTATATCATCATTCTGACTTTATGTCACACAATTCTGACTTTATATCTCACAATTCTGACTTTATATCACACAATTCTGACTTTATATCTCAAAATTCTGACTTTATATCTCACAATTCTGACTTTATATCACACAATTCTGACTTTATATCACACAATTCTGACCTTATATCACGCAATTCTGACTTTATATCTCACAATTCTGACTTTATATCACACAATTCTGACTTTATATCACACAATTCTGACTTTTTATCCCACAATTCTGACTTTTTATCCCACAATTCTGACTTTATATCACACAATTCTGACTTTATATCTCACAATTCTGACTTTATATCACACAATTCTGACTTTATATCTCACAATTCTGACTTTATATCTCGCAATTCTGACTTTATATCACACAATTCTGACTTTATATCACACAATTCTGACTTTATATCTCACAATTCTGACTTTATACCTCAAAATTTTGACTTTATATCTCACAATTCTGACTTTATATCACACAATTCTGACTTTATATCTCGCAATTCTGACTTTATATCTCACAATTCTGACTTTATATCACACAATTCTGACTTTATATCTCAGAACTTGACTTTATATCTCACAATTCTGACTTTATATCTCACAATTCTGACTTTATACCTCAAAATTTTGACTTTATATCTCACAATTCTGACTTTATATCTCACAATTCTGACTTTATATCACACAATTCTGACTTTATATCACGCAATTCTGACTTTATATCATCATTCTGACTTTATATCACACAATTCTGACTTTATATCTCACAATTCTGACTTTATATCTCACAATTCTGACTTTATATCACACAATTCTGACTTTATATCTCACAATTCTGACTTTATATCACACAATTCTGACTTTATATCTCACAATTCTGACTTTATATCACACAATTCTGACTTTATATCTCACAATTCTGACTTTATATCTCACAATTCTGACTTTATATCACACAATTCTGACTTTATATCACACAATTCTGACTTTATCTCACAATTCTGACTTTATATCACACAATTCTGACTTTATATCTCACAATTCTGACTTTATATCTCACAATTCTGACTTTATATCTCACAATTCTGACTTTATATCACACAATTCTGACTTTATATCACGCAATTCTGACTTTATATCACTCATTCTGACTTTATGTCACACAATTCTGACTTTATATCTCACAATTCTGACTTTATATCACACAATTCTGACTTTATATCTCACAATTCTGAC